>CM060678.1:16033359-16276500 GCA_030686995.1 Artemisia argyi | reverse complement strand
TTATTATTATTATTATTATTATTATTATTATTATAAAAAATTTATAATACTACAAAATTTATTTTTACAAAAACAGTTTTTAATACAAAATAATTACTTTATTATTATTTACTTAAAACTAATCCTAAAATTCTATAACTAATAATCTTAAACCTATTACTAAATCCTAAACCCACTAATCCAACTAGGGGTGTTCATCGGTTCGGTTCTCGGTTAATCGGTTTATTCGGTTCGGGTTGTTCGGTTAAAAAAATTTTGGGTCATAACCGAAAACTGAACCGAACCGAAGTTCGGTTCGGTTATGGGTCAAAACCGAAAACCGAAATTTGTACTTAAATTACATTATTTATATTTTTTTAAATTTAATTATATATATTTTTTGGCAAAAAAAATATCAAGCATAAAAAAATGTTTTTTATATTAGTATAAAATTTTAATGGATATTTTTTATATATAAAATAATATATATATATATATATATATATATATATATATATATATATATATATATATATATAAATTCGGTTTTCGGTTCGATTTTCGGTTCAAATTTTTAATTCGGTTCGGTTCGGTTATATGTTCGGTTCGATTTTTTTTTGTTCGGTTCGGTTTTCGGTTTATTCGGTTTATTACCCGACCCATGAACACCCCTAAATCCAACCTACTCCTAAAACCTGTCAAGCCTAATCCCAACCTTATCACCTAGCCCAATTACAGCAAACACTCACCCGAATCCAACACAAACACTAAAATAAACCACACCAATTGACCCGTTTGACCAAACCTCAGTCAAAACCCCCTTTCTCAACCTTTCCCGCCAAACTCCACCACTTCATCCCTGTCCCTCTCAACCCTTCTACCTCACCTCACCACAGTCCAAACCTTGATCACATGCCCTCCATTGCCACCTTGGCAATCCAAAGGATCCTGCAAAGCTCCAAAAAAATCAACCAATGGCTATGATTGGATGAAGTAAGCACCAAGCATATCCAAGGGTTCATATCAATCAAGAAGAATTCAAGGCTGAGCCTCTCATACAGAAAACACAACAAAAAGCACAACAAGAAGAGAAACCTAGCACTACTTAGTATAAATAGGTCCTTGTGTAGCCATAATGTGGTAGTTAGGTTTTTAGCAACTTTCAGTTACTTTAGTTTCCAATTCAAGTTTTTTGTTATGTTTTTTTTTATCTAATGTACTCTTGCTTTTAGTTAATGAAAAGTAAATTTAAGTTTATTACAGTCCTGTTTTCATTCATTCTATTTACCTTGCAAAATTTTTACATTAATCTCCTATTAGACTATACCCAATAAGCTAACTAATAGTTTCTTTGGGTAATAGTTAGTGTTTAAAAGTTCTCAAAAGCCTCTTTTAATTCCTGTTTTCAAACTAACAAAATAAAATAAAATAATAATAATTAAAAAAAAAAAACAGAAAATGGTTGTGGAGGATGGACAAAGAATGGAGGGTCCATATTGCATTACCTAGCTTGCAAAAAACAAGCTAGGAGCTTGTAGCTGCCCCTTGAGGGTGCCCTTGTTTAGCTAGGGTCCAAGGTGTGTTCATTTCTTCTATTTTTGCTTATTTTGTAGTTTAGTACTGTAGCTAGCTTATTATCTGCTTATTCAATGCTTATTTTATGTTTACCATTGCTCATTAGGTTTCTTATATGCTAATTGTTGCTTATTGGGTTTAGTTAATTGTTTAGAAGTGGTAGTTTTAGGCTTCAACTCATAACTGTGATGAACAATCCACATAGCTCAATTCTTATTGCTTATCACAAACTGCTTATTGTTCTTAGAATTAAGTTAGTTTAGTGGAATTATACTAAAAAAGCATTTGTGTTCAAGCTTTGGTGCTAAAATCAGTTAGTTGTGGTAAAAATCACCAAATAGTCTCCTTAAAGGATTGTTTGGCATAAGCTTTAGATTTGGTATTAAAAATGTTTTTGACCAAAATTTTAGACTCAGTAGCTTTATTCAAGTATTCCTAGTAGTTTTGTATCAAAGTTTTACATTTTCAAATAGTTTTAAAGTTTCTAAGGTTTTTTTATTTTTTTTTTATTTTATTTTTTTGTTTTTTGTTTTTTTTTGGTCCAAAACAGTTTTTTTATTCTAGTTTTAGGTTGGTAGTTGTAGGAATTAGTTCTTGAAATTTGTGGCATAAGTTGTTAGTAGTACATATTTTATTTATTTGAGCTTGTTTTGGATTTTGAGACTTATTTGTTGGCTTATTTGTGGGCTACAAATACCTCATTCAGAACTGTTTTCATTGTTTGACTGTTAAGCTTATTTAATGACCTTGTGCTTATTTGTTAAGTAATTTGCTTATTTTAGTTTAGGTCTCTGACATTTAGGTTATAATCAAGTTGTTTGTAGTTTTTTAGCTCCTTAGGCTTATTTTGAGCTTTTGTGAGCTCACAAGCTCACAACAGTTAAGCTTATTGGGTCTTATCCTCATTTTGGTACAACTGTTATGCTAAAGAGCTTATTCCAACTTGTTTAGTAGTTTTTAGAAAAAATATTTTCACAAAAAAGTTCTAATTTCAAGTTAGTAAAAAGTTTGTTAAAGGAAGAAAAAAATAGTTGCAAAGATTTGGGGACTAAGGGATTTGAACCTAGGACAATACATAACACACAGACACATCATACAAGCAAGAACCAAACGCCTTAGGGACTTTTTTCATTCTATTGTTGCAAAATTATTTACTCACTATAGTTTCTCTTTTTAGCTTATTTCACTATTAGCTTATTACTAAGACCTTAGGACTTTTTGTAATTTTCTTATCTTTCTGGCATCATTAAGTATTTTATAAGAAATTTTCAGATTTTTCAAATTAGTTTTAGTAATTTTAATCATTTAATTTAGTTTATTTAGAAATTAATTCGTAATAAAAAATATAAAAGTCAAAAAAATGTTTTTCTTTTTCCTTTTTTTTTTTTTTTTTTTAATTTTATTTTTATGTTTAGGATCTAGGAAAACTATTTTCACACCCATAGGCCTCTTAGATTTTAAATTTCACTTTTAAAGCCGTTACCGAGCCCGGTAACGGCCCATTTTCGATTTTTGTTACGTTTTAGGTTATTTCAAGTTGCATTTAGGGTTTTAAATAGTTTTCAAATAGTTTTTTCATTTCCAAAATCATATTCGTAGTTTAAATTAGGCAATTGCACATTTTGGTTACGTTTTTAGGTTTTACATGTTACATTTTTGATTTAGATTACGTTTTAGTTGAATTGTGATTTGCTAGCTTACACTATTTGATTACTTGAGTTATTTTGAGTTTTTATTTGTCAAAATTAGTTTAGGAATCAAAATCTCTATTCAAATCTCATTCAATTCACCCGATCATAAAACGGTTCTCGACTTCGCATTTCACACCTCACACGGACACGACCCGAGGATATCCAACACTCCCGGTTGACTTTGTTTGACTATTTCCCGGTTAATGAGTCTTACTACTATATACATATACTATTGTATGTATCAGTTTTTGAAACAATGTGTGATAAAAACCATGATCAACTAATTAGTGAACCACAATAACCCGAACATAAAATCAAACCAAAAAAAGATTATAATTAAGGGACATAGTTCAACAACCAAAATCAACGAAATAAACCTAGGGAAAGCATATCAATAACACTGTCACTTAGCTTATTTTCCCCTCAAGATTAATATAAACTATGGAAATAAGCTTATCCAAACATCGTCAAATAAGCTTAAAATCTTTTTGAAACATATAAAGCTAATAAGCCCCTCAAATAAGCTTATCCAAACACGCCCTAAAGGATGTTAAAACCCTATTCAAATCAAGAACGTCTTTTAGTATTTGAAACCTTTTCATTAAATGGATCTAAAAATCAGTCCAACTAAAAGCAATTTCTTTTCATTTTAATATCATAGACTACTCGGACATCTTTGTAAATGTTATGTGTTGTGGTTGTGTCTGTTTGCTGATGTGTACCTTTTGTATCCAGTTGACTACATATAGAACAACTAACGTTTTTGGTTTTCACGTTCCATGGTCTCTTCAGGCAGCTCTCAAGTTCAGTTTTGGTTTTACTGTTAGCACATGTCTGTGCTAATGCAACAACTTCTCTATTGTTGCCATATTCCTGTCAAGTAACCAAAAAAGGATATGTAACATTAACAATAAAGTTTACATGTTTTGAGTAATTGCTACTTAGTAATTGGTGTTGGAATATGCTAGTTACATAGTTAATATTTATATGGCTAAGAAATGTGTGAGCCTATCGGGGACACACATATACACAGAGGATACATTTATTAATGTAGTTAATATATTTGGTACATTTATTAATTATATTAATATGTTTCACGAAAAAAATGGTCGTTAATTATAACGTTAGTCGCTATAATGAAATAATAGGCATTAATTAATAAGTAAGGGACTTATTAGTTCGAAAACCAAAACCCAACACTACTACAAAAACTGTCTTTTCCCACCGGAGAAAAGTCGTGGGAAATTTCCCATGGATAAGCGACAATTTACACACCAATTTCTTGACCAAATTTCCATGGGAAATTGGTTGCAATTTTCCCACAGATTAGCGACAAGCTACACACTAATTTGTTGACCAAGTTTTTTGTGAGAAGTATGTCGCAAAGTTCCCACCAATTATCTACTATTCTACCGCTTAATATTGTTTACAAAACTTTCCAACTGATTAGCCACCGATTTTATAAATGCTTGTGAAATTTGTAGGTAGTTTACCCACTGATTTTATAAAACGTGTATATCCTGATATTTCCTATAATAGTTACTAAAGTTTTCAAGAATTGCAAAACGTATGTATGCTATTGTTTCCTAAGATAGTTTTTAAGTTTAAAGATTAAATTGTTTCCTAAGAATGTTTTTAACTTTTCAAGTTTAAAAATTAAAGGAGATGATGTAAATGTTTTATAGATGTTATAGATATATGTAGCAAACCGATCTTGAACCAAAAATGACCATAAGCATATTAAATATTTTTTAAAAGGTGTTAAAAATATTTACATTTCTTTAATCGACTCTAAAAGATTCTCTGAATAAATTAATGATAAGAGTAAAATACGCCATTTGTCCCTAAACTTGTCCAAAAAATCACAATGGGACATTCCTTGGCATTTTGGTCATCCGGAGTCCATTCTTCAAGCTTTTTATGTCAGTGAGGTCCCTTGACCCGTTATGCTCAGTTCAATGTATTATAGGTAAGGGCATAATCGTCTTTTACTTTTGCGTCCTTTTTAAAGCTGTTGTAAAGTGTTTCTATTTTCCTATATTACTGTGTACCACAATTTTATCTTCACTTATTGTCACACCCTGCCACGGCGGAAGCGCGGATGTAACTTTATGGATATCATCACAACACCTGGTGTCTACATAGAGAACAACTACATGCACATAAATAGAGCAATGTACAAACACAAAGTGTTGTAACAATACCTCAAAATAAAATAACCAAAACAAAACATAAATCCAAATATAGATGATAAACCACTTCCAATGCAACTAAGGTCTCGTCTATCCACATCCTTCTATCTTATCCTTAGAAATCTCACCTGAAAATGATGCTTAAAACGTCAACATAATGTTGGTGAGATTCATAGGTTTAAGACTCATACACGCCAGGCAACCAAAATCACTGTGATTATAAAACATAGCTGGACGAATAAATTACAGTTATCATATAAGCTACATGTATCCACAAACCAATCATCACACAAAAAGGCAACCATCGGGCCGGAACGTGACCCCCGCTCCAAAACACATCATCAATTAGGTCGCTAACCTAACCGGAATCACATATCACACAGCATCAATTAGGTCGCTAACCTAATCGGAATCACACTTTCATGTACCACATAGCCTTATTACGATAACATTATAAGTCCAAGCTTTTAAACCACACATAATCACAGTAATTCAAATCATTTAAGACAAGCATCATTCCCATCCCAAGTTTAAAAACAAAGTAAAATATGGGACTATGAACTCACCTTAAACTCCGCAGCTTCCACAAAAACAACTCACAATCTATAGCACCAAAAAATAATCCACATTAGACAAGGTCAAGCTAAAAGCTACAACCCATGTAATACACATATGATGGATGTCTAAGACTCATATGACCTACCATGGATCACCTAGACAACACACTAACCACCACCATAACTTAAAACTCACTAAATCCCTTGCACTCTTCAAATCAGAAAACGCAGAATTTTTTGGGTACATTCGCCCACATAATATCATGACAAATAAAGCTTAAAAATTCACATAAAAAATTCACCATGATCTCTCATAAGCATAGAAGCTAATCCCAGAAGGCCATGGACCAATAACACACACAAATACTCATAATAATTTCAAACTTGTCAACTACTCAAATTCGGATCTGAACGCACACCAAAAAGTTTTGATTTCCATAAAATACTTTCACAAGTTTTTATCGCGAATCCTCTTCGTGGTAGTCTAATATAACCTAATACTTAACTATTCCAGAAGGCCTAATCAAAATACCACTTTTACAACCACATGACACCCTCAAACTTTTACCCAAAATCTGTCCCGGTTTGACAGCTTTGACACCTTAACAAAGAAAAATCAAAAGACCAACTTCCCGACCTTGAAATCAATCGTGGCTGGACTTTTTGGAAAGCTCTTTCATTAAAATTCAATTTAGATAAAAAATTAGTGACTTAACTCTACACCATCTGTTATTTACACTCACATCTTTGCAGCTATAGTTTTCTGTCCAAACCCTAACACAATAAATAGCATGTTTTACGCTCAATTCTCTTCACCAATCCTTATAATATAATCATTAATTGATCCCAAAATGTTTAATAACATTAATTTACAGAAGTTAACACAAACCCTAATCCATCATACTTAATATTACATGAATACCAATAATTAATCAATTATATGAACATAGGGTTTAAGGATTTTACCTTGATTCTTGATTATTGCTTCCAAATTACAACCTAATTTTTTCTTCTTCGTTTTCTCTCTTGGATCGACTAAAATTGCAGGAAAATAGTTTTGGGAACTTTGATTTTGTATTTATCATTATTTAGTGTGTGAAAAACTAGAAGGGGGGTTGAATAGTTTACCGCTTTTTAAATCCTTTTTAACTTGAATATCCTTTAAAAACTTTACGTTTGCTTAAAGATATAGACACAACGTTATATGTTTGATTCCTTGAAAAGCTTTTCATGTGAATAACAATTCTAACTTTACTAGTTTCATACTTTGAAAAGCTTTGCTTGTGATGATCCTAACTTTGCTTATTTAGTTCTTTAAAAAGCTTTACTTTTGTTTGAAGATATAAACACAACTTTACTTGTTTAATTCTTTGAAAAGCTTTATATGTGACTAGCAATTCTAACTAAAAGTCAACATGTAATAAGAAAAGATAAAGAAAGAAACAATCAAACCACAACACGATTGTTTATCGTGGTTCGGCTACAAGGACTCTTTTTCCTTGCCCTACATCCACGCCCCGAGTTTCCAACTCGAGAGTTATAAGCACTAATCAACAAGCTCCTTTCACCGGCGGAGAAACCTTTACAACGTCGCTTATACTTTTACCGACACTAAGCTAGATGTTGAGTTCTTTTACACGGGTACAACCACTCCCATCGTCGCTTACACTTTTACCGACACTAAGCTAGATGTCGAGTTCTTTACCAAGGGTACAACCACTCCCATTAGTTCGTTTACAAGGGTACAACAACTCCCGACACACTATGTATTTTGAGGCCTAAAATACTAACCATTCACTTCTACATACATGACACAAATGAAGTATAAACTACCAAAACTTATACTTAACAAAGCTAACAAGACTTGCAACTTTAGAGTTGAAGCTTGTAACTTCTTGAATGATCATGTGAAGTCCCTTGCTACATAAGAGAGTCACACAAGTCAAATGTTACTGAGTTAGTTTGAGAGAGTATATGAAAATATGTCCTAAAGGGGTGACTCAAAAATAACAAATGGTTTGGTATTTATAGCAAACCATTCTGCAGGTCTGGCGGATCAGGCGGAACCCTCAGATGGGTTCCGCCCGTATACCCCCAGGGTTCCGTCAGGGCTATAGTTGGTTTTGTAATAAATCTTCCAAATCAAACAAGGTCACATCTCATTATACCTAGTCAAACACAAGACTTGCAAGCAAACATATTGTTAGTCAAACACTCTTTCTTACCATAAATGTATATTGACAAAGCTTGCCCTAAATGTGATGTGACATTACAATTTTAAGAAATAAATGTGATATGACAAGACACTTTCTAATTTAAGAAATAAAAATAATGTTTTGTTTAAAAGGAAATGTAAACCTTAGTTAAACAAGACTTAAGCACTTAAAGTGATGATTTACTTATAGCTAAAGTTCATACTTTGTCATTAACAAAACATAACAAAGATCGTAAAATATAAATAACGTTTTTAGGCGATATTTGTATTAACAATCTCCCCCTTTTTGTTAATGACAAAACATAAACTTTATTTATAAGTAAGTCACTAGTTTTAGTGTTAAGTCTTATAAAGTTAGTATAAAAACTTGTTTTTGCAAAGATGAGGTGATAAGCACAAGTTTATATAAATTCTCCCCCTTTTTGTCGAAACAAAAAGAAGAGTAGCAAAGCGGAAGTAAGCACTTGCTCCCCCTTGTACGATACTCCCCCTAAATGGAGTGCCAAGAGAGGAGTCATGGATTTTGAACCTACAAGAAAAAAGGTTAGTTGTCGCACAAGACAAGTTATGAAAGCATTTCATGTGTAAAACACAACTAAGAGTTGTGGAGCGGAATAATGTCATACTCATGCTCCCCCTTGAATATTTCTCCCCTAAATGGAGTATCAAGGAAGGAAAACATGGATAATGATCCTACAAAAAAAAGTTAGTTTCTAACACACAAGATATATGTATGCTACCATAGCAAGGAATAGTTCACTCATCATATCCAAATGGTAAACAAACAAAGCAAACCTTGTAGTAGAATGAAATTCATTTCATGTAAAATTTTGACTCTTAAAAAGTCAAAGACAAGAAATTTTGATGACACCATCCTACTTCTAAAAATAAAGAAAAACTAAAAATAAACTAAGAACATGAAAAGCTACAAGGAAATCATCATTTTCCTTAATGAGAAACATTTTCCAAAATCAAGGCTAAGATTGTTTAAGGATGAAAATGTGTGTTGGAGGTTGTAGCGGGCTTTATTTTGAAGGTTGAAAGGATGACACGGTTTTGGTTTGTTGGTTTAAATGGGAAACATTTTCCAAAAGAAATGATTTTGTTTCATTTTGGAGACTCTAAGGTTGAGGTGTGTGAGACAAGGATTGTAGACAATCCAAAATGTGGTTTAGGATAAACCTCATTTCTTCGGATAGCTCACGAATTTCAGTTCGACATCTTTCACTAATGTGAGCGGTTCTTTCGCATTGTCCGCAACCATGGCGAGGAAAGTTTGGTGGAAGAGTGGTTTGGTTTGTTGGTGGTGAATGGTTTGAACTTGAAGGAGCAAAGGTGGATGGTTGAGAGGTGTTTTTGCTTCCTTCATTAGTTGATTGTAGCGTTGTTTGTAAAACCGTAATATGGTTGATTTGAGAGTCAACCATACGTTTGAAGGCATGAAGGTGGTTTAAATGAGTGTCAATCTCGTCATTAAGGTTTGGAGGTTTTTGCCATCTGGATGCTTCTATTTTCTTATAAGAAGAAAGTAGAGATTCAAATTATTGTGAAGAGTCTTGTGGTGATGGTTGTTGTTGTTGTGGTTGTTGATTTTGAACAAAATGGCGAAAGCTTGGTTCGCCGGAAGGATTGCCATGAAGGTCTTTGTAAATTGGGTGAAACACAAATGATTGTGAGTGGGTATGGCCTTGATCATTTGGAAAAATGGATGGTATAGCATAACGGTAAGCCAACCGTTCTATCATTGAGGGTTGATGGGGTTCATCATTTAGTTGCTCACTAGATTGTTGTTGGGTTTCCATTGAGCAATGGTGTCAAAGAGTGATAAGGATTGTGGACTTGATGATTTAGGTGATAGGTCTTCTAATGTTTCCAAATAAGGTAGTGGTGATGTTGGAGGTGTATGGAAAAGTTCCATTGGTGAAATTGTAGGTGATTGAGGTGATGAAATTTTAGTTGGTTGAGATAGTTGAGAAGGTGATGTTGAATCACATGAAGGTCTAGTAGGTGAAGGAATGGTGGCTATGTTTGTGTAGCAATGTGTTGGAGAGGGTGTTGGAGTATCAAGATTAAGCAAATCTTGAAAGGTGATTACATTGGTAATGCAATGTGTTGAGGATGGTGTTGAAGTAGTGAGGTTAAGGAAATCTTGGATAGGTGAAGAAATGTTAAGCGAAGCATCACTTGAAGAAGATGAGCTTGACTTGACGGTTTTGTTGAAGCAACAAGGTTTAACACTAATCCTAGTGGTTTTTGAGAAGGATTTTGATGACTCGGATGATGTGTTGGATTTAGTCATTTCAAAGGTGTGGTTTTGATGTTTTGAGAGAAGAAGCTTTAATGGTGATGGTGTGATTTTAATTGTTGCAAAACTTTCAAATTTATAGGGTGGAGGAGATGTTGAAATGGGTGTTTGGATTTGATGTTCTACCACTCAAAGATTGAGGTTTCAAATGATTTACAAAGTTTTCATGAACATGTCAAATCATTGCATGTCAATCCAATGGAATAAGGTGTAGTGAAAGACCAACATATGCACTCAATGCTTTGTGATCATGGGATGTGATTTGGTTGAAAATGTTTCAATGGTTTGAAGGATCCTTTAAAAGGGTTCCTTGGGTTAGTTATGTTTGAATTTGAATTTTTGGAGGGAAGTGGCTTCCTAATTGTTTTAGGGAGTGAGAGTTGTTCTAATATGGTTATTGGAGTTAATGGAAGATGTTTCTCACTTAGGATAATGATTTTGACACTTTACAAGTTTTGGACTTAAGAAAAATGACAAATTTTCTGCAGCTGTCTGGCGGAACCCTCGCAGTACACAGGCGGAACCCATTTGAGGGTACCGTCTGGTCCATTGGGCGAATTCTGGGTTTCCCAGAAAATACACTGGCGGAACCCAATTTTGGGTACCGTCATATCCGCCAGGGTTGAAAAATTAGGCAGTCCGCGATTTTGACCCGCGAGACGATTTTCAAAATTTTCGAAAACTACTAAAATCAAAAAGATAATGCATTTCTGGATAGGCAATGCAAAAATTAGACACGTAAACATACATATCATAGGACTTTTACCTTGAGGTCGAGGATTTCACTATACTTAGTAAGAATTGCCATAAGCATAAAAAATTAACAAACACCTCAAACATTATCATTATGCATAAGAGCTCATACAAACATAATCCAACAAACATACTGAAACATGAAAGTGAAAAACAATACAAATCATGTAGTTTAACACATAAAAGGTTCTAAAACATTCATAAGCCAAACACTCCTTAATCTTCTCACAACCGGTCTATCTTCTTATTGAGCTTGCTTAGGTACCTTCCAAAGCATTTGAACATTCCTTTGGTTTCCTTGAACTCTTCAGATGCATTGTCAATGATGGGAAGTGCTTGAAGGTATTCTAAAGGAGGTAACTTAGAGTTAGGAAGTTTATCGTCCTCGCTCATGTCGGATGATGATGATGGTGTAGGTGAGCGAGTACGTTTACCCTTACCATTGAAAACTCGTTTATCACTTAGAGGAACAAAAATGTGAGGAACGAGAGAATAGTCAAGGCGCATTCCATTATCGTTAGGAGAAATGGGTGAGATTGCTCTAAAGAGGCGAGTAAGAAGCATTCCATACGGAAGAGCGGTTGTTCCAACTAAGCATATGTCGGCCATTCTTTTGGCTAGGTAGTAGGCTAAGTTGAATGGTTGACCGGTGGAAATGCTATAGAGCATGTAGCAAAGACATGTGTTGATATGATCTCTATTTCCTATGGTACTTATGACGTTAGCTCTAAGAATTTCTTCCCACTTCTTAAATTGTGGTTTAAGCTCATTGAGCTCCATACCAAAAGGATCCTTATCCACAATATTCCCTTAACGATTCTTTCTTGTGGTAGAGGTTCTAACGAAGAGATGTTCCTTAATTGTTTCCTTACTAACTAGAGGGTTGTCGTATGGATAAAAACGCTCAATAGAATCAAGACTTGAAATGGGCCACTTATCCGTGTAGAGACAAGTTCCCTCATTTGGGACACCAAGAATGATAGCTAAGTCTTTTAAATCTATGTAATGTGGTGTTTGATTGGTTGTGAAGTTTAATGATATCTTACCAACAACACTTGTGGAAAGGTTTACGGTTGCATAGAATTCTAAGATGAACCTAGGACAAATTGGCTCATCTATATCAAGGAGACAATCAAAGTTGATTGCGGCAAAGTTTTGGCGAATGGATGTTCCTTCTAGAAAGGATGGATCAATGGTTCTACCTTCGTGAACATAGCGTTTTTCTAGTGCCTTAAAGGTTTCTACTTGAACATTGTTGAGACCTTTGGTCATATGGTGTTTGGACATGTACTTAAGGGTTTCCTTGTGATCGGATCTATTTGCGTGAGGCATGTTGATTCCTAGAAAACACAAAATTATATGTTAATGACTTTTAACAATGTGGATGTTCTAATATATTCCTACATGCAAACAATGTGGAGACTTGGTTATCTTGACTCATTTTGATGCCCAAATTGTTTTGTCTTGCAAGTTTTGTTATAAAAACAAAAGATAACCAACACTCTCCTAATTGAATGTGTCTTCGATTGAATGTACCCGAAAATACATATTAGTTATGTATCCCCTTTAGCATTCAAGAGATAGTATGCAAGTGATGTTTTAATGATGTTTTTCATTTGTTTTAACAATGTGGTGATGAATCATGTTCTAGTCTTGGATTGCGATTTTTGAAAGACAATGCACTTGGTGTGTTAGGCAAATCAAAGTAACAACAAAAGGAATAAAATTCTTTAACAAATGGAAGACATGATTGGCAAACCACCAAGTTTTTCATGAATCAAGAAGTTTTATGCATAAACCCTAAGATTCTAGTTAATGAATGTAAATAAGAATGTTATACTTGAATAAAAAATGCAATTGTGATTGGAACACTTACAAAGTTAGTTGGATTTGAAGAGATTGGATTGAAAGCCCTAAATTTCGTGTGGTTATGTGTTTTTGAGAGGGTGATGGCTGTTTGAAAGCGAATGATTAAGTTAAGAGGGTGTTTGGTTTTGAAATTAAGAATAAAACATTCTGTAGCTTTGGCGGACCAGGCGGAACCAAAAATAGGGTTCCGCCCGTATGGTCTGAGGGTACCGTGGGAGCTGCAGGGAAAATTCAAAAGGGATTGTCTTGATTTTTGTGGTTTTATCCTAATGTTCAAAACTAAGGTTTTAGGTCTTATAAGTCTTTGACTAAGCCTAGGGATGATGAATGCTTCTCATTCAAGAGGTTTTGTGAAAACATTGATAGAATGCTTAACGTTGTAGACTTTCTTAGTTAAGACATTCCTCAATGAACGTTTTTACCAAGACGTTGATGATGGATCACAATATGTCAATTAAGAACATAATGGATTGAATTGTCGCTAAAGTCGATGCTTCCTTCGTTGAAGAGATAACAATGTTGATAAAAGAATTCCATTGTTGACGCATATATGCTTGTTCAAGCGGAGCTTGTTGATGTGCTTCTCCATTCGAAACTAATTTGAGAACCTTACGTGTTTTGGAGAATCATTGGGTAAGTAAGTATAAAAGTGCAAGTACCACTTGTGCTTTTCTTATCAACTTATTACCGCCATAATTCCATTTGGCATACATTATGGTTTCTATTCCTGTTCTTTTGGGATACCATAATCCTAGTTGTGTAGTACCTTACGATGTATCCAAACAAGCTCAACTAAAGAGTTTTTTAAGGATCTTCTATAAAACGAGCACATAGACAAACACTAAACATAATGTTGGATCTAATTGTTATGAGAACAAGTAGTCTTCCGAACATTTCTCTACGTTTAGTTTTACCTACGGATTTACTAATCTCATTCTTGATAAGTCATCAATAACTTAACCATTGAGAACAAGAGAGTAACTAGGAATGTCTTTGAGTTAAAATCCCTTGTTTTTATTATCAAAAAGACTTTCAAAAATTGACACTTATAATCACATGATTACTTCGAAACACTTATTTTATTTCACTAGTTGTTTTACTCTAAATTCCAAAGACTGTTATTGTTGAATTTGCTTAGACACAACTATGACCTATAAATCAAGTTTTATAACTTATGTCAATTTTTCTTGATTCAATGTTTGACTCAAGGTGGGAAGATGTTATTTTGTACTTTCATTCATAATGTTTTACACAACATACTTGTCTTACCATCATTGGACTTTCGACTAAGTCATCATCTACCAAAGATGATATCTTAGAAGGAGAAGATCACTCGTTAAATGTTATATTCAACGACTCCTCGACTCTTTAGGTTTTCTTACTTAAGACACTATGAACTCTATTTGTTTTAAAAAAGTTCAAGAGGTACAACATCATAAGACTAAGTGTCACATTTGATGTGTGAAACCTCGGTGTTGAAAACTCATTTTCTTCCACACATCCTAATGTATGCTAATGTGATTTATTTCACCTTATTTGTTTTATGTGTGATTATCATAAAGGAGTGATCGAAGAAAAACACAATTTAAGACTCAAAGTATGGTGTTTGAGAACGTTGTTTAACAAAGGTTTGTTTTTGCAAGCATCACAAAAGTGTTAGACATTTTAACACTTAGGAAATTATTTGTTAGCTCACTTGTAAGCAAGAGTTTAGTGAGACTCACTCAAGAGTTTCTCGTGTTTATCTCTTGATGGTTAAAGAACCAAAACACCTTATATCTCCTACTAGTACTAATGATGAAATTCCTTGTTGCATAGAATCTAATCTTAGTTATTACAAATAGCAGGTAAACACTTTAGAGTATAACTAATAACACATATTCCAACACATAATGCTAGAAACAAGAGACAATCAAAGTCAAGTTGAAGTAATGCGTACCTTTTAAATTGCATAGAGATGCTATCAAGAGGATAAACACTACGCGTAAAATCTTGGTTTGACGACACGCTTTGAAACTCTATTACTCATATATCCAAGAAGGTTAGATAATCATATAAAACCATAGAGCATGATAATCTTAAACTTTTTATCATGAGTTTCTATTAGAGATTGAATTATCTCTAAATCTCTCTTCTAGGTTAGACAAATTTTACTTGTTTTGTTTTACTAGTTGATGGTGCTTTTGAGTTAAATCCTAATCCGGTTTTATCTTTAAACACCCTTTGACTCCTCAACAATCTTTCAAGAGATTTTGAGCTTTCATCAAATTTAACTAATATTTTCCCTTTCTCATTTTGCTTTTTAATCTCATGTTTGTAATCTAGACATAATTTACATTCTAGATCAATTTCAACATTACTCTCAATCCTAGACATTTTATCTTCTAACAAGATTTCCTTTCAAAGATATTCTTAAAAGATTTTGAAGACTCATTATTAAAGATAGTTTTCAGGTCCATGTTGCATAAACGTTTAGACTCATTTTCTAGTTTAGGAAACTCTAGGATAAATTTCTCAAAGCAAAAGTGTTTGGTTTCAAAATGTACCTTGCTTGATGTTTTATCTAGTTGAGAATCACAAACCGGATGGTTGGCTTCATCTTCATCCGTGTTATTCCATGAATCGCAAGCAAGTCCACTAAGAGCTCAACATGAGTAATCATCTTCACTTACACCTTCATTTAAAACATTTAAACTAGTAGCACATGTATTCATCACAACTAAATGTCTATCTATTAATATTTCTAAGACTTCTAATTCATATGTGAGATCAAATTGATCTTCTTTGACTTGACATATTTCTTGATGAAAGTTTAACATATTTTTCCAAATGTCATTAACCGTTTGGCAAAAATACATTCTTTCATATTCGGTACTTAAAGCTTTATAAATCATTGTTTTAGCTTTAGTATTTTTATCAAGTTTAAGATAGTTATCTAGGTTTTCAAAAACTTGTTTTCTTTGGTTTGAAATCACCAAAAGAAATAACATGCCAAAGATCTTGATCAATTGATTTCACATAGTTTTCAAAATTACTTTTCCATTCAAGTAAGTTTTCTTTTTCAAATAGCGGTGGGTTTTGAATAGGTTGCCCTTCTTTGAGATTTTCAAAATCCATGGATCGATCCAAGTTTTAAAATACATTCTGTTTTAAAGATCTTGAGTAACGTAGCTCCTGATGCCAATTGTGGAAAACTAGAAGGGGGGTTGAATAGTTTACTGCTTTTTAAATCCTTTTTAACTTGAATATCCTTTAAAAACTTTACGTTTGCTTAAAGATATAAACACAACGTTATATGTTTGATTCTTTGAAAAGCTTTTCATGTGAATAACAATTCTAACTTTACTAGTTTCATACTTTGAAAATTTGAAAAGCTTTATATGTGACTAGCAATTCTAACTAAAAGACAACATGTAATAAGCAAAGATAAAGAAAGAAACGATCAAACCATAACACGATTGTTTATCGTGGTTCGGCTACAAGGACTCTTTTTCCTTGCCCTACATCCACGCCCCGAGTTTCCAACTCGAGAGTTATAAGCACTAATCAACAAGCTCCTTTCACCGGCGGAGAAAACCTTTACAACGTCGCTTATACTTTTACCGACACTAAGCTAGATGTCGAGTTCTTTTACACGGGTACAACCACTCCCATCGTCGCTTACACTTTTACCGACACTAAGCTAGATGTTGAGTTGTTTACCAAGGGTACAACCACTCCCGTTAGTTCGTTTACAAGGGTATAACAACTCCCGACACACTACGTATTTTGAGGCCTAAAATACTAACCATTCACTTCTACATACATGACACAAATGAAGTATAAACTACCAAAGCTTATACTTAACAAAGCTAACAAGACTTGCAACTTTAGAGTTGAAGCTTGTAACTTCTTGAATGATCTTGTGAAGTCCCTTGCTACATAAAAGAGTCACACAAGTCAAATGTTACTGAGTTAGTTTGAGAGAGTATATGAAAATATGTCCTAAAGGGGTGACTCAAAACTAACAAATGGTTTGGTATTTATAGCAAACCATTCTGCAGGTCTGGCGGATCAGGCGGAACCCTCAGATGGGTTCCGCCCGTGTACCCCCAGGGTTCCGTCAGGGCTGCAGTTGGTTTTGCAATAAATCTTCCAAACCAAACAAGGTCACATCTCATTATACCTAGTCAAACACAAGACTTGCAAGCAAACATATGGTTAATCAAACACTCTTTCTTACCATAAATGTATATTGACAAAGCTTGCCCTAAATGTGACGTGACATTACAATTTTAAGAAATAAATGTGATGTAACAAGACACTTTCTAATTTAAGAAATAAAAACAATGTTTTGTTTAAAAGGAAATGTAAACCTTAGTTAAACAAGACTTAAACACTTAAAGTGATGATTTACTTATAGCTAAAGTTCATACTTTGTCATTAACAAAACTTAGCAAAGATCGTAAAATATAAATAACGTTTTTAGGCGATATTTGTATTAACATAGTGGATAATTACCTAACTTAGAGTTGTAATTGGGTTACAATTGGGTTTCTTTCCCCCCTTTTTCTCTTATTGCCGAAATTCTACATATATATGTATATTTATTTTTACTTTTTATTAAGTTTATTTATTACACTCAAAACTACATAATTTTCATATTTTATAAACACCCGTAACTAATCCAAGCGTCTTACGCGATAAACCTCAGTTTTTACGACAACCCGGAAAAATATCATTTCCAAAAATAAAGTTTTCAAAAATAGAATTCCACACTCTTTTGAAACATAACTCATAAAAACAAACTCCTCGTAACTTGCTAACGCTCAAATACTTGAACGAAGACTCGTTACGAAAAAACACAAAACACCAAAAACTACACAAGTCATTTCTACACCACAAAGGTGATCAAAATGAACTTTCCCAAATTCCAAACTTTCCAAATCACAATAAAACCACTTACGCAAAGGGATTTAGTGCTAAAACTCACCTATATCACACTTATATCACTTCAATCACCTAAGACACACCAAACAAACGTCAACCGAGACAAGACTATCAGTCAAACTGACCTGCCAAAACCACGGTTGTTACATCATCCCCCACTTAGGGAAATCGCGTCCCGAGATTTCAACTACACGAGTCACCACTCACAACAGCAAAAGAAAATTTATGGATATTTAAGCGGAAGAGTACCACACCATAAAATCACAGAGAAAGAATCGCAAAAATGTGAACCGACCAAATACTCGAATTCGCACGATAGAAAACATTCCGTCACTCCAACGATACACGCAAATAGATACACTTCCCGAAATGATACACGCAAATAGATACACTCCCCGATCAATAACACTAATGATCAACACGACTTCTCACAGGTAGGTACGATACCCTCGAACCAAATGAAAATCCAAACAGTAACCGCAAGAAACACCACATATAATGGATACATACAAAACAAACATTAATTACATCTGATCTTCATGCTCCCAGGTAAACTCACCACGCTTAGAATCCCACCATACCTTTACCAACGCTATCTCACCACACTGCAAACCCTTAACATCTCGATCCATAATCTCAACAGGTTTCTCGACAAAATTAAGAGTCTTGTCAACCTTAATCTCATCTAATGGCACATGCAGACTAGTATCCGCCAGACACTTTTCAAATTAAATACATGAAACGTATCATGCACTCTACTTAACTCCTCAAGCAAATTCAACTGATATGTCTCAAATCCAATCCTTTCCGTAAATCTCACATGGTTCTACGTATCTCGGTGCTAGCTTGCCTTTCTTACCAAAACGCACAACACCCTTCCAAGGAGATACTTTTAACCTCACAATATCACCAACACCAAACTCTAAAGGCTTACGGAATAATCCGCATAACTCTTTTGGCGATCTCTTGCTGCCTTAAGTCTTTCCTTAGCTAGAAAACCTTATTCATAATCTCTCGTTCTAGTTCAGGACCAATTAGTTGGGTTGTTCCAACCTTTGCCCACAGAACAGGTGTGTTAGCATCGTATTTTATTTATAAAAAGTGTCGGTCATTAACGTGTAGTTATAGGTTGCTTTAGAATATCATTATGATGAAGTTTATGTGTATTATTCATGATTTTATAAAGTCTAAGGGCTAGTTATGTAATAAGGTCAAAGATTAGAGAAGCCCTAGACTTTGAGTATAAATACTCATGTAAACCTCATTTGTGAGGTTGGTTCTCTAGTTGGTTCTCTTAGTGGTTCTCTTAGTCATTAACAAGGTTATTATTTTCACATACTAGAGTTCCCACCCACTCTCTCTCTCTACTTACTTTCTCTCTCTAGATCTAAGCAAGATTCATAAGTGATAAGGTTGTTCTACGGTCCTACAAGTGGTATCAATCGCCTAGGGATAATATAGGTTGTTTTAGGTTTGATTTGGTTGAAAAAACATGGTATAAAAGTGGTTGTTTTGATTCGTGGTTACTGTTCATCGTGTTTCTGCCGAGTTAGGGGAAAACGAATTCTGCCGAGTTAAGTGAGCATTTCTGCCGAGTTAAGTGAGTATTTCTGCCGAGTTAAGTGACTAATTCTGCCGAGTTAAGTTCTTTCTAATTCTGCCGAGTTAAGTACTTTCTGCCGAGTTTGGAATTTTTTTGGGATTTTGGCGAGTTAGCCTTGTTTCTTCCTAATCGTTTATCGAGTTAGGACCAGTGTTGCTATCTTCTTAAGAGTTACTCTGCCAAAATTTCTATAAACTGCCGAGTTAGAACCTATAATAAAACTGCCGAGTTAGAACCTTAAATATACTGCCGAGTTAGAACCTATAATAAAATTGCCGAGTTAGGTTTTTTCTCAAAACTGCCGAGTTAGGTTTTTTTTTTTCTCTCAAAACTGCCGAGTTAAGTTATTTCCTAAACTTGCCGAGTTATTTAAAAAAAAAAAAAAAAAAAAAAAAAAAAAAAAAGAGTTTTTTGGCGGGAAATTTTGAGTAAAATTTATTTTTCACACTAGACTTTACGTTCAATTTTTACGCGAGATTTAAATTTTGGTATAACGTTGAAAATTTTGGCCCGAAATTCAATTTTTAGGCCAAAATTCAAAAAATTTCGGTAAAATTTGGCGAAAAATTTTTCAAAACTCAAATTTTTCTGGTAACCTTAGAATTGTATTTCTTTGAGATTTTCAAATTTTCAGAACGGAAATTTTCGTATTCATTTTTTGGAGGGAAAATTTGAAATCACAAAAATTCAACCGAGAACGTTTTTCAAAATTCGCCAAAAACATCTAATCTTCAACAACAACCTTTGTTATCTTTCAAAAGATCCTCAGAACAACGTTTCACTTTGAATTGAATCAATGGCATCTCACCATGACAGTATCTCGAGTACTTTGTCCAATGGTTTTGCATCAGTTTTCAAGGCATTTAACAGCCAACGACACAACAACAATCAGCAAGGATATGCTTCGAGTATACAAATGGGGAATCAGATGCAATATGCAGGGCAGTATGTAGGAAATCAGATGGATCAGATTGTGAATCAGAATGTGCTTAATCAAAATGGGATTGATTGTTTCATGACTTCGATTCAGAAACCGCCATCAGCAAGTCACAACAGAAACAATGTCAATGCAATGACGAGGGTTGAAAAGATCCAGTACTTGTTGATGCTAGCCAATAAAGAAGAATCGGGTATACCGTTGACTGCTGATGAACATGAGTTTAGAGCTACAACAAGAGTTAATGACAAGTCAGCAGATCTCAATGAAACCTACAACTTCATGGCAAATCAGCAGGCAACAACATCAAGCAGTGATTCTGATCTTCCTCCTGCGTACGATTCAGCTCCATTCCATGAGGTACCAAATAATGGTAATGATGCTAATCCGTTTGCTCATGAGAAGCAACATTATGTGCCATCTGAACCTCATTACGATACATATGTGAGGGATCAAGTTAATAGCAATGTTAACTATGAAACTTCAGATATGAATCATAATGGAGTTCAAGTTGCACAAAATGGTGCTAATGATGAGGAAACCCGTGCTTTCTTTGAATCTTTAATGAATAATTGCAGCATTGAAATTGAGAAAGTGAAAAAGGTAAATCGCGATGTTAAAGCCGCGAATGTTAAATTAATCGCTGAGCTTGAGAGTTACAAGAAAAACGCTAATGCTTTTGAATTTCATAACAAAAGATTGTCTGAGTTAGAAACTGGTTATCAAAATTCCGTTTCAAGGGAAAAACAATTGCAACTCAAGTTTGATACACTTGATGTTAATTCTTTCAAGAAGATAAAAGCTTTAAACGCGGAAATTTCTGATTTACAAAACCAACTTTCTAAACAAAAAACAGCTTATACCAATCTTGAAAAAGAAAGGGATGAGTTGAAAAAGGATTTTGCAAAGAAAGAAGACAAACTTTTGGCCGAAATCGTAGAGTCAGAACACATGATTGCTCATTTAGAAGAATTAGTGGTTAAGTCGGGTCAGTCAAGTCAAACAATGAAAATGATTTCAAATCAAACTAATCCGGTTTACCATACGAAACATAAAGTGGCTCTTGGTAACAACACCCCAAGTAATCTCAAGAAAGCTCAGCAAGAACAGAATGTTTTGTATAATGGTAACGTGCTTTACACTAAACATGATCCTCCCGTCGTTCGGGATTCTGTGCAAACGATAGAACATGTCGAAGAGAGCATTTCTAAAATGAAACAAAAGGATTTGAAACCCATTGATTACAACAAATTGAACAAACTTTCGGGAATTACTTTTGTTCCACAAAAAGAACCATCTGTGTTTTCCATAAAACGTCCATTTGCGAAATTCTTTTCTAAGAAAGTAATTGTTTCCAAATCTCTTTCAAAAATGGAACAAATGTCTTCTAACAACACTTTTAATACAAGTGAGGCTAGAAACATTCTGGATGACGTTAAAAAGAGAATTCAAGAACTTCAAAATATTGTTGCTTCTAAAACTACAATCGATATTAACAACTGGCATTCCAGTTTTCATATTGAGCAGAAAAAAGTTTTTGAAAATGAAATTACTATCCCATTGAATAACATCAGTGCGAGGGTAATCCATTTTGAACGAGCTTTCTTAAAAGAAACGGCCGACTTTGTCAAGGACCACAAATCCCTGGTAAACGAAGCTAATGATACTCGTGAAAACATGTATGTTTTGGAAAACCTAAATGATTCTCTCTTCGAAGCTGTTATGACTACTGATATCATGTCCATCATTTTACAAACATACTCTGTTCAAGACGATGAAAGACTGAGAGCTGAGACCTCCGAAATTGTTTCCAAATATGAAAATGCTCTTATAAAGCTTGAAAAAGAAAATGTGTCATGTTTTAAACAACTTGATCGAAAAAATGAAGAATGCAAGTATGACAAATTGTCGTATGAGCGTGCCTTCAAGAACATGAAAGAGCAAAATGATCTTTTGAGGGCTCAGCTTGAACGTCTAAAAGGGAAGGGTGTGGAAACTAAGTTTGCAAAACCATCGACTTCGGAGAAACCAAATGTTTCAAACACGGTTCAAAAACCAAAAATGTCAATTTCACGGTTTGCTCCAAAAGTCGATGAGAAAAAGGATTTATCAAAACCAGTCACTCCACCACCCTTGCCCAAGGAAAAGGTAATGGATAAGATTGTTGAAAAACAAAAATTGTTTGTTGAAAGAAACAAAAATGTGATTTCACCTGGCTCTTCTAGGAATAGTACACCAAATGTGACCACAAAATCTGTAAAGGAATCTGTTGGTTCTAATGACATGGTCCTCAATCATCATCTAGAAGAAGCTAGAAAAAAGGCACAACATCGAAAAAACGGAATTTTAGGTGCAAAACCTAGTGTGATGAATTCTACAAGATTCCAAAGCACCGCTAGTAGTAGTAAACCATTACCTAGGAACTTTCAACATAATACTAGGGATTGGCTTGCATCTAAGAGTAGTGACACAAATAAAAATGATAGGAAAGTAGAATGCAACACAAAGAATTCCAAATCAAGTGTCAAGACCCAATCCACTAAGACACCAAATCAAAACAAACCCGTTGATAAGAAGCAAGAGGTTAAGAAACCTAATAGGTGGATATCTAAAGAATGTAGGTTTTCCAAGATTGAGACTTCCGCTGCATCTGATAAGAAAACTACATCTAGATCTTACCTTAGGTGGATTCCTACGGGGAAAGTTTTTAAAACAGTTGGTCTTAGGTGGATTCCCACAGGGAAGATTTTTGATAGTTGCACCAAGACAAATAATAGTGATAATCTTCAGGATAAGGAAGTAGAAACCACAACAACTGTTGATAGTCAACACCCTCAGAGTGATGATTCATGTACTTCTAACACTGTTATTTGTGAAACCTCTTCGTCTTTGGTTGCAGGTGCTTCAACTATCTCTGAACCCAGTTCTTCAGAGGGTTCAAATTCTGTAAATTCTATTAAATCATTCTTTCAATCTTCTATTTTTGATTTTCCATTTCTTTTATAAAATCAAAAAATAAATACAATAATATAAAATTTCAAAAAATACAAAAACAATATAAAATCAAAAAATCCAAAAATATTCTTCTCACGACATGTCTCTCGTATAAATCAATATTCTGTACGTGTCTAGAAATGTCTTTCAACAATGACACGGACATTTACAGATGCTTGAACGGGAGTTCTTTAAAATGTTTTTCTAAAACATGTCGTTTCTCAAAAGTTTCTTCACTATGGCTTGTAAGTACTTCAGCTTACAACCCGTGCTTCAAAGTGAAATCTTTTCAAAACTTAAGTCCGGGTATCACAACTCGAAAAGATTTCAAATAAGGACTTAATCGAATGGCTTCTGGACACATCAGTTCAGGACCCGTGCTTCAAAGAAAGGAAAGTGCTTAATCAAAACAAAGATTTCAAATATTTTTTGAGCACTTATCCTAAAACGAAAACCACAAACTTATCTGGCTTGAGTTTTTTTTTTTAAAAAAAAAAAAAAAAACTTTCAATATCTTTGAGCTCAAGACCATGATCGTTGATCTAATGATAAATTAGATTTTCAAAATTCTCTTACATTTTGAGCACAACTTTTTCAAGATTTTTCAAAAAGATTTTCAAAATCTATCAAAATCGGTGCTCATCATCAAAATGACTTGTGTACACCTTTCAGTGCACAACTCAAGTTTTCAAAGAAAGGAAAGTGTTACACAAAAATGATTTTCATCAACAAAGTGCACTTATCCTAATTATGGACACTGTTGTACGCCTCAGTGCGACATTCCTATTCAAACAAAGAGAAGTCTTTGTTTTTCAAAAAACCTTGATGCAAAATTCAACAAATCTGAAACTTCTTTCTCTTTCAGAATTTTGCTTCAAGATGACTCCTTCCCTCTAAACTTTAAAAAGTTTAACATTTCTCAAAAACATATGCGAGTTTTGAGGGGGAGTATTTCATAAAAACAAAAATGTTCCGAGTTCATGCAAAAACAAATCTGTCTTTCTCTCCAAAAAGCTTTTTCTTAATCATTTGATATCAAAAATATCACGATATGCTATTTTTGAGGGGGAGAAGACATGATTAAAATGTGATCAAAGATGTTTAAAGCTTGTGACTGAATCTCAAAAGAGCTAGACTCAGAATGTACCAATGAATTGACGAAGCTTAAAATGTCAGTTATCGAAAAGACTTGTCCTGGACGGGTAATAATTTCAAGCTAGTCTAACTAGTGATGTAAGCGTGTCTCGAATAGGACTTGTCTGAGTAGAATGTACCGTATCGAGAGACTTTCTTTGGACTTGACCAGGACGGGTAATAACTTCAAGCTAGTCTAACTTGTGATGTAAGCGTGTCTCGAATCGGTCATGTTCACTGAAAGTGGATCAATTCAAAAGTGCAAACTCCTCTCGCATGTGCAAATTTCTTAAATATTCATGAGCACATGTGAAGGGGGAGTCCTTCAAAAGAAATGCAAAACTCTCGAAGTGTCAACAATGTGTTTTATTTTCATAAACACTTTGAGAGATTTTCATATGAATGGTTTTATGGCAACAATAGGATAGTCATGGAGTTATAAGGTGACTAAGGTTAGGAAAACCGTCCTATGATCCGCCAGAGCCGGAGGGATCTACCCAAGGACAATTCCAATAGATTAGAATTAGAAGTCCTTAGGTATGATTGAAAAAAGGAGAAAATGAAAAAGGAGAAAGAAGGGGTTGAAGAATTAAAAAGAAAAGTTATGAAAAAGGGTGAAAAGAAATAGCCCTCCATATGTTCAACCTTAGGGCAGACACCGGGTTCAATTCATATGCTACTGGTTGTTACTAAGGTGACACCGGTATTGAAGATAAAGACGTCATGGACCTAGTGACGCACTGCACTAAACCTTCTTAACCACTCAAGTTCTCTTAAAAGAGCTTGTTTCATTCTCACGGGGAACCGGTGTAATCTAGCAGGAGACCCCTCCCTAATCTCCGCATAAGAAACCTAAGTATGCACTTATCGAGTCTAGAGCCATGAGATACATCAAAGATCTCTTAGGAACACTTAGTATTTCTACAACTGGTGTTCTACATCAATGGACACCAGCTGTAAATTATAGAGTCCTACGCAGATCTTAGCAATCTGCCAGAACATTTATGAGAGGATTCACTTTTGTGATTCTCAATGATTAAATGGAAATTCCTGCCAGGGTCAACATCAAGCAGCCCTGACAGCAGGTCACTTCGGTAATTCTTTATGGGTTACGCTTAGTGTTCACGGTGGTTTCAAACGGTCTACAGTCGTGGAGTGATCCCCAGCGACTCACCCAGTCATTGAGCTACTTAGTAGGTCTCGTAAGCTCCTTCGGGGGTATCTGACATGGGAACGGCCTTGGTAAGGATTAGAAGGAGTCTTCACACTATGCTGTTGACGATCTCTAATTCCTTATCTGTAAGTACCGGTTGATTTATTGCTAACTGTTTACCTGCAGATATACATCATCTCCATGGCGAAAGATTCCACATGCTCATACATGCATCACAAAGTCAAAGGAAAGTTCTCTCTAAGATCAAAAGATAGCAACAGTCAAAGAAAGATTCTTCGCCAAAAAGAAGAATCTACAAAGTGAAGTGACAAAGATCAAAGTGAAAAACGGGAACAACAATTGTATGCATGACAAAGACTTAAGACGTATGAGCATGTTGGAATGGCAGACAACCACCACAAACACAGAAGTGACGAAAGGCAGATGACATCATTTGATCATTTCAACAACGATGAACAAGGAACGATGAACAAAATACTATGCCTCACCTAATGATTCTTAAAGACGTCAAGAGCTATGAATGTTAAAGTTTTAAGACAAAGATGATGACGTCGCGCAACCTTCAATGACCAACACTTAGGGGGAGATTGTTAGCAATATATTTTATTTATAAAAAGTGTCGGTCATTAACGTATTGTTATAGGTTGCTTTAGAATATCATTATGATGAAGTTTAGGCTTAGTATTCATGTTTTGTAAAAGTCTAAGGGCCATTAGTGTAACAATGTAAAAGATAAGATGATGCCCTAGACTTCTAGTATAAATACTCATGTAAACCTCTTTAGAAGGGGTTGGTTCTCTAGTTGGTTCTCTTAGTGGTTCTCTTAGTCATTAACAAGGTTATTATTTTCACACACTAGAGTTCCCATCCACTCTCTCTCTCTCTACTTACTTTCTCTCTCTAGATCTAGCCAAGATTCATAAGTGATAAGGTTGTTCTACGGTCCAACAAGGTGACCTACATTACCTTCCATACAACTTTTCACACGACACATACTCAACACTAGAATTATAATTGTTGACATAGGAGAACTCAGCTAAGGGTAAATGTATACACACACCCATGCTCTCAGTTCACCATCCAACGCCTGATTTGTACGCTCACTTAGCTCACTCATTAGAGAATGATAAGTCGTACTCATCTACATACGCGTTCTCAAGACTCTATAACACGTTTACCACTATCGCGAAGTAAGTATTTCATCATGTTTCTTGATGATCAACGCGACACCCTATGGCTCTTTACCAACTCACCGAGCGAAAAGAAATCTCGCCTACTCCTCCATACATCTCTTCCTAAGATAATAATACGTCTTATCCATTCTTAGATGTATCAAATACCTTGCATGAATGATGTCCTTGCACTTCCTCTCAATAAAACCAATAGCTGGTCCGCAAAGTACATTCCTCCATCTTCGTTTCTTTCCATTTACTAGTCTAAACCAAGTAATCATTCTTCTTACATGTTCTCATCCTTGAACCTCTCTCTCTAGGCTGTCAATATCATCCTCTAAACTCCGAACGGATTTATCAAAATCATTGCTCACAAACATCTAAGTTTCACTCGTTCGCTCCCGCTCAGCGCTCTTACCACGATGTCCGCCCTTCCTTGACGGTGGCGAATCAGACAATCGTAGTCACTGAAAAATTCCACACCCAACTTCTCTTCTACATATATTAGCCTCTTGTCAAATATATGCTAAAGATTCTTATGATTTGTGTAGATAACACTTTCTGCTCCATACAAATATCATCTCCAAGTTCTTCTTCCCAACTTTAAATCATGTATCACACAGTTCCTCTTATGGATCTTCCACCTCCGCGATGCCTACGCAATCTATAGAAAGATAAAAATGAATCGTCAATAGTACCTGCCAATCCTGAGGACAATCGTCTCTCAGATGGTGTCTCAGGTACTTTCCATGCTTCACTACTTTTATCTTACTAGTGTCCACGAACACTCGCTATCGTTGACCACCTTCCTGAAGAACGTACATCTTAAAGCTACACCTCTCACTTGAACAACTTGGTAAACACCCTCTTCTCCTTCAACGAACAAATTGATAATCAACACGACAATCTATCCTAAGTAAACAACGCGAACCATGATACCGGTCGAACTAAAACGTATATCAACGAACTCAAAAAGGGTACGAATTACCGACTAACGAAGTAACGAACATCAAAATCAAAGTTAGAAAAACACAATGAGAAATTTTCCCCAATAAAAATAGACACGGATAAAATGTTCATGAAAACCCATACAAAGAAAATATAAAATACACGTACCCACAAAACATCCACAAACGTACCTCAACGAAAGAAACACTCGATGAACCAAATACATAACAAGTTTGGTAAATGAGAACCATAGACAGTTCTTATTCCTGTACTCGACCTTCCCAAAAACAAATGAACACCGTTTTTCACAAGACATATCTTAAACTCATACATTTCTTTAATAAAATACATATAAACCATTTTATGTAAGACATCAACGTAACCATTTTTTTTCCACACTTCATTTTCATCATAAAAATAATAGTTTCCCACAAAAGACCTTGAAATACCGAAAACAAATTTTAAAATACCATAAGGACTTTAACACAACCCCTTTATTGGATGCGAAAAAAAAACATAGAAGAATCACATAATCAAAATAATCATTAAACGAATCTCATACTAGTGAACACTCATGCAAATACCTTGCAAACCAAACTATGAACTTACATACTCATTCGTACAACGATCAAACCAAAATCATAGAAAAACACTGATACTAACAGGTCGCAAAACATGTCACGAAATTCAATTGGTGTATGTAAATGAGGGATCAAATATCCACACCAACTCGTCACGAACCAACAATACTTGAAGAATAGCATAACACTCATCCGAGGAATGAATGTATGGAATAACCAAAGAAACGAACCAGTATCCAACAAAAACGAATTCGATTACCCAATACCTATCACGACGTCAAATAGAAAGAATATGGCATCCGTACCATCATGGTACGAATAGGAATGTCAACCAAAGAATTAGGTATACAAATAGAGCGTCTAGCAAACGAATCAACTTAAATACCACAACATAAGTACCCACCGATAATTGAGGTATCAACATATGATAGGTAGGATGGAATCTTACCACCTACACACTTCAACATATAGCCCAAACGGTTAAGAGAATACTTCTCTAACCATACAGCCATCACCAACATGATATCACATACCATCTACCACAACATATAGCAACAAACATCAATCAATGCAATAATGGTCACAAGTCCACGTGTGTGATACCCTTATAATTATGTTCGCGACCATAGTTATAAGCCTATTCCACACGCATACTTACTTCCAAAACCACACATCTCAATGATAACGCACATATACCACATAGCACCTAATACACCATGCAATCCATGCTATCATACTTGCAAGTCCACTTGTGTTGTGACGCATGTATAATTATGTTGGCCACCATAATTATCTATGCCCCCTTTCATAAGTGTACTCCCTCCTATGACAACACATCATGCAAACAATCACGCAGACAAAAACAAAAGACGTCGCAAACAATCATCTCACATGGAACAATTCCATCGATCACGTAAACTCTATAATCACGCTCCAACATGGCTTCAGACGGCAAAAGACAATATACAAATTCCAAAACATAACACAAAACAAAAGACGTCGCACCATGGCTCAAACTTTAGTCTCGCACTTGCCTCCCTACTCAAATCGGTTAAACTTACTACTCACTGTGGACTCCAAATCCAAATCCACATTATTCCATCCTAACTCCCCTTCATCTTTACTCAACCACTCATTCCTATTTCATATACGTTGAGGTAGTCGACAACATGTAAAACTACCTCTATTCTTTTCTTCCAATTCCACATAATCCACAAGTGCATACAACTCACGAGATTTAGACTAAACCACCTCTCCTTCCTATGTGAAGTGAGGACACTACCAAGGGTATTTGGTAATGGCTCCATCTCCAGAAGTCATCGTCGTTCCAAACCTCTCCACTTTTCTCTACCAGCGTATTCTATAAACATCCTCTCCTTGTTCGAACATGGATACATGCTATCGGGAACTCGGATTCTGCGGTTAGTCCGCTTCATCCTACCACTTCCCTCACATCCGATAGCGACAACGGTAGTCCAACGAAGCCTCTTACGCGCGGAAGACGTTATAATAAAGTCGATATATACAATACTACGTATAGGGATAGAATAGACATCCAAAACTCATTAAAACATATCATAAATATAGGAAAATAGACATATAAAATACTATACTTACACATAGATCCTAAATGCAACTATATGAAGGACTCCTAGGTTATAGTCTAGGTTCAACCACCTAATTCTCTATAACTAAGGCTCTGATACCAATCTGTCACACCCCGCCACGGCGGAAACGCGCGGATGTAACTTCGTGGATATCATCACAACACCTGGTGTCTACATAGAGAACAACTACATGCACATAAATAGAGCAATGTATAAACACAAAGTGTTGTAACAATACCCCAAAATAAAATAACCAAAACAAAACATAAATCCAAACATAGATGATAGACCACTTCCAATGCAACTAAGGTCTCGTCTATCCACATCCTTCTATCTTATCCTTAGAAAGCTCACCTGAAAATGATGTTTAAAACGTCAACATAATGTTGGTGAGATTCATAGGTTTAAGACTCATACACGCCAGGCAACCAAAATCACTGTGATTATAAAACATAGCTGGACGAATAAATTACAGTTATCATATAAGCTACATGTATCCATAAACCAATCATCACACAAAAAGGCAACCATCGGGCCGGAACGTGACCCCCGCTCCAAAACACATCATCAATTGGGTCGCATGCGCGAGCAACAGGATAACCATCCTCCCAATTGGAAATTACACAGCATCAATTAGGGCCCACAAAATATTATTTATAAATATGAGGGAAAGATAATGATACGAACCTAAATACCTAAGTATCGCGGTAAGTATTGATCTCCCGGATGTCATTATAAAGGAATGGTGAATTTGAGACGCGCGTTTTAGTTCTTGTTGGATGCTTAGATATCACTATTTTTGGGATTTATAATAATTATACACTAAAGAAAAACTGAAGGAAATCCTAAGACAAATAATAAATAAGGCAAAATAACAATTAAAGAAAAACTAAAGAGAACTAAGGCAAAATAAAACTAAGGAAAGATAAGGATAAACTACGAAATAAGCTAAAATGATAAGGGCAAAAATATAAAGGAGGAAATATACTTGTTTGGATTATGGTTGATTCTTAGTGATGACTAATTGGTAATTTGAATTGAATGCTTAATAAGTTAAGATAAGAAATTTGACATTTGGATTAAATTAAATGCTAAATCAAATTTATTGCACGGGCTCCGTTTACCCAATAAACTCGAAAAAGAAAGTAAATTAATTCAAACAAGGATAATCCACAACGCTCTTTTAAAGCCGATTTTTAATAAAATTCGTTTAAGTTAATTAATTACTTACAAAGCTTTTGACTTAAATAGAGAATAAAGTTCTAAAATCGTACGCGGTTCTACTTTTTAAATTTTAGTTAAAACAAAATTTATAAGTTTTTAAAACAATGATTTTTGGATTATCGTTTGAATCAAAAGTCCTAACTTAACTCATAATAATCCTCTTCAAATCACTAATTAATCATCACCTCAAATCAACCCATCACCAAACAAGTATATCAATAAATCTACTCTAACACCCTAAATAAAACTAAAGCCATAATAATAAAAGTAAACATGACAAATTTAATTAAGCTAAGCATGAAAATAAACATAACGTAAAGAAAGTAAAGAAAAAGGATTAGAAGGCACCGGGATTGGCTTAAGCTTAACGATGACGATGAGAACACTAAACTAAATACCCCATCCAAAGCTCATTATTAACCCAAAATACTTCATATTACCCATTAATCTTCAACTAATCTTCAAAAGCTTGAAACTTTAAGTGAATTTGAGGTGGGGAAATAAATAAAGTTCGCAACTTTTTAATGTAGAGAGCTTAAAAACTTGTAAAACTAGAATATTAAAATAAAATTAACACTAAAAATGCAAAAAGTTTGAGACTTTAATTAAAAGACATGATCAAAATGATTTTTTTAGGACTAAAAGATGTAAAATTTATAAATTTAAATGACTAAAAATGATGAATTTATAAAAAGAGTAAAGCTTTATAGGATTTTAAACATGAAAATGATGAAGACACAAACTTTATGTAAAAATATAAGCTAATTAACAAGCTAATGACAAAAGTAATTAAGCTAGAATACTAATTTGATAAAAGTCTTGAAACATAAAACACAATTACACACATTAAATGTGTGTTATTACAAAAAGTGTAAACATTACATTCTTAATGATAATTAATTATACATAAAAACAAAAGTTGCGTACATAAAAAAAAAGTGGAAGATCCATAGTTACAAATGGTTAAGAAATTAATTGCTAGTCATTGAAGAAATTAAATGCTAATCATTGGATCCTACTACAAATCGAAAATGACCGAATACAACAAAAAAAAAAAAAAAAAAAAAAAAAAAAAAAGTTGCAATTTAAATAACAAGGATAGGTGGATCTGGTCCTCCAGCTCGCTGCCTTAAATAGTCTCGGGATCAACTTCTGACCGTTGGCAGTATTTGTCCGTTGCATAGCTGCTGGGATACAACGGCTGAATTTTGAAATGAACGAGCATGTAAACCCGCGCTTTGCCGCGGGAATGTCTTGGTCGATGTTAATTTTGTTACATGAGTGTTTGTCGTACATTATTTGTTTTCCGTTACTTAATGTATATGTCTGAGGTTTTTTTTTTTTTTTTTTTTTTTTTTTTTTTTTTTTTTAAGTAGAATGTGACATGTTGGAATTTGAATAAATTTTATCTGTTGCTTGTTTTCATTATGTTATTGATTTTTTATTTTTTTACGATGTTTTTTCTTTTCTTTAATTAGCTTAATTATATTTGTTTATTTTTTTTATTATGCAATAGCTAATTTATGCATATTTATATTCGTTTCTATTGGGAAAATTATTTTGAAAACAATGGGGCAAGTTTCATAATTTTTCGAGTCCGTTTGGTACGTTAAATGGGTCATTGAGTGCTTTTACTAAAAGTTTAGCCTAGTTGGCAGTTTCACCCCTCCGCCTCATGTTTTTATTTTCACCCATGAGTTTGGTTTTGGCCACTTTTGGCCCCTCCAAAAAATATAAAATACCCATTTTTCTTTAATAAATTTCATTTTTCTCACACACAACTTCTTTCTCTCCCCTCCACTTTGCAGACGACGCTGGCGGCCACCATCACCGTCGCCGGAAAAATTTTCCGGCCAACTCCCAAAACTTCCGAAAGCGTAGATCAAGCCACTCTTATTATTTCTGGAGCTTTTGAGCTCGATTGGAGCTCGTTTGGTTTCGGTCTACACCACACCGCCGCCACCTCGACACCACCACCACTTGCCGCTTCTTCCCCGCCAGTTTATCTCTCATTTTTGTAACGCACGCGCCCTCTAACCTTTTATTTCTTTTTTAAATCAAAACCCTTATTTTTATATTTTTTATAAAAGCGATTTTTATTAATAAAACTTGTGTAAAACCTTTTTGTTTTGATGTAAACCGTGTAGATTTAAACTTTTGGTCGGGGAAACCGTCGGACTCGGTCCGAGTTGTGTGACTCACCGAGTCAACTCGGGTCGAGTTTTGCTTATTTTTGTTTTTCTTTTGATTTATACTAACTTATCCTTTTGTAGGTTTGAGGTTTTAAAATTATAATGATCTTTTATGTGTTTCTATTTTTTTTTTTTTTTTTGCTAATATTTTTTGTTGAACTCGCCGCCACTGCTGTCTCGCCGGAATCTCCACTGGCGTCATCGTTTGTATCCTTTGTTGCGGGTTTGTAACCTTTGTTGCCTTTTTTTTCCAGATTTGTTTAAAGCTTAATAGTTATTTTGTTTAAATTTGTTGTAATTTTATTTTAATTTGTTGTAACAAATGTTGTCATGTAATTTTCTAATGTACACTTGTCAATATCTGGTTGATACTACATTTAATGAACATTGCCACATATAATGTCTTAACAGTGCATGCACTGTTACTAAGGTGCATGTACTGTTACTAAGGGAAGTGTAGTTAGTGACATTAGCCAATGGGGATCTGACAACACACATCATTAAAGGTGACAAACCAATAGGACGCAAGATTAAGGGTATAATTACCCCGTGTTGCAACAGTGTTTTGGGGGACTCAAAACGGCTATTAGTATATATATAAATTGATGTATGGTGCGTGTGATGGAGGACCCACTGGGTAGTCAAATAATCTTGCTCCAGTCAACAAATGTTAATTGCGTCAACAATTCAATTTGAATGAAGAAATATGTGGCTGGACTTTTTGATGAGGAGTTGGGATTCGATTTGGGCCGAGATATACATCTTATTTTGAGCCTTAACTTGTCATTTTAGCTGATTTTAAATTAACACTTAATTAGCAAATGTCAAGACTTCAAATAATCTTCTAATCATCACTTTAATATCTTCTTTAGCTCCACTTTTGCTCCGTTATTTCTAGAACAGTACCTTGATAAGAAAAAAATAACAATAGACGTAATATTTGCAATTAAAAGTGCAATATTATAATTTATATTAGCATAAATGAGGGCAGTTTTGGTAATAAAACATGTATAATCGTGATTTCATCACTACCTCACATTTAAGCTTTGCTCGTCCTCGAGTAAAATCATCAAAAACATTAAGCTAAGTAAAACTTGATCCTAACAAATTTCACATCTCATCAAACAAGAACTGATATGAAATCAAGTTAGAAGTTATTAAAAAACTCAAAGTTCGACGACGCCTCAAAATTGACCAATTATTACTTTTATTTATTTTTTTTTTTTTTTTTTTTTTTTTTTTTTTTTTTTTTTTTGTATATCAAACTAGTTTAAAATTTTTTTTGCAAAATTCCAAAATACGAAAAAATCGGCAAACATTTTTAAAAAATTTTGAAAATTTTGGCACAATTTTGGGGTTGCTCAAAACAAAAAAAATAGACACATATATGATCATTAGAATAATAATCCCACCCCACATTTAGAACCGAACATTGCCCTCAATGTTCTAAATACAGGATGCCAACCCCACATTTAGAACGAAAAAGAGAAATGCAACGTTTCTAAATGTGAATATGGGAAAACAATATAAGCATGTGATCAAAGAACAGAAAAACTCCCCTACTGCAGACTCGTAGATCGGTAGTAACGTGTATGTCTAGTGGAGCTGCCTCAGCTTCCAAGTAAAACTACTTGATCCCGGGAATTAATCTGATCGGAGCAAATGAAGATATAGAAGATAAACGCCCATGGCAACGTCGTTCCATGTCCAAATATCACGCCCAGAAATTAGACAATCTTAATAAGTCTTGAAACTCAAAAGAAGTGTCATAGTATAATGTAGTAGAGGGACGGATAAAAAGATACGACAAGTTTTATTTATGTTTGGTTTTTTTTTTTTTTTTTTTTTTTTTTTTTTTTTTTTTTTTTTTTTTTTTTTTTTTGTGAAATAAAGAAAGAAAAATAAAAAGATAAAGATAGTAAGAAACGGGTTGCCTCCCGGTAAGTGCTTGTTTTTCTTAACCGAGTCACGTAGCTTGACTCGACCCCGAATTCAATTGTCCTTGGGGAAGCAAGTGGAAAAGAAAATCTCCATCGGACTTTTGTTCAAGATGTTTGGATAAACATTGAAGTATGTGAAAGCTCCACTCCGATGAGATGCCCACGACTCTAAAAAGAAATTATAAATGGTGATGCCGGGGTCAAAGATGATATCCTCACTCCCGATGGAGTGAAGGAGAGGAGAAGTCACATTAAATGTGATGAAGGGAAGAAAGATTTTTATAATCATCACGATAAAATCTTCAATTTCAAAAGCACATTTCAATTTATCATTAATTTGATTTTCATCGTTAAAGCTCACTTGTTTGTTTTCAAAAATCTCGAGAGGGAGAGGGTGGGTGTTGTCATTAATAAGTACTTCTCCCCCCACACTAAAATCTTTCACAAGATCAAAATGGAAATAATCATACTCAGGAGGAGATATGATGTGAGCGAGTTCATCATCGAACTCCTCGAAAAGATAATCACTCTTATGAAGTACGTCTTTGAGCTCGGGCTCAGGATGGATACATGGAGGTGGGACTTGTGCGGTACTTCGTGGGCTATAAATGTGCACCTCGTCCATAATGGTCTCCATATCGGACTCATCACTCTCCTCGTTTTGAATATCAAAGATAGAATTGTCTGATTTGAAAGTAAACTCAGAATCAAAATCAAACAAAGGATTCGTGATAGTCGTATCAAAAGTATGTGGAGTAGAATCAAGAAGATCGAAAGGTTCCTCGGATACCCTTGGGATTGGGAAAAGTTCAACAAGTTCCTTAAGAGGATTGACGTCGACTTCCTTGTCCCCCATTGACAAGGTATCTGAAGGATCTTCAATAAGTTGATTGATCTCTGATTTCTGTTTTTCAAAAGGTTCACCCTCATCACTTTCATCGAAATATGAAAAGTGGATAATGTTAGGATGACCTGGTCCTTGCTGGCAATATTCATTAATATAACTTTATTTGTTGCCAAGGACCTCAATTTGTGCAATCTCAGCAGCAATGTAATCGGAATGATGATCAGTAAAAACAGTGGTAGAGTCGTAAAGGACTCCAGTATCCCACTGATAGTGATGTTGTGTCATATTCTCGATCAAATCATAGGCTTCTTGAGGAGTATTTCGCATGAGATTGCCTCCGGCAGCCAACATGATTTTGTCTCGATCGATCATATTTATGCCATGATAGAAGGTTAAGATTTGATCAAGGAGCAAAATTCTATGATCCGGACATCTCTGCAACAAATATTTGAATCTTTCCCAAGCTTCAAATACGGATTCTCTGTGCAATTGCCGAAAATTTAGAATATCTCTTATAAATTGCATCGTTTTTGTGTATGGAAAGTATTTTGAAAGAAACTTGAGGCACATCTCGTCCCAAGTATGAATTGAATGGGTTTTAAGAGTGTAAAACCAGGATTCAGCTTCATGGGTTAACGAGAAGGGAAAGAGATTCAAACGGATGTTGTCTTGAGAGACTCCGTTCTGCTTGTAGAATTGAGTGATCGATAGAAATTTGTCCAAATGATGATTAGCATCTTCATCTTCAAAACCGTGAAATTGGCACATTTGGCTAATAAGCTCAACCATATGATCTTTCAATACAAAATCATTTGTGGGAACGATCGGTCCTCCTCTACCGATAAGCGATGGACGATAAAAATCTTCCATGGTCCGAGGATCAAGGGACAAATAATCAAACATTTTGAAGAATTAAACAATAAAGAGGGATAAGAAGATAGAATTAAACGGTTAAGAGGATGAAGAAGATTATTTTTGAATTTTTAAATATAAAAGGAAGGAAAAATAGAATGGAAATTATTCTTTTTATTTATTTATTTTTTATTTATTTATTTTTTAATTAGAAAAATAGAAGACAAGCTAAGATAAAAGAAAAACAAATTTTGAAAAACAAAATATTTTTGGTTTTATTTATTTATTTATTTATTTATTTATTTATATAAGAAAATATTGAAAATTAAATTAATTTTTATTTATTTATTATTATTATTATTTTTAACGAGAACGATGAAAATTAACTCTCACAAGAATAGGAATTCTTACGAAAGGATCTCTAAGGCACCAACTTAAACTTCAACGCGAAACTCGTGCACCAAGCCCCGGCAGCGGCGCCATTTTGATAGGGTCATTGTATGGCCCACAAAATATTATTTATAAATATGAGGGAAAGATAATGATACGAACCTAAATACCTAAGTATCGCGGTAAGTATTGATCTCCCGGATGTCGTTCTAAAGGAATGGTGAATTTGAGACGCGCGTTTTAGTTCTTGTTGGATGCTTAGATATCACTATTTTTGGGATTTATAATAATTATACACTAAAGAAAAACTGAAGGAAATCCTAAGACAAATAATAAATAAGGCAAAATAACAATTAAAGAAAAACTAAAGAGAATTAAGGCAAAATAAAACTAAGGAAAGATTAGGATAAACTACGAAATAAGCTAAAATGATAAGGGCAAAAATATAAAGGAGAAAATATACTTGTTTGGATTATGGTTGATTCTTAGTGATGACTAATTGGTAATTTGAATTGAATGCTTAATAAGTTAAGATAAGAAATTTGACATTTGGATTAAATTAAATGCTAAATCAAATTTATTGCACGGGCTCCGTTTACCCAATAAACTCGAAAAAGAAAGTAAATTAATTCAAACAAGGATAATCCACAACGCTCTTTTAAAGCCGATTTTTAATAAAATTCGTTTAAGTTAATTAATTACTTACAAAGCTTTTGACTTAAATAGAGAATAAAGTTCTAAAATCGTACGCGGTTCTACTTTTTAAATTTTAGTTAAAACAAAATTTATAAGTTTTTAAAACAATGATTTTGGGATTATCGTTTGAATCAAAAGTCCTAACTTAACTCATAATAATCCTCTTCAAATCACTAATTAATCATCACCTCAAATCAACCCATCACCAAACAAGTATATCAATAAATCTACTCTAACATCCTAAATAAAACTAAAGCCATAATAATAAAAGTAAACATGACAAATTTAATTAAGCTAAGCATGAAAATAAACATAACGTAAAGAAAGTAAAGAAAAAGGATTAGAAGGCACCGGGATTGGCTTAAGCTTAACGATGACGATGAGAACACTAAACTAAATACCCCATCCAAAGCTCATTATTAACCCAAAATACTTCATATTACCCATTAATCTTCAACTAATCTTCAAAAGCTTGAAACTTTAAGTGAATTTGAGGTGGGGAAATAAATAAAGTTCGCAACTTTTTAATGTAGAGAGCTTAAAAACTTGTAAAACTAGAATATTAAAATAAAATTAACACTAAAAATGCAAAAAGTTTGAGACTTTAATTAAAAGACATGATCAAAATGATTTTTTTAGGACTAAAAGATGTAAAATTTATAAATTTAAATGACTAAAAATGATGAATTTATAAAAAGAGTAAAGCTTTATAGGATTTTAAACATGAAAATGATGAAGACACAAACTTTATGTAAAAATATAAGCTAATTAACAAGCTAATGACAAAAGTAATTAAGCTAGAATACTAATTTGATAAAAGTCTTGAAACATAAAACACAATTACACACATTAAATGTGTGTTATTACAAAAAGTGTAAACATTACATTCTTAATGATAATTAATTATACATAAAAACAAAAGTTGCGTACATAAAAAAAAAGTGGAAGATCCATCGTTACAAATGGTTAAGAAATTAATTGCTAGTCATTGAAGAAATTAAATGCTAATCATTGGATCCTACTACAAATCGAAAATGACCGAATACAACAAAAAAAAAAAAAAAAAAAAAAAAAAAAAAAAAAAAAAGTTGCAATGTAAAATAACAAGGATAGGTGGATCTGGTCCTCCAGCTCGCTGCCTTAAATAGTCTCGGGATCAACTTCTGACCGTTGGCAGTATTTGTCCGTTGCATAGCTGCTGGGATACAACGGCTGAATTTTGAAATGAATTGATGTATGGTGCGTGAGATGGAGGACCCACTGGGTAGTCAAATAATCTTGCTCCAGTCAACAAATGTGAATTGCGTCAACAATTCAATTTGAATGAAGAAAAATATGTGGCTGGACTTTTTGATGAGGAGTTGGGATTCGATTTGGGCCGAGATATACATCTTATTTTGAGCCTTAACTTGTCATTTTAGCTGATTTTAAATTAACACTTAATTAGCAAATGTCAAGACTTCAAATAATCTTCTAATCATCACTTTAATATCTTCTTTAGCTCCACTTTTGCTCCGTTATTTCTAGAACAGTACCTTGATAAGAAAAAATAACAATAGACGTAATATTTGCAATTAAAAGTGCAATATTATAATTTATATTAGCATAAATGGGGGCATTTTTGGTAATAAAACATGTATAATCATGATTTCATCACTTACCTAATCGGAATCACATATCACACAGCATCAATTAGGTCGCTAACCTAATCGGAATCACATATCACACAACATCAATTAGGTCGCTAACCTAATCGGAATCACACTTTCATGTACCACATAGCATTATTACGATAACATTATAAGTCCAAGCTTTTAAACCACACATAATCACAGTAACTCAAATCATTTAAGACAAGCATCATTCCCATCCCAAGTTTAAAAACAAAGTAAAAATATGAGACTATGAACTCACCTTAAACTCCGCAGCTTCCACAAAAACAACTCACAATCTATAGCACACAAAAATAATCCACATTACACAAGGTCAAGCTAAAAGCTACAACCCATGTAATACACATATGATGGATGTCTAAGACTCATATGACCCATCATGGATCTCCTAGACAACACACTAACCACCACCATAACTTAAAACTCACTAAATCCCTTGAACTCTTCAAATCAGAAAACGCAGAATTTTTTGGGTACATTCGCCCACATAAAATCACGACAAATAAAGCTTAAAAACTCACACCAAAAATTCACCATGGTCTCTCATAAGCATAGAAGCTAATCCCAGAAGGCCATGGACCAATAACACACACAAATACTCATAATAATTTCAAACTTATCAACTACTCAAATTCGGATCTGAACGCACACCAAAAAGTTTTGATTTCCATAAAATACTTCCACAAGTTTTTATCGCGAATCCTCTTCGTGGTAGTCTAATATAACCTAATACTTAACTATTCTAGAAGGCCTTGTCAAAATACCACTTTTACAACCACATGACACCCTCAAACTTTTACCCAAAATCTGTCCCGGTTTGGCAACTTTGACACCTTAACAAAGAAAAATCAAAAGACCAACTTCCCGACCTTGAAATCAATCGTGGCTGGACTTTTTGGAAAGCTCTTTCATTAAAATTCAATTTAGACCAAAAATTCGTGACTTAACTCTTCACAATCTGTTATTTACACTCACATCTTTGCAGCTATAGTTTTCTGTCCAAACCCTAACACAATAACTAGCATGTTTTACGCTCAATTCTCTTCACCAATCCTTAGAATATAATCATTAATTGATCCCAACATGTTTAATAACATAATTTACAGAAGTTAATGATGAGGCAAAAAATGATCCCTTTTTAGGGGGTCATTTAAGCCCGAATCCGAATTTATTTGATCAAATATTGCCCTAAATCGTTCCTTTTGTGATTTTAGGTGATTGGAGAGTGAATTCTGGAAAAGAAGCCATTTTGGACGTTTTTGGAGCATAAAAGTGAAGAAAACGGCAAAGTCTCAATTTTCCATGCTGGGAACAGTAGGTGACGGCGTCAAGAGTAATTTCGTGATGGCGTCAAACCTCAATAATAAAATCCGAGAGTTCATGAAGGCATCAAGAGTTTTCCTGACGGCGTCAAAACCCCAAGAATTAAAATCCGTAGTTGATGACGGCGTCACACACAGGGCGTCAAGAGTAATTTGTGTGACGGCCTAGGCCTTGACAGCGTCAGAAGTAGATCAAGGCCGTCCGAGGAAGTATTTGGCGGCGAGATGACGGCGTCACACCTTTGTTCTTGACGCCGTCATCCCTATTTTCCTATATATAGTTTTCTAGTTTTTCACATTTAAAGAGAGAAGTTTTGGGAGAAACCCTAAAGACAATTTTGGTGTAACTTTACAGGTTTTTCAAGGGTTCCAACCCCTTGATACCTTGCATGATTAATCAAGATAAGTGTTCTTCTAATTCAATCAATATGTCTATGTGTTGGTTGTCTATATCTTGTTCTTGTCTTAATTCTATCATGCTAGGCTAGATCTCTTTTGTGTTTGCTTAGATCTAATGAAACCTAGATATTGATTATGTGTTGATTACTTGTTTATTCTTGTTGTGGATGAATGATTTATATGTTAGGCTTAAGAAAACTGGCAGATCTCCAAATGGTAACATGCTTGAACGTCTTAAGAAACATGAACCGAGGCGTACTAGGTCTTTATTGGTTGTATTTAATGCATGAGCCACTGTTTACAATCCCTATAGTTGTGCTGGGCATGGTGTAGGAGGAGATAAGAGCTCATAGAATTGGGGAGTTATGTATGCCACCCCATGAATGGTATTAAGGAATACAATCCGTCATCCATACAATTATAACAAGTAATTAACGTGTAAAAGATATCTAGGGAGTAGTGAAATCTAAGTAAACACATTTTCTCCAATTACTGCTCACAACCTTAGTATAATTAGTTTCTTTTCATTTTTAGTATTTTATTTTGATTGCATTTTAGTTTTGGGTTAGTTGAATAGCAACTAATTCCGCCCACTCTTCTAAAACCCGAGATTTTAATTGCTTTCCATAAAATATAAAAACACAAAAATAATCATCCCTCACCTTTAGAACTAGTAATTTAGGCTTTCTAATCCTAGCGACACTATTCCTAAGCTGAACGATCAATCCCCCGGTACTTGTCACTATACTATACTACAACGATCAGGTACACTAGCTGGTGGGGGTTGTAAGCTTCTCGAGATCCCTCGAGAGGTAAAGCCTGTTGCGATTCCCACGCATCAAGTTTTTGGCGCCGCAGCCCGGGGAATAGTTATTGTCTAGGTTAAAATTTTTTTTTATTAGGTCTACTTACTAGAATCCTTTCTAGTGAGATTTTTATTTTTATTTTTGTAGGATTCCTTTAGTCTATCTTTTTCTTTGTGCCCTTTGTTTGTAAAACCATTTTCATTTGTCTTCATGGCGGATGAGATTCCATTTAGATCATTAACAATAGAGGAACAATTAGTTTACTCGGATAGATTTGCTTCCTGTTGTTCCAATGAATTTTTAAGTGATCCTAGATATATACAAGAAGAGATGAGTGTAAAGTTTCATAGGTTTGATGAGTTATGCGCATGTGTGGCCTATATTAAACAATCATTGTTAGGATCAACTCCTTTTAGTAAGACCCTTTGGAAAAATTTTGAGGAAAGCGTCCTAACCGTAAACCATGAGTTCAATGAATTGATGGGTTTGTATGCATCACAACTTGAGGAAACAATTAAGGAGGATTTAGCCGAACATGGTCATATTGAGCAAAAAGATGAATCCTTTAGGCAAATTGAACATTTTAATCAAGTTATTGAGGAAGGTTCTTATGAATCAGACTTAGAACTTGAAATGGTTAGAGAAGGATTTGAGATACTTAGCAACATGTTTAGGTTAGATTCTACTAAAACACGTGATGAGCATATAGGTGATGTTGAGAAAAGGAAGGATGAGGTAAATAACACAAACCTACAAAGTACCCCACAACTTCCACCATCACTTGAGGAATACACACCACCCGTGACCTACCCGGAAGAAGTAGAAGAGACTATAGTAGCCCCAATAGAGGTAGAACCCTTGTACCAAACACCACTAGAGGATATAGGTTTGAATATTTTTAGTGATAACCTTACTCTTAGTTCTAGGGAATTACCTAGTGTTGATGAACCGGGACCTCAATCTTCACACAACTTTCCATCCTTAGATATACATCTAGGAGACAAAAGAGGAGCCGACCCAGCCATCAACCCATGTAGTCCGGGTAGTCTTAGGATAAAGGTAGTGGACTCTAAGCCTTGTAGAGAGGAAGCCAATATAGGAGTGGAAAATGACCTTACATGCTTACATCACCCATTTATGATTGATCACAAGAAACATTATGGGTTTAAACCGGGTTTATTAGGTCAAGATGGATTCCCAACTAGGAGTCTCTTAAAGTTGATTGAAAATGATCCCTTTCTAGGAGAAAATCTTAATCCACCCATTAACCCGATTGAATTAGGTAAGGTTATGATGATAGGAGCACACCCCTTTGAGCATATAATTCATCCACCACTCTTTCCTTACGAGGCATATTTACACCCTAAGGGTATGTATCGCTACTTCCACCCGCACTTAATCCTAAGTGTAGGGAAAACCTCCCCTATCTTCGTTAAATAAGGGTAGAGTCAGGCTCGTGACTCGAACAAAAACAAGCGCTTCTTGGGAGGCAACCCATGTTTTGTGTGATTTTATTTGTTTGATTGTTATTTGCTTCCGTATGCATGTTTTATTTTTATTGTTGGTAGATCATGTTTCTAAACTAAAAATGTGGAAATACTTTACTTTGTTGTTTAGCCTAGTCTTAACTCCACCTAGAAGTATTTTTGCAAAAGATAAGTGTAAGGGGAAACCCCAAATATGTTTTTAAGAAACAAACCGATCATGATTCTCCACAATAATAAATGAGCATGTATATTCGTATTTGTTAGAGTCAAATGCTTGTATTGAGTCATAATGAAGTTTTGCAGGATTTTCCAGGAAGTAGGACCAAGTTTTTCCAGAAATTTTCCGGAAACTTAACATTAAAATTTCTGCAGGTCCATTCTGACGGCGTCAGAGGTTTACTCTTGACGGCGTCAGGAGTTAAAAATCTGGAAATTTTACCGGTTTTGTTTTTCTAACCGAGTCTTATGGTTTTTTTGAATTATTAAGTTTTATAATCTCCAGGAGATCTGCAAACTTCATTCTACAAGCATTATATCTTATCTTGTTTTCTAGAATTTAGAAACTTATATAGGATGCCGCCGATTTTACGCAAGGTTGTCTTGTCTATTTTCTCAGGTTTTACAGGTTATGTATGACAAGGAGATGATTGATATTCTGGAAGGGAAGCTTTGATTGTTCATTTTCTTGGAGAAAGATTTAACCTGGCCATCCTATTATCCATACCGAGCGAATCAGGGGAGTATTTGATTTCATTCTCTTTACTTTTTCACTTTTACATTCTTTACTTGAACATTGGGGACAATGTTCATCTTAAGTGTAAGGGGAGGGTAAAAAGATGATACCTTACATATGCACTTTCGCTTGAGTTTGTTTTGTTTGATGGTAGATGTGTAATAAAACTATGAGAAATACTTGTTAGTGCAATTTTAGCGCCAAATTTAAAATTTTTTACAACATTTAGGAGTGAAACTTTAGCCATAGCAAGCGTCTCATGGATAGGAGATTGTATGACTAGCACATAACCGTATATTCAGAAAAAATTTTCCACCCAAATATGTGAGGTTCGCCTTTAGATTTGATAGGAAAAGCATTTATTATTAGTGCTTATGAGTGTACCGGTAGCATTTAGATTCTAGAACTTGCGTTAGTGATGCATCCCGAGACCGCTAGTGAGACTACATTCGTGTAGTAGGATTTACTACATGATAAGAGGCATTAGGATCACCCTTGTGTTAAACCCGTATCATAATTACTTGACCATTTAAGTCATACTACTTGACTAGTTAAGTCAACTAATTTTTCCCACACCCTTAGCGTTGTACTCATTTTTAGTACACGAAACCCCTAGTACACCCCTCCAAGCCTATCTTTTCGTTTCTAACTTTAAGCATTTTACTTAAAGGAAGAATTTGTTACACCCCACTTAAATGTACAACCAAATCGCCTCAGCCTTCCGTATATGCGCTCATTTTTAGTGCATTATTGTTATTTGTTAAACCCTAAGTTAACTATCTAATTGATTACATGGTTGCTAAGTCGAGTCATATCCTTGTACATATTGTTTTGGGACGATTGAGACTCATGGGTAAGTACTTATTTTATGGAGTAATGGGGAAGAACATAATATTATTACCCCCATATGTACGTTAATCTTAAAAGTGCTCCAAGTGTTTTGATTTTCTTAATTCGAGTCATTAGATTAGTTTATTGTAAAGTATGTAAAAATTCAAGTGTAAGGGGAACTCTCATTCCCTATGATGTATTATTTTGGATGGTAGGGTAAGAGTGTATGCAAAAAAAAAAAAAAAAAAAAAAAAAAAAAATCAAGAAAAAGAAAAGAAAAAAATAGAAAAAGGAAAAAAGAGAAAAAACATACGGACTACCATCCCTTTTCATTCTATGTTTATTTTATGTTTTTGTTATTTTTCATTTATTAGCTTAAGTCGAGTCTAGTCTTGGATTAGCAACGCCATATTGTACATGTAATTGACCAAGATTGTTAACTCGCCACCAGTAAAAACTTCCTTTATCCAACAAAACCGTGTAATTCATATCCCTATACCTAACGTTACAACCCTTTAAAAAACCTCTTTGATAGTTTATCCTAGGTTCTTACGCCATGTGGTGGAGGTTTGATCCTTTCCCAAGCCTATGGTAATCTATTTTGCTATGACAGGTAGTGAGAGATATCTTCCGTTTCCATATTGTAATTTACACTTTATTACACCCGAGAGATGTGAGTATCTAAACACTATTTGTGAGGTGCTAATGTATGACCTCCGTGCTTGTCTATTGGTCTTTAGTGGAACGATTATTTGTTGTAATTACTTTTATATTAGTGTTAAATGACCCCTAACTTGTCTTTTGAGTAGAATAAAAGCGCATTTGCTTGAGGACAAGCAAATCTCATGTGTAAGGGTATATGATGAAGCGAAAAATGATCCGTTTTTAGGGGGTCATTTAAGCCCGAATCCGAATTTATTTGATCAAATATTGCCCTAAATCGTTCCTTTTGTGATTTTAGGTGCTTGGAGAGTGAACTCTGGAAAAGAAGCCATTTTGGACGTTTTTGGAGCATAAAAGTGAAGGAAACGGCAAAGTCTCAATTTTCCATGCTGGGAACAATAGGTGACGGCGTCAAGAGTAATTTCGTGACGGCGTCAAACCTCAATAATAAAATCCGAGAGTTCATGAAGGCGTCAAGAGTTTTCCTGACGGCGTCAAAACCCCAAGAATTAAAATCCGTAGTTGATGACGGCGTCACACACAGGGCGTCAAGAGTAATTTGTGTGACGGCCTAGGCCTTGACGGCGTCAGAAGCAGATCAAGGCCGTCCGAGGAAGTATTTGGCGGCGAGATGACGGTGTCACACCTTTGTTCTTGACGCCGTCATCCCTATTTTCCTATATATAGTTTTCTAGTTTTTCACATTTAAAGAGAGAAGTTTTGGGAGAAACCCTAAAGACAATTTTGGTGTAACTTTACAGGTTTTTCAAGGGTTCCAACCCCTTGATACCTTGCATGATTAATCAAGATAAGTGTTCTTCTAATTCAATCAATATGTCTATGTGTTGGTTGTCTATATCTTGTTCTTGTCTTAATTCTATCATGCTAGGCTAGATCTCTTTTGTGTTTGCTTAGATCTAATGAAACCTAGATATTGATTATGTGTTGATTACTTGTTTATTCTTGTTGTGGATGAATGATTTATATGTTAGGCTTAAGAAAACTGGCAGATCTCCAAATGGTAACATGCTTGAACGTCTTAAGAAACATGAACCGAGGCGTACTAGGTCTTTATTGGTTGTATTTAATGCATGAGCCACTGTTTACAATCCCTATAGTTGTGCTGGGCATGGTGTAGGAGGAGATAAGAGCTCATAGAATTGGGGAGTTATGTATGCCACCCCATGAATGGTATTAAGGAATACAATCCGTCATCCATACAATTATAACAAGTAATTAACGTGTAAAAGATATCTAGGGAGTAGTGAAATCTAAGTAAACACATTTTCTTCAATTACTGCTCACAACCTTAGTATAATTAGTTTCTTTTCATTTTTAGTATTTTATTTTGATTGCATTTTAGTTTTGAGTTAGTTGAATAGCAACTAATTCCGCCCACTCTTCTAAAACCCGAGATTTTAATTGCTTTCCATAAAATATAAAAACACAAAAATAATCATCCCTCACCTTTAGAACTAGTAATTTAGGCTTTCTAATCCTAGTGACACTATTCCTAAGCTGAACGATCAATCCCCCAGTACTTGTCACTATACTATACTACAACGATCAGGTACACTGGCTGGTGGGGGTTGTAAGCTTCTCGAGATCCCTTGAGAGGTAAAGCCTGTTGCGATTCCCACGCATCAGTTAACATAAACCTTAATCCATCATACTTAATATTACATGAATACCAATAATTAATCAATTATATGAACATAGGGTTTAAGGATTTTACCTTGATTCTTGATTATTGCTTCCAAATTACAAACCCTAATTTTTTCTTCTTCTTTTTCTCTCTTGGATCGACTAAAATTGCAGGAAAATAGTTTTGGGAACTTTGATTTTGTGTTTATAATTATTTAGTGGATAATTACCTAACTTAGAGTTGTATTTGGGCTACAATTGGGTTTCTTTTCCCCCCTTTTTTCTCATATGTATATTTATTTTTATTTTTTATTAAGTTTATTTATTACACTCAAAACCTCATACTTTTCATATTTTATAAACACCCGTAACTAATCCTAGCGTCTTACGCGATAAACCTCAGTTTTTACGACAACCCGGAAAAATATCATTTCCAAAAATAAAGTTTCCAAAAATAGAATTCCACACTCTTTTGAAACATAACTCACAAAAACAAACTCCTCGTAACTTGCTAACGCTCAAATACTTGAACGAAGATTCGTTACGCAAAAACACAAAACACCAAAAACTACACAAGTCATTTCTACACCACAAAGGTGATCAAAATGAACTTTCCCAAATTCCAAACTTTCCAAATCACAATAAAACCACTTACGCAAAGGGATTTAGTGCTAAAACTCACCTATATCACACTTATATCACTTCAATCACCTAAGACACACCAAACAAACGTCAACCGAGTCAAGACTATCAGTCAAACTGACCTGCCAAAACCACGGTTGTTACACTTATCATCCCTGAAACAAAACCTTAAACCTGTCAATATGGTACGCTGCTGGTGTGGTAAGCAAGCATTACTTCATACTTCATGGACCTCGGCCAACCCAGGGCGTCGATTCTATGGTTGTCTTGATCAAGTAAGTGTGTTTTAAGAATTTTTTTTGTTTTTTCGTAATTAGCAAAGTACATAGTAACAATGGTGGTTATTTAATGACTTGCCATTTTCATGATTAGGGGTCTTCTTGTCTGTTCATAGGATGGTTGGATCGGGAAATGTGTGCTCATTCATGAATGATCATACCTGGCCTTTTGAGGGATGGAAATGAGCTTGAGGCAAGATTACAAGCTGTTCAAGTCGATGTGTGGAAGTGGAAGATTTACTTGGTGCTCAGTTGCATATTGTTCTTGATTGTTTATGCACTTAGTTAACTCTTTAGCTTTTATGTATGATGGTTGAATTTGTATTTTGTGGAAATGTAAGTACTTCTTAGGCCAATATCTTAGTAACAACCTTGATCAAACTATTATGTAGCATGTTCCAACTTTAGATTCTCTTTAGTGGGATGTTTCATGTTTTGCCATATTGAAAATGGTAGTAATTGAGTCTCCTGTTTGGTTATGAATTTTGTTCTTCAGCTGAGTTTACCTTATGTTTATGCAGATGATTATGAATTTGATTAGGTTTGAATTTTAATTTTCAACATTGTTATCAAGTATTAACATAGGTTAGTTTTGGATCTATTACCTTATGTTTATGCAGATGGTTATGAATTTTGTTAGGTTTGACTTTAATTGTCAACATTGTTATGAAGTATTGACCTAGGTTAGTTTTGGCTTTATGCACATGGTTAGTAAAGAAGACACAACTTCTTCTACATCACCGTAGTCAAAGTTTACAGTTGAAGGTGATGCAGTTATAGACAATGCAATAAGAGACAGTCCACACAAGATGCAAATTATGCACATAAGAAGCTTGGTCAATCTATACTAAATATAATGGAGGAAGGACTCTCTCACCAAAATTTTTAGATTTACAAGAAATAATGCATGATTTTCAGACCAAAATTCCATAATCACAACATTAATGCTATTAAAAACACCCCATTCACCCAAAATTACAACCATTTAAGCACAATATACAATATAATTACGAAAATCAAAGGACAATCAATTCTTACAAACAGAAAAAAGGAAGAGTATGTTAGTGCAAATATTACGATATTTAAACTAAACGGTTTCTTCAGTTTTAATGATGACAAACATATAACTTGTAATGTATAACGTAAAATACGCAAGTTACTTGTTTACACAAATCATCAATGCATACTTACGTCAACATCTCTCGACGTCTCAATCATGCTTCAACTAAGTCGTAGATTTCCATCCCGACGTAAATCACTCAAGGTATGGACAAACAAATCTACTACTTGACAAATGATCAAAGGATTATATTTTTCTAAACTTCACATTCTTAATGTGACAAAACATTTTGTCAAAAATACATTTTACAAATTATTTTTGAATTTAAAGAAATGTTTTAATTGGGAAAATCATTTCAAAAATCGCAACAGCTATATTTTTACCTAAATCAGCTCCAAACTCCCCCAAATAAACTTTCACCACTAAAAACAAAATTTGGAGCGTCTCTGTCTGGGACAGTACCACTAAATTTAGTGGCACCGTCCAGTATTTAGTGGTACCGTCCCCCTGTAATGGTTATTTTTCTCTTTGCCTATAAATAGTGGACCATTTTATACTTTCAAGCTGATTTTTCCAGTCATTATTCTCTGGTCTAATCCCGTCTTATTTAGATTACTTTATTTGATCATTTAGAGAGTCTTAGTTTGTTTTAGAGTGATCCAATCATCCATTCAAGTGATTACCTTCATTCCTCTTCTAGTCCAAGAGAAGAACACAAAGTATTCAAGAAGATACAAAGTGTTAGAGTCATTGAGTAGTGCACTTACATTACTTGTTGTATCTTGATATACATCAAGTAGTCATTATCTTTGTTTGGTCTTGTAAGTGTGGATCATTGTGATCTTGTTGAGATCTTGGAGATCTCTTGTAGCTAGTGAGCTTGTGTGTTGATCAAGTGGATCAAGGGTAGATCGGATAGATCGTGTATGGTGTGTTGATTGTGTGATTAGTAAGGATCGGGTATGTAGAAAACTAGAAGGGGGGGGGGGGGGTGTTGAATAGTCTTACGTCCTTTTAAATTTATATTCAAAATCTTTTGTAACTTATAAAAACTTTCGATTCAATTTTACGTGAATTCAAGTATCAACAACTACAAGCAAGACTAATCTATTAATGAAAGTATTGAAATAGAATGAATAAAAGATAGTGTTAGAAAGATCAAACCACAACACGCGAATTTATAGTGGTTTGGCTACAAGGACACCTTCCTTTCCCTACTCCACTCCCCGAGTACCACACTCGAGAGTTTTCTTCACTATGTCAACAAACTCCTTATGGCGGAGAAACCTTACACACCTTGGCTTACACCTATTAACGACACTAAGCTAAATGTCGAGTTCTAATCGTAGCTAGAACCAATCTCACAACTTCTTCAAAACTTCACTCCTTCTTCACACCTTCACAACTTCTTCAAGATAGCTTCACACCTTTTCTTCTTGTCTACTTCACACCTCTTTCTATGCACAACTAAATCACAACAACTACACTACTTTACAACACACCAAGTATCTACAATCAACAAATTCACACAACACTTTACAAGTATCTAGCACTACTACAAGATGAAACTAGCTAGTCACAACACTACTACAATTTAATGGATGTAGAGGAGTGTTCTTCTTTTTGCATTTGGGTTGGATCACTTAGAAACAAAGACTTATGAATTATATGATCAAAGGATTTTTGGGATAGAAATGGAGATTAGATCAGAAGGTTTTGAGTGCAAAAAGGTAAGAAAATTTTGTGGAATGAACCAGTATTTAAAGGGGAAAAGTTTACTATTCTGGAGCGTGGCCGGTCCCCTTAATTAGGGGCCGGTCCCCTTAATAATTAAGGGGGCCGCCTTGTGAATGAAGGGGGCCGCCCCTCCAGAACGTTGGATTTTCTTGTCTATTAGTGGGGAAGGTTTTTCTGGATAAAACTTGCCCTTTTTGGTTGGAATTTTGAAATCATATCTTTGTAGTTTAATAAAACAATACCAAAAATGATTTACTAATATATATATAATGTTAATGTCATTTTATAAAATGTTATGTGTTAAGAAAAGGCTTCCTTTGATCATGCAATGCGTAAGATGCTAAGTTTATGCATACCTTAAGTGATATTAGTTGTAGAAGTAAATATTTGTTACTAAATACTTGTTTACGTCATAATCTTGACTTAATTTAGTTTACATTTTGTGATTATCAAAACATAGAGTTATTGAGAAATATTAATAACGTTTTTAAACATTATTTATATCAACAATCTCCCCCTTTTTGATGATTACAAAACTTAAACTCATTAACTCAAAAATTAGTTTTTAAACAAGTATTTTAGTGAGTTTATATTTACTTCTCCCCCTTTTTGTAGAATCAAAAAGGTTATGCCGACAAATTTCAACCGTGAAATATTGACGGGATGAAAACTACCCCTTGATGTGTACTCCCCCTCGTTTGGGGGTACCAAAGAGACGAGCTATGGAATGCTTGCAAGACAAAAATATTAGAAGCACAAGAATATACATGCAAATATATATAAGGTGACAAGAGTATAAATAAGCATGATTAAAGAGAAGCATTCATATAAAATCAAAAGTTGTGTCAAGACACAACAATACAAGTAGCAACAAGAAATATTACAAATAGGATAGCTACTACATAAACTAACAACTAGAATAATATTCCATCATGCAAAGAGTACATGGGCTTCATAGAGCTTCAAGCAAAAGGGTGGTAACGATTTTATTTATTAAGCATATCATATGCTTAATTTGGAGAGCATGATGGTGATGGTGGAGAAATGGGTGAGGATTGTGGTGGGGGAATAATGGGTGAGGATGGTGGAGTTGGTAGTGGTGGTGGGTTGGTAAGCAAGTGTTCAATATATGAAAACATATATTGAATTTCATCTCTAAGACCAAAGATTATGGTTCGGTTGTGGATGCAACAAAGGCAAGTGTCTCCATGAGCTTCAAGTAAGCTCCAAGGTACGGAATTGGCAAAGAGTTGTGGTGTAATTGGTGGAGATGAGACATGAGCATCAAGTGGTGTTATTGGTGAGAGTGAGATGGTAAGTTGGAAAAGGTTCTTGTGTAAGATGTGGTGATGATACTTGTAGTGGTGACAAGTGTGAGTTGATGTAGTCATTGATTGATGAAGTTGAAGGTATGGAGGATGAGGAGGTTCCATGAGTGGAAGGTGTTTTGGATGGTGCATTGGGTGCACTTGGAGATGAGCATTTAGGTGGAGGTGATGGGGTTGTGTTATCTTCATTTGTTAAGTCAATGAAAAGTTGTTTTGGAGGGATGATAACAATCTTTTGTTTCTTTGAAACCTTAGAGATGGAGGTGCTAGGTGAAGACATGATGGTTTGGGCTGAAAGAGATGATGAATAATGTGATGAAAATTGTAAGTTTGGAGGGAATTTATAATATGAAAGTGGTTGATTTAGGTAAGTTTTTGAAATGGTTTAATGAGATTCTAAAATCAGTTGGGTCAAAAGAAGAATTGGTAGCTGAAACTAGAGAAAGAGGTCACAAGATGCAAAAAAAACAGTAAAACCCAGTTCCAGATGGCCGGTCCCCTTAATTCTAGGCTGGCCCCCTTAATAATTAAGGGTACCGCCTAAGAAAATTAAGGGGGCCCCCATCTGGTTTTTTCCAAGACAACCAGAAACCAAAAATTTGCAGAAATGGGTGGTTTTTCAAGTTTGTGTTTCCAGCAAGCTCTATTTGAAGCATATACTCTAGGAATGATGAAATATAAGTATGTATAAACAAATCATGCATGCAAACAAATATATTATAACCCAATTTTTAAAGGAAGCATAATACTAGCATTAAATAATGATCAAGTTCCTAGCATGAAAATAGTTAAAACATAAGCATCATTCAAGAGATGAAAATGAAAGAACACAAGTATTTCCGAACAAATCGGGCAAATAACAAACCATACAAATGTCTAATAGAGCAATAATATAACAAAGTAGCAACAAAACAACATCTCTACTTCTTCTTCTTCCCCATCATCTTCCTGAACATTTTTCCCACGGACTTGAATCCTCCTCGAATTTCTTCATGCATTTGTTGTTGTTGGTTAATGATGGACGTTTGACAAGTGAAGAGGAGTTCATCGGTACGCTCATGAGGAAGAGGAATTTGATGATGAGTATAATCAAGATTAGGGGGATCATCTACATAAGTAGTGGGAGATGGGGTACTAGCACGCGAGGTGTTTTCCTCCTCATCATCATCATTACCTCGATGAGATGTTGAACCACGAGGCATAGAAAACAAAGGACCACGAGATTTTTCTTTGTCACTTCGAGAACGACGAGTACGAACAAGAGTGAGTTGGTTTAGAGTGGGAGGAATTTGCACATAGAAATCACTTCGAAGATCTTGGTAATGTTCCATGACATGACGATAAAGTCGAGTAAGAAACATACCATAAAGAAGATTTGCATTTGGAGTGTTTTTGGCAGTCATGATTTGATTGACAAAGAAATAAGCCAGATTGTAGTCTTCTTCAGCAACTACACAATACAACATGTAGGCGATACTAGCCATGAGATGATCACGGTGACCGCTGGTACCAAAAGCATTCTTGCGAATGAGTTCTTCTCAATTTTTCATGTCGGGGCTCAGTTCTTTGAGGAGAATTTGATTTTCATGAATATTGACATTCCTCGACTTGATTCTGCGACTAGTGGTACCATGTTCTAGTTCAAGCAGTCGACGAATGTCTTCAGGACTAGGAATTTCAGAATAGTATGGACCATCCTGAGGACGATTTCGTTCAAGTGAGGAAATATCCCATTCATTAGAGTACACAGCTTGGCCGGTGTATGGGATTCTGAGGATTTGTCCAAACTGAGCAAGAGTAAGAGTGATGAATTGATGTTGGATCATGAAAGAAATGAGGAGATGGCCATAGGGATCGGTTTGGACCGTCACTTGGCTATAGAAGTCGAGGATAAAGCGAGGAATGATTGGTTCGTTGATTTTGAAAAGACAGTCAAGACGGATATTGGTGAATGAACGTTCGATATGATCAGATTCATAGTAGGATGGATCGACAATTCTACCCTCGTGAATGTTTCTATTTTCAATAGGACGATAGTAACATGCAACGGCGGGAGACATGCCGGGAGTAGAGGAAACTTGAGGAATGTATTGTTTGGTTTGAGAAACATCACCAACCGTGGTCTTAGGAATTATCACCTAAACAATATAACAACAAAAATGAAATTAAGACAAAAACAATTAACTTGCATATGATTATATGCCGTACATGTGGAACGAACACCCACTTCGACTTAAAAGAAAATAAACCTAGGAAGTAGTTTCATAATGTTCCTTTATTTTAATGGTTAACTCGCTTTAAATTTTAATGTCAAAATATAGTTGTGGGGTTAGTTCGATATAACATCAAAACTATTCGAACAATAAATTTTGACATTATAATTTATTTAGAAATTTGGCTAGATATATATTAGATTATATATCTTGCTATTTCTTACGAGTTTGGCTAAAATAAAACTTGTTAAGAAAGTGAAAGTGTGAATTTTGGTTTTCAAATTGTCTTTTTCAAGATAAACCAAACGCTCCCTTAATTAGATAAATATCGCCTAAAACATCAATATATATTGGTTATATATCTTGATGACTTCTATAGACTCAACTTATGTAAATAAGTTTATCAAACTAGTTTTATGTTTTAAGTAAATTCACATAAGTATGATTTGTTCATGAACCAAATGCCCATATTGACTTCATGATACATTTAACAATTAATTGAAAAGTATATTTTGATTGTTTAAAATATTGGATTGTTACAATGTAGTAAGTTTTAACTAGTTTTTAAAAGTTGTATCAACAATGTGTCTTTTAGAAAGTTATATTAACAAAGGTTTATGGGCGATTAAAAATTTTGACAATATGATGTGTAAGACTTAGTTTGAGTTGCAATTCTACATTCTAATCCTATGGGAAGCATTTGGTTATTCAATTCCTAACTACAATTTTACTAAAATTCGGATTAAAATAAATTTTGGTAAAATACCTAATTATTGATTAGACACTAAATTGAATGAAATGTGATGAAATGTGTGTTGGGAAACTTACAAAAGATGTTGTTATACGTTTGGTTAGCGTTTGCCCCTTGCGAAACGACCCCGGATTGGTGATTTGGTGAAGGATTTTGATGGTTTTGGTGGTTTTGGTTCGTTCACAGCAGAGTTGGGTGAAGGAATTATGAACAAATGGAGTGTTTGGCAAAATATTTCGTGTAGAAAATGATTTAGGAAGTATCAGATGGCCGGCCCCCTTAAACATTAAAGGGACCACCCCCGATTACAAGCCGGTCTCCTTAATTATTAAGGGGCCGCCTGCCAAAAATGAGAATTTTTGCGAATTGAATTCTGATAGTAAAATATTTTTATGTACATTATTAGATTTATGTTATATCGAAACTACGTTGGAGTTTATGAGCACGAGTAAGAAGTGCTTGACATCTTTAATTAACATTTCGTTAATCAAGATATGTCTTGATAATTTTGGATAAAATGATCAAGATGTCAAGATTACAAGGGATTAAAAGGATGTGATGGAATGTGTTTTTATATAAGTATATATGTATATATTATATATAGATTTACTATGAGTTAATAGATTATGGAATGAGGAAATGGAGGAGGCGGAAGCTGACGGCGATAGGAGTTTGTTTCATTCATAGTATATGTGTGCGAAGGTTCTTCTTTCTACTCTTGTGTTGATCCACTTGACTCACACCCCTTCATCATCACGAGTCTTCTAATAGTGGACATAAAAGATCCTCGAGTTGAACATCAAAGTTCAAAAGAGCTAAAGGGGAAGGAAAAGGTTCGAAAGCGAACAATTTTCTGGAGTTCTAGAAAGTCAACTAATGACGTATCTAGGTTATGTGCATGCATATGTATATATATATATATGTATTATATATATAGTATTATAAGTATACATATATATATATATATATATATATATATATATATATATATATATATATATATATATATATATATATATATATATATATATGTTCAAGAAGAAAAAGGAAGTAAATTATATCTACGCAAGCAAAGCAACAAAGAAAAGATTATCTACGCATGGCAATGAGTAGTGAAAGAATGACGTACCCGGCGGTCTTCAAAAGAATCTTCTAAATCTTCATGATGATAAATAGACTTTGCAAAATTCTATGGCGATAGAACTCCAAGATAGTGATAAAGAATGTTGATCTAGCTATTTGGTCCCCATTGCCTCTTTGGTCCAAACATGTTCAACCTTTGGCTAGGATGCATGAAAGGTGGTAGTATTCCCCAAGGATTGTAACTTGGTTGATAGTTCCACATTTGATTACTAGGGTTGTTGTAGTTTTGTTTATTTTGGTTTCTTCTTGGTTGAGGTGTTTTAGATCTAGGATAAGAGTTATTTGGTTTCCTAGGTGGTGGAGTTTTAGATCTTGTTTTAGGTTGAGACGATCCTACATCGGTCTTTAAAGATGGTTTATAAAACGGTTTTATTTCTTCATCACTAGCAAGAGGTATTTTCTTATCATTTATTAGTATATACTTAGGATTAGATTTTAGAGGTTTTAGTTCATTAAGTTCACTTTCAAATTTGACATTTTTAATTTCGCTTGTTGAAGCTTCGGTTGAGTTAAATCCTAAACCGGTTTTATCTCCGGATACTCTTTGAATACTTATTATTTTACTAAGTGAGTGACTACTATTTTCAAATTTATCAAGTTTGCGAATTTCTTCCCTGAGTATTTCGTTTTCACCTTTAAGCTCTTGACATGATTTACATTCTTCAAAAATTTCCTTACCTTTTTCAAGTTGATGTATTTTAATTTTTAGTTCTAGTACTCCATTTTCCAGTTGGTTGTTTATGTATTTTAGTGATTTCTTTTTACCCATTACTTGTTGTCCTAGTTTGCATAATCTATTATATTCACTATCTAAATCTTTTTCATCTAATGATAAATTTTCATCACTAAAGTATTCGGTTTCGGAACGTACCTCACTTGATGTCTTCGCCATGAGACACTTTTCTGTAGGGATCTATTCCTTGATAGATCACGATCCAATAGATCGTCAGCCAACTAATGTAATCACTTGTAAGACTAAGTTAGATAATCTCCGTGAGCTTGTAATTATTGCGGAATATAAAAAAAAACTTATACTAAACTTGATCCTCTATAGATCGATAAACTTTTACTAATAATGTTATGACAACTCGTACCTATTACAATGACCTAGGGTTCCTTATATACTAGTGGAAACCCTAACCTTTCTTACAAGAAATGAATAATGATAAACTAATAAAAGATATTCTACATATCTTGTCCTAATTTACATAAGTTCTATCCACGGTTTAACTCTATCCGTAGGATCTCTATACGTCCGCAGGAACCAGTCATCAGCAGAAAGTCACTAAGCCTTCTGCAGGAACCTGTCAGCAGTATCAGTCAGCAGTATCTTCAATAATTCCTTACAATCCTCCCCTAATCTTGAATTTGACACAGTTAAGTTCAAGATTTCTTGATAGATCGCCAATAGCACAAACCAGAGGATTGAGGATGAACATCAGCAGCAAAGAATCTTCATAAATAAAATCTCTATGATCAGCAAACATTTGAAAAGAACCATTCTTTGCAGCAACACAAGACTAAATGTACATCAAAACATATAAGTTTCATACTATTCTCATCACATCCAGGTGTGTTAACTCCTGTGAGAGGTGAATCATTGAAAATAATGGATTTGATGTCTCTTTACCAATAGTCATCACTACTGGAGTAGCCAAGTGTTCTCAGTTAAAAACTATGGTACACTGATGACCCAAAGAATATGATTTTTAGCAAATCATCAGCTATAAACGAATTTGAGAAGTCTTTACCTGTAGCCGTTTGCTCAGGACTAGTCAATTATTGATGAAATATCATCTTGGTCAATTGAATACCAAATATGGTTTTCCACTGCCTTTACCACAAGCCATATACATGTGGGCTAGCCAATTATTTGGAATCCAAAAAGAAAAAATCCATGGTCAATTGACAACCATTTCAACTACTCAGCAATAAAGCATGGGTGAGTTGAGAACCCTATGGTTTTGAGCAAACCATTACAGCTATCAACAGATTTGATGAGTCTTTACCAAAGCTGTACCCTTTGGACTAGCCAACTTTTTGATGGAATAGTCAACATCAGGCAAGTTGATGACCAGAAAGAGTGTGATAAGAATCAACACCAAACCTGCATACAACATACACAAAACTATACAAATATATTAGGATTCTTTTTTTTTTTCTTTTTTTTTTTTTTTTTTTTTTTTTTTTTTTTTTTTTTTTAAACTAAAAGAAAAGAAAAATATACAACAAAAGACCATACCAAGACCAGCTCATTGCAGATATGAATCCATTTGAATGCCATGCTTGGTGGCCAGTTCCTTCTTAGTCAATGTACTTCTTCTGATGAACCTTACCAATTGTTCAGCAAGATGAAGATCATTCTCAGTCATATCCAAAGGAACATAATGCTTTGTCTCCAGCATGAGATTCATTACTTCCTTTGTGATTGGGTAAAGAACATCAGCCCAGCAGTATAAGGTCTTACCAGTGGTTGTTACAATCATATGAACATTAGGAAGTGGAAAGAACTTCCAATAGTCAACCACCCATGTCTTTTGACCTTTCCATACTTGAAACTTCACACCAGAATCACCTTTATAAGAATCACATAGAATCTGCAAATCACCCATCAAATACATTTGAATTTCATCAGGGGAATGATTTTGATAATACCTGGTAACCCAGTCATAAAGTGAGAGAAGATCTTGCTTGTCCACCATATGTAAGATTTGACTCAGAAACAAGAATGTCTTGGTAGTTCCATCTTGTCTAGTTATGACATTCACTTTACCTTGACCAATCTCAGTATCAACAAGTTCTCACTTCACAATTATCTCCCAAACAACAGGGTCTTGACCATCATCAGAAGCATAATCAAGGAAAGTAGTACTATCCTCTAAAGGAATATCTTTTGGAGCCTTCCTCTTGATAGCTTTAGTCTTCCTCCTAGTGCCAGTAGTAACAGGAATAAAAGGACCATCAGCAGGTTCTTCTTTAGGCGCTTGTTTGGAAGTATCAGCAGGAACATCTGTAGAAGCATCATCATCAGGTACTTCTATTAGAGTATCTGCTGAAGCATCATTGGTAACATCATGTGGAGCTTCAGTAGTATCAGGATGAGATTCAGCAGTATCATGATGAGAAGCAGCAGGAGTATCATCCATCTGAGCATCAGGAGAATCATCCATCTGAGGTAAGACTGAAGGAGATTGCACTTTCTCCTGACCACCATGAAAGGACCCAATAGACTCAGCAGGCTGATCAGCAGTATCATGAAGCTTAGCTTTCTTAGCTTCAGGCCCATCTAAAAGTCTTCCTCTAAACTCCAGAACATCTTGGACATGTATACTAGAGGAATGAAGATTTGAAATGATCTTGTCATAGTAGAAGGTGAGCTGTTTATCTGAAAATCCCCAAACCCTCTTTTGAGTCCATCCTGATCTAAACATAGAATATCCCTGATTCTTCACAAAATTCCTCATGTATTTCTTTATTTCAGCCTTTGTCCAAGGTCTTTCCCTGAGATGCTTAGCTTTTCTCTCTTCCTCCTGTTGTCTCTGCAATCTTCCTCTTTCAACCATCATCTGAACAAAAGCAGGATTATCAACTCCAAGCACAGATTCACCCAAATTAGGCTTAGAAGCAGCTTGTGCAGCCAAATTTTCCCATTGGTCTGGAGAAAGATTCTTAGCTATTTCATCTAGTTCTTTTTGTCTTTCAGCAGGAAAGGTGCTAGTAAATTGAGTTCCCATCTTATCCAAATCATCTTGAATTTTCCTAGCAAGTGCTATTGAGGCTTTCAAATCCAATTGAACTTTAGTAGCTGCAGCATCCTCTTCAGCTTGCAAACGTACAGCAGCAATCTCACTAAGTTTTTCATTAGCAAGTTCCACCTTGGATTTCACTCTGGAAGGAATGTCTTGATCAACCAATATAGACTTTCCTTTGTCTTTCTTCTCAGGAGAAACAAAAGTCTTATCAGGAGAATCATGAGGGAGATCAGCTTGGATATCTGCTGATGGAGCATGAGTGCCCACTTCTGGCATAGTAGTAGAAAAAGATTCCTTTCTATGAACATCAGCAGAAGTCTTCTTTCTAGGAGCATCAGCAGACTTCTTATCAGCAGAATGCTTTCTCCTGACATAAATGACTCTGGAATCCTTTGAAACACTTGCATCAGTAGTATGAGCAACATCAGCAGTTGGAGCAACATCAACAGTTGGAGCAACATCATCAGTAGAATGAATAGATGGTGCAGGCCTGACATCAGCAGCATTCTTCTGAACACTCTCCAATGTAGTAGCAGCAAGAAGTTCAAGGCCTTCCAAGTCAATGTTGTCAGAGGCTTTAGTAGATTCCTCATCTGATTCATACACCACACCTTGTCTCTTTCTTTGCTTAAGCTTAGCCTCCAACTACTTAACTCTTCCAATGAGAGTCAGAACAGCATTGTTAAGATTCTTTTTGGTGAAGTTCAGATCATTCTCCAACTTGTCCACCTTAGTTACATACCTTTTCAACAAAGCAGATACAGAAGTGAGAGTAACAGGACCTTCAGCTCCACCAACAGGGATATCTATGGCATTGGAAGCATCATTGGTCCTGTGAGTAGAATAATCTAAATTTACATCTACATCTACATTTACATGATCCTCAAAGTGAGGTCTCAAAGGACTATGTGTTGGAAGTCTTGTAAATTGCGGTGAGTGTACAGGTTGGTCAAAGCCTAAATCCTCATGGAGCTCATGCCCAGGAGAATTATTATCCATTGGTGAATGTACAGGTGTGGGTGACCTAGGAGAGGGTGGTGGCTGAACATCAGGAGCAACTGATGCATTTGCATCAGGAGCATCTTCAGTTCTTTCAGAAGAATCCTCTAATGCTTGAGCATCAGAAGGATCCTGATCACCAGTAGCTGCATCAGCAGCCACTCCATCAGGGGGATTGCCCACCGGGGCATCAGCAGCTACATCAGCAGCTACTCCATCAGGAGCATTGCCAGCAGGCAACATAGCTGGAAGTAAGGGTCTGTGTTCACCAGTAAATTTAATTTTCATTTGGGTAAACAACTTTTTAGATAAACCCTTAACAGGCAAATGAGTAGGGTCATTGGTCTGAATGTCTAAAATGATTTGAAGAAACCTAGGATACATTAAATATTTAAGTTTGGTATCCTTAACATTTTCAAGCATAGCATTAGAGATATACCTAGAAAAGTTAAATGTTCTTCCCTGAGAGAGACACATAATGGCAAGAGCAATGTCTGTAGAGAATTGGTCCAATCCACCAGACTTAGAACCCATGCACTGAAGCAAGGTGTGTGTCAAAAACCTCCATTTTGGAAAAAAACAGATTCTTGTACCACACTTTCCCATCACCACTATAACCAGCAGCCTGAAGGCCTCTAAGTATCTCTTCCTTAGGCAAATCAGTCACCCCTCCTTCATCATCCAACTGTAGTTGAGTCCTGACCAATGACTCAGTAACCACATATTCTTCCCCATCTATGACAGCAACAATCTCTGTTGGTCCATCTTCAACAGTCCTTGTTTGTGCTGTTTCCCAAAATTGTACAACAAGAGACTCATAAATAACACTTGGATATTGGAGCAGAGCATAACGAATCTTGGATCTTTGGAGAAATTCCATCATGCCCACATAATCTTCATCATTTTTACCACGACCAAGAAAGGCATGTTTGTTATGATCACCTTTGAAAAGTAGTTCAGCCATTGATTGAGAATAAGAAATTAGGGTTGGGAGTTCTGAAGAATGTTGAAATGGTTTTTGAAATTTTATAGTGAGAGGGAATCAGTTAATTTGGGAGTGGGATATGCACGTCTTGGTTAATTATGGAAGTTACCAAACGTGGAATGAAACTGATATGAATTATTGGAAAGAAATCTTTGACCAATAATCAACTAAAGCAAATCCTAATTAAACTGACTCATCCGAAGACACCAAGTCAAACGGCTGAAATCAAATGGTCAATCCGTAGAAAATAGTCAAACGTTGACTACGGTCAACCATTCATTCAACAGAACCTTCCGCAGAATCAATCAGCAGAATCTTCCCTTCAGTGGAAACCAAATATCTTTGAAAAAGATCTCTTAATTCAAATTTCAAAGAACCCTTAATTATCTCCAAACTACCTCGCATTTATGGTAATAAAGACACGCGGTTGGGTGATCTTATAAATAAAGGTTAATTATCCCCAAATCTCTCCACTCAAATCAAATCCCTAATTACAATACCACCAATCAACAATACATCCATGGCTTCCAATCAATGTATCATCAACCTTTCTTCTGACTCCTCGGATACTTCTGATTCACTAACATCTCCACCACCACTCAATATGCCAACACTTCCTCGTGGTCTCACAAAAGAACAAGCCAAGAAGAAAAAACATGATGTGCCTGCTCTAAGTTCATCATTATCAGAAGATCTTCCACCATACCCTTCTGAAATCAATGATCCAGAGTACCAGAGAGAGATGGAGAGAAGGTGGAATGCATTGGAGAGGGCAAACAAAGTTCCCAATCCTGAGGAATCTCCCTTCATCTTCACTTCTTCTGATGAAGAGGATGATGATAATGATGTACTTTACAACCCCACAACCCCTGATAAGCCTCAGTCCTCTCGTCCAAGAAGAAGAAAAGTAAATCCCCCATTGCCAAAGACCAGAAAGGTTGTGATAGGTTTGCCCTGTCCTCAGTGGCAAGGAATCTTCAACATCAACAACAAAGGCAAGGAGAAGACTGTGGAAGGCAAGGGCAAGGGCAAGGGCAAAGTAGAATAGGAACTTGTTGTTAATCTTTGAATTTCATTGTCTTGTATTGTACTTCAGAAGAATCAATAAAAATTTGCCTTGTTAACTTTTACTTATTTTAATTCTTCTGATAAATTAGCATTCCCCTGAATAAATTGATCTTGAATAAGCCATCAGCAGGAACTCACTTAACAACAAAATAGATAGTATCAGCAGCATATGGTCAAACCGATTGACTTTCATCCGAAGAATCCACTTAAGTGGACAACTTGCACAATTAGTAATTGCTACTGACTCAACTACCTCCCATTTACTTGCATTAACTCACATTAAACCCAAATCAAGTCTTTATAAAAAAATCTTCAAGTCATAAGCAACTCACCATCCCACAAATAACATATCCCAAAGACTTTCTCACATTCAAATCATGAAGCCATCCCCCAAAGTCATTGAAATTTCTTATGATTCATCAGACTCCACCTTTGATATACCTCAAATCCAAAGATCCTACTACTACCTAGGTGAAGGCCCTTCAGAATTATGTCCATCTCCTACCTCTTCAGAAGAAACCACTGAAGCTGAGGAAACTCCAATTCCTCTAGCTATGGTTGTCCCTGATTTCACTCCTGTTACTGCATTCTTGACCAGTGAAATGGAAAGGGTGTGTGCAGATATGAGGAGGATCTCTGTCCCTGAAGAGCAACAGTCCTCAAGAAGGAAGAAGGGTCCATTAAAAGTGGTCCTGGGTCTTGCTGCTCCCAAGCTTTGGAACAAGGATATGAAGTCCAGAGGAGTTCACAAAAGGATGCCTGACCCAAAGGACTTGGGCAAAGGAAAGAGGAAGATGGAGTAGGGGGTTGATGCTTAGGGATGTGGTGGTTGTTGGTTGTTGTTTGATGTATTTTGTGTTTCCTCTTATGACAGATCTTGTTGTTGATGTACCAAGCTTTCTTCTGATGAATAAGATATTTTATTATTATGTCTTTTACATCTAATTCCACTGATAGAAGTAATGTAGATCTTTGTATATCAGCAGGAACATGACCTGAAACCAAACATTCAAACAAAACACAAAAGAACAACCAAAATAATATACAAGATTAGTAAGAATCTGCAAAACAAAGTTAGTAAACATAATCTACATAAATACAACATGTTCAATCCTCCCCTGAGGCATATTCCTCCCCTCAAACATATCATTCAAGGGTTAATCATCCCAATGTTGACAACTAGGTGATTAAACCTAGGTCCATCAAAAGCTTTTGTTAATAAATCAGCCACATTATCATCAGTATGAATTTTAAGCACTTGAATTAGATGCTTCTCATTTGCATCTCTTATAAAATGGTGCCTAATTTCTATATGTTTAGTTCTTTGATGAAAAACAGGATTTTTAACAATAGAAAGAGTACTTTGATTATCAATGTAGATTTTAGTGTTCATGAAGTTAAACCCATAATCCAACATCTGATTTTGAATCCAAAGTACCTGACCACAACAATTGGCAGCAGCAACCTATTCTGCTTCAGTAGTAGAAGTAGCCACTATTGTTTGTTTCTTGCACTGCCAAGAGATGAGTCTTCTACCAAGAAATTGACAACCTCCTGTTGTGGATTTCATATCCAAATTAGCTCCAGCATAATCACTATCACTGTAAGCCTCCAACACAAATGGTGATTCCCTTGGGTACCAAAGACCTAGTTTGGGTTGGCCCTTGATGTACTTGAAAATTTTCTTCACTGCATTGAGGTGGGAAGTTAGTGGAGTGACTTGATGCCTTGAGCAAGCACTGTCTGCAAAGGTAATGTCAGGCCTAGAAGCTGTGAGATACATGAGTGATCCAATCATGGACCTATAAAGATGAACATTCACAGCCTCATCTTGCTCATTTGATTCTTAAACTTGGGTGGTTCATAAGGAGTGGTAGCAGTCCTCAGAAGTTCATAGTCAAACTTTTTCAAAATATCTTTAACATACTTCTCCTGATGAATAAAAATCCCTTCAAGTTGTTGTTTGACTTGCAGCCCTAGGAAAAAGGTTAACTCCCCCATTGCACTCATTTGAAATGCACCTTTCATCAATTCTTCAAATACCCTGCACCATGCCTCCTTTGTGGATTCAAAGATAATGTCATCCACATATACCTGCACTAGAATGATGTCCCTGGAGGTTTTCTTAATAAAGAGGGTCATGTCAATAGCCCCTCTTCTGTAGCCATGCTCCAAAAGAAATGTAGACAGTCTAGCATACCATGCTCTTGGTGCTTGGTGAAGTCCATAAAGTGCCTTGACAACTTTGTACACCTTCTTAGGATGATGGGGATCTTCAAAGCCCTGTGGTTGAGTAACATATACTTCCTCTTCAATTTTGCCATAGAGGAAGGCACTCTTGACATCCATCTGATAGACCTTAAACCCCATATATGTGGCAAAGGCTAAAAACATTCTAATTGCCTCAACCCTAACAACTGGTGCAAAGACCTCAGTGTAGTCAATCCCTTCTTCTTGTCTGAAACCTTGAGCCACCAATCTTGCTTTATTTCTGACCACAATACCTCTGGCATCCCTCTTGCATTTTAAGATCCACTTGGTCCCAATTGCAATTTTCCCTGCAGGCAGATCAACTAGTACCCAAACATCTTGATTCTTGAATTGTTGCATCTCTTCCTGCATAGCTTCAACCCAACTAGGCTCACTCAAAGCCATTTTAATGCTTGTTGGTTCAACTTGGGACAAGAAACAAGCAAACAAACAATGCTTCTGATCTGTGTGATTGTCTCTCTTCTGAGTGGATACATAAGTGAAAAATGCACATTGCCCAAACTTGGTATTCTTAATGGCACTCCTGGTGAGTACCATAGCATTTGGATCACCAAGTATATTATCTTGTGGATGAATGGTGTTGATCCTTTTAGTTGCAACAAGATTAACATCAATGGAGGTATCAAGATTGGTTAAAGTAGGAGCAAAGTCTTCATCATAAGAAGCTGATTGAAAAATGCAATCACTTTGCTCAACATTAGCAAGATCTGAGGGAAATGGAAACCTGCCATAAGGTTCATCCAAACTAGTGGAAGTATCAGTGGAAACAGGAACTGCAGCTGAAATGCCTTCAGCAGAATCTCCATCAGCAGAATCAGCAGCTGCATCAGCAGATGTATCAGCAGAACTAGGTTTTCTGCTTTCTTCAACAGCAGCTTGTTTTAAGAGTGCTTCAGTGTCTTGAGCAAATTCAAGACCAAGTCTTTCAGCTTCCTCAGCAGCTGCATGTTCTTGCTTTTTGAGTCTAGCAAGATCTTCTGCATAGGTTGAATTTTCCACATCATCAGCAGATTTGGCATCAGAGGCTTCTTTGTTAGGAGGATCTGCTATTTGAATTGGTAGAGTAGTTACAACAATAGTGGGTTCATCACATTCTGAATCACTGTTTGAATCATCCTGTAGGGTACCTGCATTGTTAGAAGATGACACTTGTATACCTGCAGATGGGTTAGTTTTGTGTCTAGCATACCCCAAATAATATGTAAGGTAATCAAGGTCAAAATACCATTCATGACCTTTTCCCTGAACATTTACATTCTCCTCCAGAAATTTCAGGTTAAGAGTCTTTTCTATCTTCTTTGCAGCCAAGTTATATACCCTGTAGGCCTTGCTATGAGCTGAGTAACCAACAATATACCCTTCAGCAGCTTTTGCTTCAAATTTGCCTAAGTGATCACTTGTGTTAAGAATGGTCACCTGACAACCAAAAGGTTTCAAGTGTTCAATGGTAGGTTTCTTCCCTGTCAATAGCTCATAGGGTATCTTATTATGAGGTCTAGTAATCAACACCCTATTCAACACATAGCAGGCAGTGCCAACTGCCTCAGTCCAAAACATGGTGGGAAGTTTAGAGTCAGCAAGCATAGATCTTGCAGCCTCTATGGAGTCCTAGGAGTGCTATAGTCTCTTTTAATACCCTTTAAACCACAAAGTTCAATGAGATTAGCATTTTTGAACTCTGTCCCATTGTCACACCTTATACCTTTAATCTTCTTGTTAAGTTGGTTTTCAACTAGAGCCATAAACTCTTTAAGTGCCTGAAAGGTTTGATCTTTAGTCACCAAGAAAAATGTTCAACTGAATCTGCTGAAAGCATCAGTGATTACCAAACAGAAGTATTTATGATCTATACTCCTGATGGATGTTGGACCAAAAAGATCCATGTGAAGCAGCTGCAATGGTTCTGAGATAGTGTTCACAACAGTAATGGCTTTATAAGAAGCCTTGTGTTGCTTACCCTTGTTACAAGCTACACAATTATGCTCATTGGTGAAGATCTTGGAAGGAAGTCCATGAACAAGTCCATCTTTAGCAAGTTTGTTGATGACTTTGAAATTAACATGTGCCATCCTCCTATGCCATTTTGTAGATTCATCCAAGGATGCTTTAGCCACCAAGCATGTTAGATCACCTTCTGGCTTGCCATCATTCAAGTCAAATGTATAAAGATTATGATTTCTTGGAGCCTTTAGCAATACATGATTGTGATCAGGTATTTTGAACTCAGGTGAAAGAATGAAACAACCTTCTTCAGTGAAAAGCACAGGAAGCTTTTTGTCACAAATTTGTGAGACTGAGAACAAATTGAATCCTTGAAGCTCCTTCACATAGTAGACATTCTCAAAATCCACCTTTGGAGTTCTAATGGTTCCTTTGCCAGTGATCCTTCCTACTCCACTTCCAAACCTCACTATGCCTCCATTAATTGGTACAAAGTCATGTAGCTTCTCTTGATTTCCAGACATGTTTCTTGAACAGCCACTATCAACAATACCTAAGTCTTTATTAACAAGAGGATGTTCCTACAACAAAGAAAGTTAATATACAAAAACATAAAAATGTTAAGAGACTTAAGTCATGAAAGACTTGAGCCTGCCCTGTGGATCATTATGATGTACACAAGAAGATGAGTTCGATCCACAATTGTTCCTGGATTCCCTGTATTTATACGGTCTTTTATATGTCTAAGAACAATCTGCTGAGGACTTTTCAGCAGAATCCCAATTAGCCCTTCCCATAATCATTTGGTCATTATATTCATACCAATGATTAAATCCATAAAATGGTTGTGACCCATATCTATTGCTATTGGTATTCATATATCTACTATGAAAAACAGACCTATCAGGAGGAACAGACCAATCAATAGGAATGGAATACATTCTGCTGACATTATACTTTGCCTGTGGAACTACTGAGGGTTTGGAACAATTTTTAGTCCACTTTTGTCTAGGTCTATTATTAACAACAGAAACACCCATCCTCTTCTCATGAAAATCACAATCCTTAACTAAATGCAACTTGCTACCACAAACAAAACACTTCTTCTTCTTAGAAGATTTATTAAATCCAAAAGATGTCTTATTAAACATAGAATTATTCAAAGAAACACCAGAAATAGAATTGTTTGTAAACACTGAAAGGAATTGTTTTCAAAAGAAGTAAATAACAAGTCTTCAGAAGAGGCTGTCTTTGAAAGAACTTTGATTGATGCTAAACCGTCAACCAAAGTCAACCACGGATGTGGTCAAGATGGTCAAACAGCCTAAAGTCAATGCTCCGTTGAAGTATAGTGGCTTCCCCGGGTCGTTATGTCCCGACGAGGTGTGGATGGTATTAAAACGGGTTTGTGATCGGGTGAATTTGGACAGAAAGGGGTATAAGTGAGTTGAGATGATTACAATACTGGAATATAAAAGAAAATAGCTTAAATACACTATATTAACAAGACTGGAAAGTCAGAAAAACCAGAAACTTTTAAAACTTAAAACGCGTACGTTCACGTTTAAATAAAACGTAAACGTACAAAATAAAAAGTGAAAACGGAAACCTGGAAACACCCAGGGAGTGAAAATGACTTTTTTGCAAACTTAAAAGTAAAAGAAAATTTTTAGAAAAATAAAATAAAATTTTACACTATTTAATTATTTAATATTAATTAAATACTACTTATTACTTATTATTAATATTTAAAACACTTAAATATAATTTAATGCTAATTAAATACAAGAAAATTGAAAATAAAATTTCTAAAATTATAAAATAACTAAAAACAAGTTTATTAAAAATAAAAATATGTATTTTTGTCTTCTTGTGAATTTTCTATTAATTAATTACTAATTAATTATTAATTACCTAATTAAACTATTTTAAATTAAGAAAAATAGAAAATAAACAGTAAAAATTCTAATAAAATTTCTAAAATTATTTTATAACATATAAAAGCTATAAAAAATATAAAAACTAGGTTTTGATTAATAAAAACTAATTATGCTATTTTAAACTTAATATTAATTAATTATTAATAAAACTAAAATTAATTCTAATAAATACTAAATGATGAAATAAAAATCTGAGAAAATTACTATAAATACTTTAATATAAGAGGTAATTAATAAAAATATGAAAATGACAAGTACTTAATAAAAATATAAAAATGAAAATTAAAATTAAATAAAATTAAATAGAAACTATCACTTAAAATTACTTTGACTTTTTTGGATTTTTTCTTTACAAAACTATTTAAATACAAAAAAAAAAAAAATGAAACTTTAACAAAGGCACTTGGCTATAAGCTCAAGAACAAGCACTACAAGTGCTTATTAGCTTGACAGTTGACTTTGGTCAACTGTCAAAGCTATAAGCTTGAAATAAGCCTTGAGCTGAGAACCATGGTTGGATTTAAGTTCAAGCAAGTTGAGAGAATCTAAATAATCTAATACAAACCAAAGAAACTTCTTGAATAAGCACAATGAGCTGATAAAGCTAGTTGAGCACTTTGCTCAAACCAGAAAAAGGGACAGACCTAGCAGGACCTAAAAGGGGGGGGGGGGGTGGGCAAAGGCATCTTAGGGTCCAAGCAAACTGGAACTAGGTAGCTGGCAAGTATGACTACCCAAGGAACCTAAGACAACCTCACGGGACCCACTGGTGAGGCCAGGGGAGACCCTGGAAGTGAGGGTGTTGGCTGAGTATCTGTGTAGCAGGGCAGGCATATGCCCTGCAAGTGACTTTGAGGTTGTGTGGAACTCAGCACAAAAATCATAAAAATAAAATGAGTATGGAAATCAAAAGAAGAGCTGGTAGACTACCATTCCATAAAATCCCAAGGTCTGAAACCAAATACACAATTCATGAAAATTCTCAATCCATTTTGAGAAAAACTTAGAAGGTGCACATTTGACTTTTTTATTAACTTGAATACTTTTGACTTTTATGAATTTTAGGTTGATTCTAATGATGGGATTTGTTAAATTAAGCTACCTTGGGACTGAAATAAGCTAAGGGAACAAACTCTACACCTAAATGATGATTCAACTAATCGTAATTCTTAACAGTTAAGAAATGAAAAGCTCAAAGGGGTGATTTTGACTTTTGCCCACTAACCTACCAATTTCTGGAGTGAAATGTCTTACTACAACCTAAAGTGTCTAAGATGAGCAACAAGTAACACCTAACTCACCCAGGAATGCAATGAACTGTCTTATTCCAAACAGTCCCTTACAAACACAATTAACTAATTAACTAGGTTTAACTGACAAAGAATCACAACTACTGAGCCCTACTCATCTAATAAGCAATCTTAAAGTAAAATAAGCATAAATGAACTCCAAATGAACACAAATAGCACTACACAGATTATGAAAGAAAAATTATAAATAGGAGACTTACTTTGGAATCAAGGTTTATGCAACAAGAGTGATCTTTAATGTGAGATAAACTCAGGGAAACTATCAAAGAGTTTCCTGAGCTTATCAGGAGGAGTTTGGAGCTTATACAAGCTTATTTCCTCAACTTACTACTACTTCCTTCTTATTTATTTTATTTTTAGTATATATTTTTTTTCTTTTTGATTTTAAGTTTCCTAATACACTAGATGACACCTAGACTTTTTAAAAGCTTAATAGACAGATAATGTGAGCTTGGAAATCCAAAACAACAACTACAAATACTATAACCAAGATCAAGAGGATTTGAGTAAAAATATTGCAATGACTGAAATGATACTGAAATTAGAAATTGATTATGAAAACAAGGTTTACATATACTGATAATGAAGATCACAACTAATTAAAACTAGAAAATACAACTAAAAATTAAACTAATCTAAATACGACACTAGACTATACTAAATTAACTACTACTTTCCATCTCTGGCCTCTTTCTTCACTTTATAGAATCCTGGCATCAACTTCTTTCTTTCCCACTCACTTTTGGCCGTTGGATTAGCTTCAAACAATCCCCACCGTTCAAATGAATTTTTGGCGCGAAATGGGTAAGTGTAGGTTTTAGTGGGTTAGGTGGGCAGTTGGGTACATTAATTGAGGAGGGGGAACTGGAGTGGTGTGGTTGAGGGTTTTGTGGAGTTTGGAGAGGAGGGGGGAGGCAAATTCCTGGGATTAGGGGGGTAATTGAAGGTTAGGGGTGATGAACAGTGGTCGGTTTGACCACTGTGTGTTGACCGAGTTTATATTTTAAATTGGGAGTGGGCTTTGGTGGGCTAAGGGGTTCAGTGGGCTTGGGTATTTGTTTGATCAGATTTTGGTTTTGGGTTTATATATTAAAAAGGGTGTATTTGGTTTAAGTAAAACACAAGGACCCAAAATGTAATTTCTGAAAATATGGGGACTGAAAATGGACATTGCCCAAAGTACCCACAAGGGTGTAATTTGCCAAGAACCAATAACACAAGGACCAAATTTACATTTTACCATTTTTCAAAATTCCCGGGGACTAAAAATGGCATTTTTCAAAGTTAAGGGACCATTCTTGCCATTTTATGAAAAACTTTTATCCAGGGATCCATATTGAATATTTTTAAACTTCGAAGGACTAAAAATGATTTTTCATCCAAAAATATCCCACCGGGGACCAAATCTGCCAAAGTTTGAAACTCCAGGGATTAAAAGTGTAAATTTCCAAAACTTTTCCAATTTTTCACCAAAGGACAAAATATGACAACTAATGATTGTAAAAGGACATTTGGTGATAATTTTCCATATTTTGAAAGACCAAGGACTAGTTTTGTAATTTTATGAAAGTTGGGGGACTGAAACAGCCAATTTTGCAAACTTTGTGCGTTTTTCATTTGTTTTTGCTCATTTTGCATCTAAAACATATAAAACACAATTTTGAAATATTTTTAGTATTTTGATGCATTACTGAGTGTTTTTGTATGTTTTGCAGTTCAGATTAGACCAAAAATGATGAGTGTTTGAGCACTCATCAATCCCCCACACTAAACTATTGCTAGTCCCTAGCAATACTGTTTTGAAAACTTGATGGATTTTAAACTTTTTACCAAAAGCCATCACTTCTAGAGTAGCCAGGTGTAAGAACTGTGGCACACCTGATAACCGTGTGATTTTGAGCAAACCACCAGCTGTCAACGGATTTGATTTGTCTTTACCAAAAGCCGTTTGCTTTTGGACTAGCCAGCTCTTGATGGAATAGTCAACATCTTGGTGAGCTAATTACCAATTATGGATTTTCCACGGCCTTTACCACAAGCCATAATCTTGCGGGCTAGCCAACTCATTAGCTTTTGAGGATGATGGGGAGTTGAGGAACCATACAATTTTGGGCAAATTGCAAGCCGTAAACGGATTTGAGATGTCTTTACTAAGAGCCGTTTGCTCCTGGACTAGCCAATCCCTTTTGTCGTTTAGACAAGGCGGACTGATTACCACAAAAATTTTGAAGCACCAGTGAAAATTTTTTGAAAAATTTTTGAAATTTTGGCTGAAAACGGGGGGTATTATATAGTAAAATGTGATAAAATTCGCTAGAATAGCGAATTACCCCCCACACTTAGCATGAATATTGTCCTCAATATTCAAAATCCCGGCTATTATGCTGACATTTTGAACGTAAAAGGGCAACATTACAAGCTAAGCGTGGAAAACACCATTTTGTATTTTCACTTCATTTGTAATCACAGTGGGGGACTCCCCCACACTTAGGGTGAAAACCCTATAAGCATGCTACTATTTTTGTTTACCGATTCGCTAGCTTGACTCGACCCCGAATTCATTTGTCCTTGGGGAAGCATGATGTGGAAGAAACAATCTCAATCGGACTTTCATTCAAGATGTTTGGACAAACATTTGAAGCACGTGAAAGTTCCACACCGATGAGATAAGTATCCGACTCAAGATAATGATACATGAAAATGCCGGGATCAAAGATGGTATCCTCACTCCGGAAGGAGTGAAGAACAAGAGAAGTCACCTTGTAGGTGAAGAAAAGGAAGAAAACCATGATGAAAATCATGATTTGATATTCTTCCTCGAGATCAGGCTCATTAGCCTGAGTTTGGATTTCTAAGGTTAAGCTCAAAAACATCCCGGGAGGGTGGGTGGGAATCTACAAATTCTCATGATTGAGTGCATCTCCCCCCGGGCTATCAAACTCCGGAGGAGTCATGATATGATGAGTGAGTTCACCGGAGAACTCCTCATGAAGAGAATTATTCACAAGATGTGAATCTGTGAATTCGTGTTTCGGAATAGACTCATCACAATCCTCATTCCGAATACCAAAGAGTGGATTATCAGAAATCAAAGTGAATTCAGATTCGAATTTAAATAGAGGACTGGTGAGAGTAGTATTGAATGTTTCGGGAACAAAGAGATTAACTTTCTCTATTGGACTGCTCGGATCAGAAGTGAGTGACGGATCATGATATTGGAGACTTTCAATTTCTCCCAGATCGGCTTCGAAGTCAAGGAGACCATCATCACTTCCTGTTGGAAGTGGATTGATGTGAGTAAGTTCATCAGCGAACTCCTCAAGAAGAAGATCAACATCAGACTGAGGGAGTGATGCCTCGATATACTCAATGTCTCCATGAGATGTACAATCATCATTAAAATCTGAGAAAGTCTCAAAATGATCGTTTGAACACTCAAGAGGGGAAGGAATATCACACATATCATCCAAAGTTCCCTGTGACTCTCTCGGGATTGGGACAAGGTTCTCAACACTAGACTTTATGAATTCGTCCGATTCCTTTGCAGGAACAGTGCTAAGATGCTCATCCCCCATGTTAAGAGAGTGAGTGTGAACTTCGGGTGTGATAGCAGTTGTTTGAGATGGAATCTCAACTGCTGGGATATCAACTGATGAACTTGATGGATCTTTATAGAATTGAAGGATATCAAGTGTATCCTCATCATCACTGTCATCAGGAATAAAACGGAACAAAGAGCTAGATCTGGCTGCTTTTTCTCTTGCAATGGATTCCCTCACGGATTTTTCATATGCATCTTGGGAATTTATTCTAGCAGCCTGCTATTCAGCAAGCAATTCTTCCATGGACTTTTGACGAGTATGTCTTTGGGCAAAGTCTTTAACTAAACCCTTAAGCTCATCAATGATTTTCATCATATTTTGCATTTCTGGAAGAAGTGCTTGATTCATATCGTACTGTGGAGGTTGGTCATAATAAGGTGTCTCAAAATTGTCACAAGGATATGGATTCCCTGATTGACAATCTGAGTTGAAGTGTGGACCTCCACAGTAATCACAACAGTAAAACTGTTGAGGCTGTGAGTCGTATGTGCTAGAGTCATAATCGTTATCGGGAAACTGCTCATAGACAAGCGTGTTTCCCGATTGACAATCAGAACTGTAGTGTGAACCACCACAGTACTTACAACAGTAAAACTGCTGAGAATCATGGTGTGGTAGCTGGTCGAATAAATCAGTCGTGTCATGGTAGGAATAGGGATCTTGGTTATAGACAGACCCGTTTCCTAACTCGACCATGCCACAACCGGGGTAATTACCACCATTATAAGAACTACCACACCACTGGCAAACCAGAAAGTGTGGATGAGACATAGAAAGAATCAAAAGGTTTGGGAGGGTAAGAAATGAAGAATCAAAGATGTGAGAGGGTAAAGGTGAATATTTTTGGGTTTTTGGATAGACATTTTGTACAAAGGATAAAGAAAATGTTTTAGTGTTTTTGTGTTCGTTGAAAACTGAGTTTAAAAAGTTTTCGGGAACGATTTTATTTTGATAATAAAGAGATATGAACAAAGGATGGATTAACGTACAATGGAATGAATTCCAAAAACACTAATCAGAAAAACCGTTTAGATACGCACACAACCTCCCCGGCAGCGGCGCCAAAAATTGATTGATGCTAAACCGTCAACCAAAGTCAACCACGGATGTGGTCAAGATGGTCAAACAGCCTAAAGTCAATGCTCCGTTGAAGTATAGTGGCTTCCCCGGGTCGTTATGTCCCGACGAGGTGTGGATGGTATTAAAACGGGTTTGTGATCGGGTGAATTTGGACAGAAAGGGGTATAAGTGAGTTGTGATAATTACACTATAGGAATATAAAAGAAAATAGCTTAAATACACTATATTAACAAGACTGGACAGTCAGAAAAACCAGAAATTTTTAAAACTTAAAACGCGTACGTTCACGTTTAAATAAAACGTAAACGTACAAAATAAAAAGTGAAAACGGAAATCTGAAAACACCCAGGGAGTGAAAATGACTTTTTTGCAAACTTAAAAGTAAAAGAAAATTTTTAGAAAAGTAAAATAAATTTTTACACTATTTAATTATTTAATATTAATTAAATACTACTTATTACTTATTATTAATATTTAAAACACTTAAATATAATTTAATACTAATTAAATACTAGAAAAATGAAAATAAAATTTCTAAAATTATAAAATAACTAAAAACAAGTTTTTTAAAAATAAAATATGTATTTTTGTCTTTTTGTGAATTTTCTATTAATTAATTATTAATTACCTAATTAAATTATTTTAAATTAAGAAAAATAGAAAATGAACAGTAAAAATTCTAATAAAATTTCTAAAATTATTTTATAACATATAAAAGCTATAAAAAATATAAAAACTTGGTTTTGCTTAATAAAAACTAATTATGCTATTTTAAACTTAATATTAATTAATTATTAATAAAACTAAAATTGATTCTAATAAATACTAAATGATGAAATAAAAATCTGAGAAAATTACTATAAATACTTTAATATAAGAGGTAATTAATAAAAATATGAAAATGACAAGTACTTAATAAAAATATAAAAATTAAAATTAAAATTAAATAAAATTAAATAGAAACTATCACTTAAAATTACTTTGACTTTTTTGGATTTTTTCTTTACAAAACTATTTAAATACAAAAAAATGGAACTTTAACAAAGGCACTTGGCTATAAGCTCAAGAACAAGCACTACAAGTGCTTATTAGCTTGACAGTTGACTTTGGTCAACTGTCAAAGCTATAAGCTTGAAATAAGCCTTGAGCTGAGAACCAGGGTTGGATTTAAGTTCAAGCAAGTTGAGAGAATCTAAATAATCTAATACAAACCAAAGAAACTTCTTGAATAAGCACAATGAGCTGATAAAGCTAGTTGAGCACTTTGCTCAAACCAGAAAAAGGGACAGACCTAGCAGGACCTAAAAGGGGGGGGGGGGGGGAAGGCATCTTAGGGTCCAAGCAAACTGGAACTAGGTAGCTGGAAAGTATTACTACCCAAGGAACCAAAGACCACCTCATGGGACCCACTGGTGAGGCCAGGGGAGACCCTGGAAGTGAGGGTGTTGGCTGAGTATCTGTGTAGCAGGGCAAGCATATGCCTTGCAAGTGACTTTGAGGTTGTGTGGAACTCAGCACAAAAATCATAAAAATAAAATGAGTATGGAAATCAAAAGAAGAGCTGGTAGACTACCATTCCACAAAATCCCAAGGTCTGAAACCAAATACACAATTCATGAAAATTCAATCCATTTTGAGAAAAACTTAGAAGGTGCACATTTGACTTTTTTATTAACTTGAATACTTTTGACTTTTATGAATTTTAGGCTGATTCTAATGATGGGATTTGTTAAATTAAGCTACCTTGGGACTGAAATAAGCTAAGGGAACAAACTCTACACCTAAATGATGATTCAACTAATCCTAATTCTTAACAGTTAAGAAATGGAAAGCTCAAAGGGGTGATTTTGACTTTTGCCCACTAACCTACCAATTTCTGGAGTGAAATGTTTTACTACAACCTAAAGTGTCTAAGATGAGCAACAAGTAACACCTAACTCACCCAGGAATGCAATGAACTGTCTTATTCCAAACAGTCCCTTACAAACACAATCAACTAATTAACTAGGTTTAACTGACAAAGAATCACAACTACTGAGCCCTACTCATCTAATAAGCAATCTTAAAGTAAAATAAGCAGAAATGAACTCCAAATGAACACAAATAGCACTACACAGATTATGAAAGAAAAATTATAAATGGGAGACTTACTTTGGAATCAAGCTTTATGCAACAAGAGTGATCTTTAATGTGAGATAAACTCAGGGAAACTATCAAAGAGTTTCTTGAGCTTATCAGGAGGAGTTTGGAGCTTATACAAGCTTATTTCCTCAACTTACTACTACTTACCTTCTTATTTATTTTATTTTTAGTATATATTTTTTTTTTCTTTTTGATTTTAAGTTTCCTAATACACTAGATGACACCTAGACTTTTTAAAAGCTTAATAGACAGATAATGTGAGCTTAGAAATCCAAAACAACAACTACAAATACTATAACGAAGATCAAGAGGATTTGAGTAAAAATATTGCAATGACTGAAATGATACTGAAATTAGAAATTGATTATGAAAACAAGGTTTACATATACTGATAATGAAGATCACAACTAATTAAAACTAGAAAATACAACTAAAAATTAAACTAATCTAAATATGACACTAGACTATACTAAATTAACTACTACTTTCCATCTCTGGCCTCTTTCTTCACTTTATAGAATCCTGGCATCAACTTCTTTCTTTCCCACTCACTTTTGGCCATTTGATTAGCTTCAAACAATCCCCACCGTTCAAATGAATTTTTGGCGCGAAATGGGTAAGTGTAGGTTTTAGTGGGTTAGGTGGGCAGTTGGGTACATTAATTGAGGAGGGGGAACTGGAGTGGTGTGGTTGAGGGTTTTGTGGAGTTTGGAGAGGAGGGGGGAGGCAAATTCCTGGGATTAGGGGGGGTAATTGAAGGTTAGGGGTGATGAACAGTGGTCGGTTTGACCACTGTATGTTGACCGGGTTTATATTTTGAATTGGGAGTGGGCTTTGGTGGGCTAAGGGGTTCAGTGGGCTTGGGTATTTGTTTGATCAGATTTTGGTTTTGGGTTTATATATTAAAAAGGGTGTATTTGGTTTAAGTAAAACACAAGGACCCAAAATGTAATTTCTGAAAATATGGGGACTGAAAATGGACATTGCCCAAAGTACCCACAAGGGTGTAATTTGCCAAGAACCAATAACACAAGGACCAAATTTACATTTTACCATTTTTCAAAATTCCCGGGGACTAAAAATGGCATTTTTCAAAGTTAAGGGACCATTATTGCCATTTTGTGAAAAACTTTTATCCAAGGATCCATACTGAATATTTTTAAACTTCCAAGGACTAAAAATGATTTTTCATCCAAAAATATCCCACCGGGGACCAAATCTGCCAAAGTTTGAAACTCCAGGGACCAAAAGTGTAAATTTCCAAAACTTTTCCAATTTTTCACCAAAGGACAAAATATGACAACTTATGATTGTAAAAGGACCTTTGGTGATAATTTTCCATATTTTGAATGACCAGGGACTAGTTTTGTAATTTTATGAAAGTTGGGGGACTGAAACTGCCAATTTTGCAAACTTTGTGCGTTTTTCATTTGTTTTTGCTCATTTTGCATCTAAAACATATAAAACACAATTTTGAAATATTTTTAGTGTTTTGATGCATTACTGAGTGTTTTTGTATGTTTTGCAGTTCGGATTAGACCAAAAATGATGAGTGTTTGAGCACTCATCAAACTTCATCAGCAGCAACTTCAGAGTCCACAGACTTGTAAGATGACTTGTCAGAATTCTTTATTGAGGACTTGGGTGAGTCTGACTTGGTCTTGGAATCACAGCTGGCATAACTAGAGGTCTCTGAGGTCTTGTCCCTGGAAGAACAAGAGACATAAGTGTTAGAATCATTACTAGATATACTTTTAGTGTCAGGGGAGTCATTGATCCTAATGCCAGTGGTTTCCTTTGATTCTGGTAAGTCAACCTTATGGGATGTGGGCTTAGGGGTTCCTATGGTTGGAGGGTCTTCAGACTTATTTGGCAAGTCTTTAGACTTTTTGCCAAAGAGATGGCGTGAACCATCAAAGTCAGAGGTTTTGGTAGTAGGCATAAATACACCTCTGATAGGTCCTGGTACAACATGCAAATCTCCTTCTTTAACATAATTTGCTAAGCCTGCTGGTGAAGATTTACCCACATCATTCCTTGCCTCTAAACCAACATATTTTTTAAACCCTAAACCTATCCTAGAGTTTACAGTTTGACTACCATAAAGGCAGCTAGCTAAATTATCTCCTGAAATTAACCAATTTTTATGTAAAGCTACTTCTTTATCTAGTTTCTCTTGCAAAACACTTTTCTCAGACTCAATTCTAGCTTTTTCTTTTTCAGAAAACCTTAATTCATTGCTAGCACATTCTAAATCTCTACTTAAAACTCTAATCTTTTCCTCATAAGCCAATTGATTCTGTTGAAACCACACCTTTTGTTGTTCTAAAGTTTTAAAAGCTTCTTTATAAGTTGCAGCTTCAATAAAACAAGCATTATATTTTGGTTTCAGATCATCATAAGCTTCTTTTAGACTTGTATATTTAGAATCACAATCACAAACACAAGTAGATACCCACCCATTTGACCACGTCGTGTGGTAAAAGTAGCGGAACAAGGCTATGGTCGGTTCTCTCGCAAGTAAACGGCAGTTTACTTCAAAATTCGACACCTTAGCCGCACCTATACAGTGCAGCTGAGAGATGTGGAGGCCATAATGGTTGAGAAAATCGCTCAGAAAGATGGATATGGGTACGAGGTAATTCGCGTACTCAAAGAATTTCGTGTATAACCCTATTTCCCTTCGGGGAAATCAGCTATACACGAGTCAACATCTGGAGCCTCTGGACGCACATCCAGAGGCATGAAGTAGTCAGACGTAAACTGAGTAACATCATCAATCGTCATCGCAGAGCGAAAGTCCTCTAACTGGGCAACCATTTTCATTAATTCATTAGTAAAAAACGCACACAAAAATTACCTACTGAAAGGATTATTTTCTTTGCAAAAGATAACTTTCAAGAAAGTGAGCAATGGTGAGTGTGTGTTTTACTGTGTGTGATTGTAAAAATGGGGCGGTGACTCTTATATTGGGAGTAACAAAACCCTAGATGATGTCCACGTGGATCCCACTCACAAAAACGTGTGGCTAGAACAGAAATGGTACATGCACTTTTTCCCGATTTACGAGGGCCACGTGGACACTACCCCCAATTTTTGAGGTATCCTTTTGAAATACCTATGACTAGGTGCATTGCACTTTAAAATGGGCGGAAATATTTCAATGTTCTCCCGCCACGCTTACCGCTGGTAATATTAGTCTAGTATCCGCGGCTACGAGCCGCGCACACTAGACTGGGGGGACATGATGACGTATAGTCTATATACGGGCCACGAGCCCAAATGATACACATTACTAAGGCCCAAATCCACCATGAGTGGGCTATTGTAACTTGGGCCGCATTAATAATGGGAACAGGCTCACGTAAGCCCAACCCAAACACGGTATAGATAAGGATCATCTATCTATGGAATAGATATCCTTACCCGGATAAGCACCATGGGTGCGAAACGTAAGGAGCACGAACCCTTCAAGGATTCTGCGCCTATATAAGGAATGACATAACTATCATTCAAGGTACGATTCACAAACCCTAACTCTTTACGAGAACCCTAAATCGATTACTTACTCTCACGCCGGAGTCTAATCGTGGGAGACAATCCCACGATAAGCCTAACGGTGTTGTTTATTTTCTTAGTGCGCAGGTTACAAGTGCTAAGAAGCGAATTGGTACGAGAGCAAGAGATCATAATCAGGAACGCCCAACTTTTGTATCAACATCTAACGTTCCATAGAGTAAAAGCAAGGTTGAGGCTTGTTAATTTGTCACATAAATTATTACATTTCCGTCCCTGGTTAACTGTGATGACTTCATCTGATGTTGATACAAAAGTTGGGCGTTCCTGATTATTGGCTCTTGCTCTCGTACCAATTCGCTTCTTAGTACTTGTAACCTGCGCACTAAGAAAATAAACAACACCGTTAGACTTATCGTGGGATTGTCTCCCACGATTAGACTCCGGCGTGAGAGTAAGTAATCGATTTAGGGTTCTCGTTAAGAGTTAGGGCTTTGTGTATCGTACCTTGAATGATAGTTACGTCATTCCTTATATAGGACGCAGAAACCGTGTAGGTATCTTGCTCCTTACTCTTCGCACTCGTGGTGCTTATCCGGGGTAAGGATATCTATTCCATAGATAGATGATTCTTATCTATACCGTGTATAGTTTGTTTGGGTTGGGCTTACGTGAGCCTGTTCCCATTATTAATGCGGCCCAAGTTACAATAGCCCACTCATGGTGGTTTTGGGCCTTAGTAATGTGTATCATTTGGGCTCGTGGCCCATATATAGACTATACGTCATCATGTCCCCCCAGTCTAGTGTGCACGGCTCGTAGCCACGGATACTAGACTAATATTACCAGCGGTAAGCGTGGCGGGAGAACGTTGAAATATTGCCGCCCAATCTAAAGTGCAATGCACCTAGTCATAGGTATTTCAAAAGGATACCTCGAAAATTGGGGGTAGTGTCCACGTGGCCCTCGTAAATCAGGAAAAAGTGCATGTACCGTTTCGGTTCTAGCCACACGTTTTTGTGAGTGGGATCCACGTGGACAGCATCTAGGGTTTTTTTACTCCCTATATAAGAGTCACCGCCTCATTTTTACAATCACACACAGCAAAACACACACTCACCATTGCTCACTTTCTTGAAAGTTATCTTTTGCAAAGAAAATAATCCTTTCCGTAGGTAACTGTTGTGTGTGTTTTTTAGTGAATTAATGAAAATGGTTGCCCAGTTAAAGGACTTTCGCTCTGCGATGACGGTGGATGATGTTACTCAGTTTACGTCTGACTACTTCGTGCCTCTGGATGTGCGTCCAGAGGCCCCATATGTTGACTCGTGTATAGCTGATTTCCCCGAAGGGAAAATAGGTTTATACACGAAATTCTTTGAGTACGCGAATTACCGCGTACACATATCTATCTTTCTGAGCGATTTTCTCAACCACTATCACCTCCACATCTCTCAGCTGCACTGTATAGGTGCGGCTAAGGTGTCGAATTTTGAATTAAACTGCCGTTTACTTGCGATAGAACCAACCATATCCTTATTCCGCTTCTTTTACCACACGACGTGGTCAAATGGGTGGGTATCTTTTGCGAAGCGCCCAGGGGCGCTTCAGTGTTACACTGAGAAGGTGGACTCCCTAAGAAATTGGAGGGAGTATTTTTTCTGTGTTGATGATGTGGTATTTCCATCGCCCTATGAGTTTTATACTCAGGATACATTGCCAAGGGATGGGCGCCCCGCACCCGGTTCCTATAGGCTAATTGATGCCCAGACTCTTGATGCCAACCGCCTAGCCATTAACCCTTATTCGGAGGAGTTTTTGGTGCACATGGTGTTGAGTCGCAATTATTTCGGTGCTGCGGATGAGGTGCCCACTTTTCTAAGTGAGGAAGGCCGGGGTGGGTGTTTGTCCCTTCTACTTCAAATTTTGTAAGTATTTATTTATGTGCACCTTTAATAACTAATCCTTTCTTCTTTCTTGTTTTGTTTATGTGCTCAGAGATGGATCTATTCGCCGTTGTGAAGCTGGACAAGCCGAAGCAGGTGACGATAGGGGTGCGCCCTCTGAGGGAGGGTGAGCAGCCACTATTGGAGGCGACTGAGGGTCGCTTGACCGTGCTGCCAGAGGTTGTCCCAGAAAACACGCCGCCGCTCCAAGTGACGCCCGTTCAGAGCGTGGCGCCCGATGTGGAGGTGGCGCAAGAGGAGGCGCGCGCTGAGTCGTCTGACAGCATAGAGATCCTAAATCCTGAGGAGGTGCTGAAGGAGGAGGTTGCACAGAATATTAAGCGCAAGGGAGAGGCTGGGAGCAGTGGCACTAGGAAGAGACGTCGCCACCTCATTAGGGATGCAGAGTCTTTCGCGGAGGAGACATCTGCTTCTGGCGCGGGGAAGAAGGCTGCTGAGGCTTCTCCGTTTCTGTAAGTGTCTGCGCCTCTATCATGTTTTCTTGTATATTACTTGTTGCAATATTTATGAACTGTCGCCTTTATGTCTTGTAGGGATGATGTCGTGAAGAATGATGGGGTCTTCGTGGATGTGGTTTCCTCTCCACAGAATGAAAACAAGGAGGCGAAGGACAAGGTTGGTGAAGATGGAGAGGCGTAACACTTGATGGAGGAGTTGGCTGCGACTGCTGCGCGCCAGGCTGAGCTGGTGGCTCAGTTTTAGGAGAAGTATGTCGGGGAGAGCAGTACTCTCGCCCAGAAGGATGAGGAGCTAGCGAAGCTCCGTGCGCAGTTGGCTGATGCGCAGGTGGAGTTGGAGTCCTCGCGGGTGTATACTGAGAAGATCACCCATGAGAAGCTGTCCGCCTTGGCTGAGGTGGAGAAGGCGCGCGGGGAGCTTCATCATTATAAGTCTGACCTGACTTGGGCTGTGCGCTTCCTAGAGGAGAAGAAGGTGGAGCATTTTGCTAATATTACCAAGTTTAAGGAAGATATGATGAAGATCATCCAGCTGCAGGAGGACAAGCTGCGCGGCCTGAGCATCGAGTATGATGAGGAATTATACCCTCATTTGATGTCGACCATCGCTGAGCGCATGTACTTCTTTTATACTCTTCTTCATAATAAATTTGTTGCCATGTTTTTTTTTTTTTTTTTTTTTTTTTTTTTTTTTTTTTTTTTTTTTTTTACTTAACACAAATTGTCTTTGTTGATATAGGTGGTTGATTAGCCATGGGCTGTGCCTGGCAGCTATGGGCACACTGGAGTCCCAAGAGGTGTTGGACGCCTTTGGGAAGGTGGTGCATTGTGCGATGGCGCGGGGGAAGTCGCAGGCTATGGAGGATCTCCACGAGGCCAAGCTGCTAACCAAGGACTTAGCAGAGGTCCCTGGTTATAATGCGGCTGCCTACGATGAGCTGATGCAGGCTATGGTGGGATTAAAGGTTCTCAAGCTGCCGCACATTGGGAGGTTGGAGCGCGACCAAGACAACCCCATAGATGTACTTATGGCGGGGTTGACGTTGGAGCGCCACCTTGGAGAGAATGCAGAGGGGCAATCAGATTATTTTCTGAAGCCTGATGTGTCGCAGCTGCAGGTTCCTGTGTTTGCGCGGCCTCGTGATATCCTTAACCCATTTGCTCTTGAAAGGGAGATTCCCTTGAAAGAGGTTTTGGAGCGTCACGAGCAGTTCCCTGGTCTGAATGATGTGTGTTTAACCTTTGCATCATAATACTTCTTCATCTTTGCCTTAGCCTTTGCTTCGCGTATAGCTGCGCGTTCACGCCTTTCTTCCAGCAAGTCTAAGTCTATGCGCCGTTCCTCGTCGTTTGTTGTGACGTTGACCTCTGCTGTGCGTATAGTTGGCATTCCTATCTCAGCTGGTATACGGCTTCTGTTTCATAGACTAGGGAGAATGGCGTGTCGCCAGTACTGGTTTTGATTGTTGTGCGATGCGCCCATAAGACATGCGAGAGCTCATCCACCCACGTTCCTTTATGTCTGTCAAGGCGCGCTTTTATTCCTTCACCTAGACTACGGTTTGCGCGCTCAACTAGGCCATTGGTTTGTGAGTGTTTTACTGAAGCGAAGTGTTGCGTGATGTTCAATTGTACGCACCAATCTTTGAATGGGTTATCACAGAATTGTTTTCCGTTGTCTAATATAATCTCTCCCGGTAGTCCGAAGCGACAGACAATGTTGTCCCAGACAAAGCGTTTGACTTGGTTTCCTGTGATGCTCACCACCGCCTTTGCTTCCATCCACTTCGTAAAGTAGTCTATGGCTACGATGAGGAACTTTACTCCTCCTGCTGCTACAGGAAAGGGTCCTGCGATGTCAATGCCCCATTTATAAAATGGCCATGGTGAGGTAATAGGTGTTAGCTCTTGTTGTGGTCGGCGCGGGGTTGGCCTATGTACTTGACAATTGCTGCATTTCTTTATCAGATTGCGTGCGTCGCGATGCATAGTTGGCCAATAAGACCCTGACCTTAGAGCGCTTGCCACCACAGATCGCGGCCCTGAGTGCATACTACATGATCCAGCGTGGATTTCTCTGAGTACGTAGTCTGCTTGAAGAGGTCCAACACATCTGAGCCAGGGTTGTAAGAAAGAGCGTCGATAGAGTATGTTGTCTCGTAGTTCAAACCGTTGCGCTATGCGCCGCACTCTTCGAGCGTCCTTATGATCTTGTGGTAAGATTCCCTTGCTGATGAATTCAATGATAGGCGTCATCCATGTAGGATCTTGTTCTTCTATCACTGTGAATATCTCCATTTCCAAAATTGATTTGTTTTTTAGGGTTTCTACCAATACCTGTTTTGAGAGGTGCGCGAAGCTTGTGGATGCGATTTTGCTGAGCGCATCCGCTTTCCTGTTATCTCCTCTGGGCACCTGTTTTATTGTGAACCTGTCAAAGTTTTTTATTAAGGACTTGGTCTTTTCTAGGTATTAGATCATGTGTTCATCCTTGGCTTCATATTCACCTAGCACATGGTTAGCAACTAGCCGAGAATCTACATTCGCTTCCAGGTTGCGTACACCCATTTGGATTGCGATGCGTAGTCCGGCTAGTAGGGCTTCGTATTCTGCCTCATTGTTTGTGGCTGTGAATTCAAAGCGCAGCGCGTAGGTGAATTTCATACCTTCTGGATTTGTAAGGATAAGGCCCGCGCCTGATCCATCTACACATGAGGACCCATCTGTGAACAGAATCCAGGGTTCCTGTAGACCTGTTTTTGTTGCAGATGTTGGACTGTCGTTATCTGGTTTCTCCACAATGAAATTGGCTAAGATTTGTCCTTTGATTGCAGTGCGCGGTCTATGTGAGATGTTATATTCACTTAACAGTACACTCCACTTCTGTAAGCGTCCTGATGCGTCAGGTTTAGAGATGACTTGTTTGATTGGCTGATCAGTGATTACAGCTATTGGGTGCGCTTGAAAGTATCTGCGCAACCTTTTGGCTGCGAATACGAGGGCTAAGACCAGCTTTTCCATAGCGCTGTAGTTAGTCTCTGTCTTCTTCAGGGCTTTGCTTACAAAGTATATGGGTGTCTGGACGGAGTTCCTATCTGTCAATAGCACTGCGCTAACTGCTCCATGGGTTGCCGATAAGTACATGATTAGCTCTTCCCCTGGTCGCGGTGCGACAAGTTTGGGAAGAGATGCCAGATGGTGTTTTAGTTGTTGGAAAGCTTCCTCTGCTTCTTCGGTCCAGCAAAAATCTCCCTTTTTAGTGCACTTCGTGAGTGTTTTAAAGAGAGGAAGGGACTTGTCTGCTGACTTGGATAAGAAACGGTTTAGGCCTGCTAACTTTCCATTCAATGACTGGACTTCTTTGAGTATGCGCGGTGAGGGGAGATCAATAACAGCCTTTGTTTTTTCAGGACAAGGCTTGATTCCATCGGGTTCTATTAAGTATCCAAGGAACATACCCTCGGTTGCGCCAAAGGTGCACTTCTTGGGATTTAACTTCATATTTATTTGTCCAATGTTCTGATCGTTTCCTCTATGTCGCGCACCAATTCATCCTCTGTGTGGCTTTTTATGACGAGGTCGTCAACGTAGACCTCCAAGTTGCGGCCTACTTGTTTTTCGAAAGCTGTGTCCACCATTCGTTGGTATGTCGCGCCTGCGTTCTTTAAGCCAAAAGGCATTTTTGTGTAGCAGTACACTCCTTGACTGGTGTGGAAAGCTATTTTTTCTTCATCTTCGATTGCTATCTAAATTTGATGGTACCCTTTGTATGCGTCTAGGAAGCATTTGAAAGGGTATCCGCACAGAGATTCTACCTTCCAGTCTATTTCTGGCAGTGGGTAGCAGTCCTGTGGACATGCTTTGTTGAGGTCCGTGAAGTCCACGCACATTCTCCAACTGCCGTCGCTCTTCTTTACCATAACTGGGTTAGAGAGCCAGTCGTGGTAGTACACTTCGTGCATGATGCCTGCGTCCACAAGTTTGTGTACTTCTTCCAGAATAACCTTTGCACGATCTGGGGCCTGGCCGCGCTTCTTTTGTCGTATTGGGGGATATCCTTGTCGAATTTGTAGCTTATGCTCTGTGATAGAACGTGGCACTCCTGTCATGTGTTTTGGTTCCCATGTGAAGATGTCCAGGTTCTTCTGCAAGAGTGCGCATTCGGCTGCTTTACCTTTGTCAGATAAAGATCCACCACTCGAAACTTGTTGTTCCGGGTAATCGGGATGAATAGCGACTTTCAGGTTTGGTGTTTTTTCTGCGCGCTGTTCTGGAGTAGTATCTGCTTTAGTTGTTACCGCATTGCATTCTCTTGGTGGTACTGTTGTGTTATAGACGGTGACAACTCCTCCTTCCACTGGAAACTTAAGCATTCCGTGCGCTGTGGATGGCACTGCGCGCATGGATGATATTCCAGGTCTCCCGATGATACCATTGTATGGTGAGGGAGATTTTATTACCATGAAATTTATCCATGTTGCGGTTGAGTGTTGTTCATCTCCTACGACCACCAGCAAGCGTAACTGCCCCATGGGCCAGATCTTTTCTCCTGTGAATCCAGTCAATGACGTTGTTGCTGGTATCAGTTGATTTTGGATTTCAGGTCGCAGTCTCTTGAAACAATGATCATATAGGATATCTGCGGATGCTCCTCCGTCAATGTACATGCGGTGGATGTCATGTCCTCCCGTATGTATTTCAATAGTCAGAGGTTCTACAACTGCGTTGTCCGCAGCTAAAGTAGGGAAAGATGTCTCTTTTTCTGGAGAGAATTTTTGGCTGACTTTTTGCTTTATCTTGCGCTGCCATGACTGTATCATGTATATGGTATCAGCTTTTTCTTTGGGGGGGCTCTTTCTTACCTCCGCTCATTTGTTTGTCTTTCCCTTCTTTGATGTTTTTTACAAGGTGGTCCATTCTGCCTTCTCTTACTACCTTTTCAATTAGTTGTTTTAGCTGGACGCACTCGTTAGTTGTATGGCCTTTTTGACCATGGTACTCGCAGTATCCGTTCCCTATGCGCTTTTCCTCTGCAGTGCGCATTGGTGGCGGTTTTGGGAAGTTTGCACCTTCTATTACAAATATTTCCCTCGGAGTTTTTGTAAGAGGGGTATATTTGTCATTGTCTCTTCCACTGCGGTAATTCCTGCTGCGGTTGTTATTCTGATCATTGGATTGTCTCCGAGGCTGCTCTTGCTGCCTATAGTTCGAATAACCCCTTTTGCTGTCCGCAGCAGCTGCTTCTCCATGTATAAAGGATCTAGTGCGCTTTGTTAGCTCATCGAAAGTCCGTGGAACTTTGTCGTTTAGCTTTCAAATGAGTTTTGGGTTATTAATCCCATTCATGAACCCTGAAATTTTTAGGATTTTAGGACATGCTTTGACTTGTATGCACTCATCCTTGAAGCGTTCCATAAAAGCGCTGGTTGATTCCCCTTGGCGCTGTTTCACTCTTGCTAGCTCAACAGGGTTTTTAGTGCACTTCTTTCGCTCGGTGAAGTTGAGACGGAATGCTTTCCGTAATTCCTCGAACCCACCGATGCTCCTACGTGGGAGTTTGCTAAACCATGTGCGCGCGTTCCCTACTAACGTAGAATTGAACATGTGGCACCACACAGGCTGTGGCCAGTTTTCGATAGTAGCGGCTGATTCAAAAACTTTTAGGTGATCGTCCGGATCACCTGTTCCATCATATGTTTTCACGTTAGTGGGCATGTGCCTGCGTTTGCGATCTGAGTAATCGCTGATGCGTCGTGTAAACGCGTCAACTTTCTGGCGACGCCATGGAAGAGACATATCTTCGTTCTCTTCATCGCGACACCTTCCTCTTGACTTCTAGTGTCCTGTCTCTTTATCCTCGTTGTCCGAGGAGTCACTGGAGGAAGAGTAGTCTCTTTTTCGGCGCTTGCGCCGGCTTCTTTCAGAAAAAGAGCTTGAGGGATCTCTACTTGGGGATCTTCTTTTCCCCAATTTGTCTTGGGTCCTCTTACTTCCAGGTTTGGAGGATCCTTGGCTTGGCGAATGTTGAGGTCCTAATCGGTCTTGTATCCCCCGACTGCCAAGTCTGGAGTGAACATTAGTGCGCCTCTCGCTATCTTCTGAGTATTGTGAATCAGATATCGTACCCAGCCTATCATGGATAGTGGTACGTTCTGCGCGTCTTCCTCGTGGGTGGCGCAGTGGTGATGGTTCGCGTTCAGGACCAAAATTCAGTCGAGCTTGTAGGCTCGTACTTGCCCTTCTCCTTGCTTCTTCCTGCATGAGGGCGGTTAAAGTTTCATAGTTTTGGGATACAAAAGTTCCCAAAGTTAGATTGGGTGCGTCCTCAGTTGTTGCAAGAATGTCTGCCTCAGTATTAGGCACCCTATCTCGGTTAGGCGCGCCTGGTGGCACAGTGTTGTTCACTGTGGGCACAGTTTGATGAGGAGTAGTGAAGAGGGTGCGTTGGAGTTCCTCAACGCTTGGGACCACTGGGGTGACTTGGGTAGTCCTTACAGGTAGTTCTACTGCAGGAAGAGGTTGGGTTGTCCCTGCCTCTTGGTGACCAAGTGCGCTGGTTGTCCTAGCAACCTGTCTAGAAGTTGAATCTTGTTGATTCTTCCTCTGATGGTCACGTTTTTCTGACTGCGGAGTCCGCTGGCTTGAATTCTTATTCTTTGTCATTCTAGTCCTTAGTTCTTAGTAGGGTCCCACGGATGGCGCCACTTGTTGATACAAAAGTTGGGCGTTCCTGATTATTGGCTCTTGCTCTCGTACCAATTCGTTTCTTAGTACTTGTAACCTGCGCACTAAGAAAATAAACAACACCGTTAGACTTATCGTGGGATTGTCTCCCACGATTAGACTCCGGCGTGAGAGTAAGTAATCGATTTAGGGTTCTCGTTAAGAGTTAGGGTTTTGTGTATCGTACCTTGAATGATAGTTACGTCATTCCTTATATAGGACGCAGAAACCGTGTAGGTATCTTGCTCCTTACTCTTCGCACTCGTGGTGCTTATCCGGGGTAAGGATATCTATTCCATAGATAGATGATCCTTATCTATACCGTGTATAGTTTGTTTGGGTTGGGCTTACGTGAGCCTGTTCCCATTATTAATGCGGCCCAAGTTACAATAGCCCACTCATGGTGGTTTTGGGCCTTATTAATGTGTATCATTTGGGCTCGTGGCCCATATATAAACTATACGTCATCATCTGCTAAACCCAACCAAAAGTTGATTTATTTTTGGCATGAAAAATCCAAAATTCTTAAACTATATACTCATTAAGACTATGAAATTTATGCATACAAAGTTAATAATATACAAAGATGTCAAATTTTGCATAGTCTGACATATTACCTTTACCCTACATCAAGGATCACTCCATTTGAAAACAGTGAAGAAAAGCCTCGTAGCCTCATTAAACTTCTAAAATGTGAAGGTGACAATAATGGGCGGGCTGGGTAATGGGTCAAAATATGTTTGTGTCCTAACGGACAAAATTTTAACCTGGGTCAACTGGTTGGGTTTATTTCATTGTGTTAACTTGGCCTGCCAATGTATTCTCAATCTTAAATGACTCTTCAGCCAATATGATTTTCCCTGTTTTATGAGATTAAGTGTATCCTCGACATAGGAAACACAAATTAACGGGAAAGCCGATGAACCATTTTTGTTAATAGTCGCAACGGTGTAATATTGTTTGTTGTTTGGTTTCCCTTTTACCTCATGTAACAGGCTAATAGAAGAATTGCTCAAGATGGATGAGAGGTGAAGTTGATACTTGATAGGATCTCATCAGAACCAAAATAATGACTCAAGCACACTTTTACATTTCCTTCCTTGTGAACCAAAGTAATGACTCAAGCACCTTTTTTTGCTGCTTCTTAATTCTTTTTTGAATGTAACAATGAGAATAAAGCATTCATAACTACCGAGTTTGCAACAAAAGCCACTCCATCAAGTTTGATGATAAAGAAATAATACAGTAACAATCTATGATATGCGCACAGGTTAAGGTTCTTCTTACAACATTAGAAATTGAGTTGAATTCACGGTAGTTAAGAATAGATTCAAAAAGAACACAACATATGTAAACCCCGTGTGTGGATGGACCTTATCATTAGTTGTTATTACGACAAAATGGTTATTTGAGTACCTCCTAAGATGGACGTATCGTCGCATGCTAGAATTCTAAATAAAGAAAACACAAAATTCTAGTGTCATGAATTTTAAGTTTATAAACTAAAAGCCGATTAGACACCTGTAACATTAAAAGCAAGTAATTTTTAAATTTCTAATTCTCGAATATTCCATAAAAAAAAGGATGTTCATAATTTAATCCTATTAGAATTTCATTAACTTGTCATATTTCATGGTAAAGTTCAACATGAAGTTCAGAATCGGGCGCACATATATGAAAGCTGTTTTTTTTTTTTTTTTTTTTTTTTTTTTTTTTTTTTTTTTTTTAATGTTTACAAATACGGAGGACATACTAAACATAAGATAATAAATCACACCTACACATGTACTGCGTTGAGCTGAAAATGTTCAACACTCTAGCATACATAAGACATGCATGTATGCATAAGCATGGACAAACCTACATTGATGTCAGGTGTGGCATGGGCAATCCAATTTTAGGTCACTAATAAGTGCAAAAAAATTTAAAAACTATCGATTTTTGTTATCGGCAACCTCCGATATATATTTATTTTGATACTTTCATTTTTTCTAGTGTGACTTTAGTTAACACAAATGGCAATTCTGCAACACCCTTTTGAAAATTTTGGGTCCGTCCCTGTGCATAAGTCTTGCAAAAAAAAAAAAAAAAATGCATATTCATTCATGCATGCATGAGAATATGAGATGCAACCTTAATAATACATAGAATATAAAAGTAGTCTTCATATTAGTATTATACATGCATCATGATTTCTGGGCAGCATAAACCCTGGCTTCAACATAGTCACATATACTTACATACACATATATATTATATAGAGTATTGTCTTAAAAACTTATAGCGTAACACATACGTAAAACTCCCAAGGGATATATTGCGCTCCTATTTGTTACTAATTTCATAGATGATGAGTGCTAGTTTGGTATGAGTTTAAAAGGTGGCTTGACAAAAGTTGGTGCAGGATCAGCTCGTCCATAGTCTCTTGTATTAGCCCTTAGCAGCCTCTCATGAATATCGTCCCTTGTTGATGTTTGATCATGTTCTGAATATAAAGACTCCTATATATACATATACAAATATTCAGATGACCAAAACCCCATGCAAGTTAAACAGTTTATGTTCAATACATGAAAATTAAATAACCTCATTTTCGTCAGTTGCACCAACTTTTGCCATTGGAATGGATGATCCACATCGCGCTGTTTCAAGACATGAACATCAAGCATGATTCTTAGACAACTCAAAAGGGCTTTCATGATATATATTTAAAACGAATAGTTTATAGTAGAAAAGTTAAGAACTTAATGGATTATGAACCTGCAGATGATGATGATACAAGTGAGGATGCAATGAGAAGAGTTAGGACACAAATCTTCAAACTCATTTTGATTTTCATTAGCATGATTGGCTCTTTCTCTTGAGAGCTTCTTTTTGGACCAATGATTCAACAAATTAAATGATGCAAAGTTTGTATATTGTAAGCAAAGAGGGTGGGGTTATAGGTGAAGTTAATTAATCACAATAGTGGTGTTGGAGATAAGGGATAAAAAATGATTAGTTTAATGTAAAGAATTCTATCACAATGCAATGCTTTTTCTTTGCTTAACTTTTGGATTAAATTTAAAACCTAAAAGGTGATAGGAAACCACTTTGCTGTTGTTGGGGCACTAAGTCCATAGGGTTAGTGGAAATTAATATCTTTGTAAGATTTGTTTAATGTGTTAATGGAGAATGGACCCCTAATTTTAAAACTTTAACCAGTAATATTGAGTTCTTTTTTGTCTTTTCATCAAAGAAAGAGGTGAGAGTTAAACCTAAAAATGCGTGGAATTGAAGGCTAAAGTAACCATATTTGTTGTTGGTAAGAGTTTCTTTTTTTCTTGAGTTACTTAATTGATTGATCTCATTGCATTGGATCTCGAAATACTTGCAAGTATTCCCTAATTAAGGCAATTTATGTCTTTTTGCATTATAATGCTCTTTTATAAATTAGTAATCTAATGTTTGTTTATATATAGTGTTGGTAATAGATTAGTAAAAAAAGTAGAGCTATTAGAATTATGATACCAATTATGAAAACCTGAAACCCGAACGTTTGGATCAAAGAGGTACTTGATGACTCTTGTTCAATAAGTACTTGCATTATGGGGTAAATACGTGGTAATTTCTTGTATGTTGCCCAAGCTTCTTTTGTAACATATATGGGATATAGTCATATAGATCAAAGCTAGCTGGTTCCTAAGTTTTCTTTTTTGCTTTCACTCACTTTCTGCGCTTGATAAAGAATTATACTATTAAGTCTTGGATAGTGAACAAATCCATTGCACTATATCGTCAAATTGCCAATTAAATTACTTACATAGGTCGTCATGGTTTATGCGGGTCCCTTTTTTATGGCAGAATTTTATTAACAACGTACCTCTAAGAAGAAGATAGAGGAGTGAAGAGAAAAACATGGATCACAAAAATCATATGTTATTCTGATTCCTTTAGTTAGGGCTGATCATTGTGGCTGGAATGTTGATCAGCCGCATGACTTATCTCGACCCCCTTTACAATATCATGTAGCAAATGATGCTCGTTATTGTCGATTTTGCTTTTTAAATGAAGGTTAACTAGAACAAATAGTGTTATTCAATTTATTTTTGTATTAACTAAAAATGCATAAACGAATACACCCAACGCGTTGATCCTAACTAAGTTCCTTCTTTCACATCAAATAGCATTCGAGAGTCGAGACACATGAAGTCAGCCTCATCAACAGACAAGCAAAACAAATCATGAAACACCTAATCTTGGAAGATTACAAAAGAAAGCCTTATCTTCTATGTTTGAGTTATCGACAAGGGTTAAAGTGAAAGTTCTTTAATGGATGATAGTGCAACATTACTGACAGAAAAATCTATAAAGGCAACTAGTAACCGCTTTAGAAACATTAGGGTTTTTGTTTTGTCTTGTAATCAGTCAGCTAGAGTTCAAATAATTTGTGAAATTATAAAATGGTTTAAATTTTGGATGGTTAGTGCTTTCAATGATACATATGGACAAAGACTTGGTACCAAATACCATTGAAAGGACACTGGTGGAGAATATATAAAGATCCCACTCTCAACTATTTTATTCATCTACTAGTACTTTTCTTTTCTAATAAAGCAGTTTTAAGACAGCCCCCCACCTCCAAGAAATGGAAATGACTTTCTCTTTAATTAGGAATAAGAAACATTTGATTTGTCATTTATATGTTTTAAGGGTCTCCCCTAATTGTATGTGATATTTGATGTGATGACAATAATATGATCATCCATTTTAATAAAACGGCCTATAAGAGAAATCACACATTATGAAATAAGAAATTGTGTGAATCGTGATCAATTGACACCCAAGCAATTGACCGATCGAATTTTCTTGTACTTGAAAGGAAGAATTACGATAACTTTTTTAAGGTATGTGTAGAACACGGAAGTGTACGTAAAAGCAAAAATACAACTAATACACATAACGTTACTGTGTTTAAGATAGTGATTCTATAAAGACATCGTATTTGACAGACACATTTAACTTTTCGGAAACATTTTGTTAACCTGGACCCTTAGAGCATAGGGTATCATAACCCGAGTTAAACCTTCACCCACTGCCACGTCAGCGTTACATCAGCTTTAACCTTTTCACCTTAACAAAAAAAAAAAAAAAAAAAAAAAAAAAAAAAAAAAATCGGTTATCATAACTCAACCTTAATTCAACAATTTGGATCCTACCTTTATTATAACTCAACTAAAAAAACTGAGTTAAACTTTAACACATCACACAGTGTGGTGGTTAAACTTTCACCACGTTAAAGCAAACAAAAAAACACACTTTCACGCCACGTTAAGGGGTTAACCAAAATTTTTTTTTTTTTTTTTTTTTTTTTTTTGGGGGGGGGGGGGGGGGGGGGAGGGGGGGGGGGGTTATCATCACTAAGGCTTTAACCACGAAAGGTTGAAACATTAGCCATGAATTTGATTAAGGTACCGAGTGCTCTTATTGTTGCTAAGCTATAACTTTTTATAAACAAATACAATATTTGAGAGTAATTTGTCATGCATATTTAGCTAGCATATGTTATTCCTCAAATCAAATCATATATGCATATTAATTATTAGAAAGCTTCCTAATCATAACTTTCTTTGCAAATCATATATAATCTGCATGATTTCTCAATGATAAGTTAATTGTTAAATGGTTTCCAACATCATATACATAATCCTACTTAATTATATACCACACTTTATGAAATTTAAATATGTACACGACAAAAAAGGTATACTCATACCAGCTCTTGTTGTTACGTAAGTAACACATGCATGCCACTTTAGTTTGCTTTGGCCTTTCCAGCAAACTTTTCGTTATGGCTTAAATTTAGTATAAAATGTAATAACAAATTGTATCTTATGTTACAGACTTTGAAAATTTTAAAATCCCTGACAGTAGTGGATATCTCAGGCTGCAAACTAGTCGAGATGAGCCCGAGCTTGGGTAAAAAAACTTTAAGCTGAGCTTGAAATTGATTTGATAGTTTGACAAGCCGCTACAACAATAAAGTGGCTTTTGAGACCCTCTGGTGGAACATGTACTTCATAAAAGATATAATAGGACGAGTTAGTTTTTGGGTCGTGTTATATGATGGAACGTAATTTGACATTTGATATATTGATCATCTGGACACCATAAAATCCTATTAGACGGATAATAATTTTTCTTTGAACCGCACATGTCATTAGATGGAGATCATATGCAAACTGCTTCTTTAGATCTTAGAGTTTACATATAATATATCATGCATACATGATATCCAACACAAAATAAATTTTGAAAAGATGGGAGAAAGAACAAACCAACATGGCATACATGAATCTCATGGGAGAAAGAAACATACAACAAACACGTCGTCGCAGATAATAAGCCAGCATGCAAGGAATACGACCCCAGACAGAGTTTGTGGTATTGAATTACGCCACCTCGAGAAATTGATAAGTAATTCCCTGAAGATTCAAAGAACTCAAAATGGCCAAACAAGTGAAGTCATAGAATAGTACACACACATATAGAGAGAGAGCTAAGTAGTTTGTGGGTGCATAAGGGAAAGAAAGAGAACAGCCAATATGATCATAACTAGTTAGCTCTCTCTTTACTCACATATACGGAGACAGCTTATCAAAATAAAAGAATTGAAACAGCCTTCATTAACAAACTAAAATGAGATCAATCATAATTCCCATTTTCGCAAAAGGTACCGGCTTACCACTTTAATTTGACCAAAGCAGTGGATTTTTTCTACTGTTAATTTTTTATGTGGTAAGACGGTGTATGGGGGAGGTTGAGACGTAGACAACCATACCCCTACCTAAGGTAGAGAGGCTGCTTCCGGTTCTACCTATGGTAGAAAAGGACCTCCGGCCTTTTGTAGGGAGTGAGGATCGAACCCTTGACCTCTTGGTTAAGAGACAAGGGGTTTTCCAACTGATCCAACCCTACTTGTTACTTTACTTTACTTTTTACCTTTTCACATCATCCACTATTGAAGAGGAAGCATGCTAATCTTCATTAGTGCTAGCATCAAAGCACTAATTAACATACATATTTTTTTTCCAAAAAGCCATATAGAAGTTGCAAGAGATAGCATAGTAGTCAATTAACTCACTCTAACGACACTAATAAGAAGCTAACTACAGAACCACAGGCGTACTTGGTTGAGTGGTTTGAAAAATCATTGTATGAAGCATAAAGAAACTATATTACATTTGTTATATCATAATTGAGACAACATTGAATTCTTGGTATTGAAATGCACCATTAGTTGTAATTATATGCTAACATGTCGCAAGTCTACAAGCTTTTTGATTCAATTTATATATCAATAAAACATGTAAGAGTAAATTACATGGATCGTCCCTGTGGTTTGTAAAAAGTTTCACCTACCGTCCCTCAAACTTAAAAGTTGCATATATGGTCCCTTTTGACTCAAAAGAATAACATGGATGGTCCTTATGTTGGACGGCCGTCCATATCGCTGTTAAATGTCACCCACGTGATAAAAACGTGAGGGTAAAGTCGTCTTTTGCCATTGTAGCTAACCCCATTATATTTTATCCTTCCCAATAAAATTTACGAGCACACTCTGTTCTCACATTCAATTTTCCCTCTCCCCTCTCCAAAACCATCAAGCCAGCACTGTTCATCTTCAATCTCAAACCCTAATTAAATAAAGATTGATCTTATGCACAATGGTTTTGGCTATGTGGAATATACGTGACACTAATAAAAATGACGCAGTCGTGGATTATGCTCGTGCTTATGGTAAGTTACGTTTTTGTTTAATTTTGATCATGAAAACTTTTGTTAAGATTGTTTAATAAGGTTCTTCTTTGGAAACCCTAATTAATAATGTGTTTTTATTGTGTTATATCCAGCCAAAGACCCTAACTTCTTTAGTCTGAAGATTCATCATGGAGGGATGTTTTCAGAGTCACCAGGAAGGAAATATGTTAATGGTAGGTTTAGCTTTGTTGATAACATAGACGTGGATTTGTTTAGTGTGATCGAGTTGAATGAGATGATTTTGATGTTAGGTTATGAAGGGGATAGGATAATGTACTACCAATATTTGATTCCTGATCTTGATTTAGACCATGGGATTAGAGCTTTAGGTAGTGACCAAGATGTGCATGAACTTTGTAGGCATGTATTGCAAGGTCATAGGCTGTTGAATGTGTACATTGAACATGATGAAACAACAGTAGACACTTATAATCCTTCACCATTTAAGAGGTGTACCATTACTGAAATAGAAGATGTAGAAGTTGTTGCTAAGCAGTTAGCTTTAGAATGGTTTGGGAGTGAAATAGGTCAAAGCAGTGGGGTTAATAATGTTTGTGAAAGTAGTGTTGCTAAGGAAATGGGTGAAACTGAGTTTACAAAAGATTTTTACTCTGCTTTGGACAACCAAGACTTTGACCCTTTCCTTGATTTAGATGATACTGAGGTAGTTGCTAAGGCCACAGAGGTTGAAAAGACATTACAAACTAATGAAATTGGGGGAGATAGTGAAAGTGGGGAAGAAAGTGAAAGTGGAGAAGAAAGTGAAAGTGGGGAAGATACTGATGATGAGGAAGACAGTGATTACTTTGAGGATGACATAATTGATGTAGAAGTAGACATGGTAGACTTCCATGCTAATGTAGATGTGAATGAAGAGTTTATGGGTAGTGAAAAAAAGATGCATGTTACTTTTGAAGAACCTGTCGATGTGGAAGTATTAGACAATGATGAATTTGATAGTGGGGATGATGAAGATGATGATATAGAGAAGGCTAGGAAAAAAAAGTTAAAGGAGTTAAGGAAAGAAATGGGTAAGAATGCAGTTGGTGGGAGTACCCAAACATATTTCTATGTAGGGCAGAGTATTGGAACTGCAAAAGAGGCTAAGGAGATGATTAAGCTCCATGCAATTGAAACAAGAAGGGAAATTGAGTTGAAAAAGAATGATAAGGTAAGAATTAGAGCTGAGTGTTTTGGTACCATTCCAACACTTGGAGGTGATGATCCAGCTGGGCCAAGTGTGCAAGGTAAATCAGTTGGGCCTGCTATGCAAGGTTGTTCAGTTGGGCCTGGTGGTAAGGTTGGCCCAAAGAAGGATAAGATGACAAAAACCAAGATAAGGTTATCTCCATTCAAGTCAAAGGGCATTTATGCTGGTAACCCTACCAACAAACCAACTAATAAATGCCCATGGTCTTTACAAGTATCAAAATGCAAGGATGAGACATGGTCTGTGAGAACATACAATCCTAACCATAAGTGTTTGCAAACCAGAAGAGTCAAAGCTTGTACAGCAAATTTCTTAGCAAAAGATATCCTGCGTCAAATTGAAACAAACCCAGGTATACCTATTAAAGCTGTTCAAGCCCAAAGTCAGCAGAAGTTTAAGCTTGAAATCTCTAGGATGAAAGCATTTAGAGCTAGGGCAAAAGCTGTTAATCAGTTAAGAGGAGACCACACCCAACAATATGCAAATTTGTATAATTATGCATTGGAGCTAAAGGCTAATAATCCCAACAGTACTGTTAAAATTCATTGTGAAAGACCAGATAATCCAGAAGAAAACACAAGGGTATTTCAGAGAATTTACATTTGTCTTGGTGCAACAAAAGAAGGATTTAGGGCTGGGATGAGAGAGTTATTAGGATTTGATGGTGCCTTTATGAAAGGACAATTTCCTGGTCAGTTGTTGACTGCTGTAGGTGTGGATTCAAACAATGGGATATATCCATTGGCATATGGTATTGTTGAAACAGAAAACTTGGAGTCTTGGACATGGTTTCTAGAACAGTTGGGTGATGATTTGGATCTGGTGGCCAACTCTCATTTCACTTTCATTAGTGATAGGCAGAAGGTATTACTTTTTACTGTCTTAATCATTTACATTGTGAACAACAAAAATTGTTATGCTAATGAAATGTCTTGTGACACAGGGATTAATTCCAGCAATTGCCAAAGTATTTCCATCAGCTGAACACAGGTTTTGTTTAAAACATATACATGAGAATATGAAGCTGAAATGGAGTGGTAAAGCATTTAAAGATCTTCTATGGAAGTGTGCTACTGCCACCACAGTACCACATTTTACTCGTGCTATGGATGAATTGAAAGAATTCAATAAGGAAGCTTATGAGTGGCTTTGCAACATTCCTCCACAGCACTGGAGCAGAAGTCATTTTACAGGTATTAGTATTGCTTAACATGTACTATTATTTGACTTAAATATTGCCACAAAGTAGTAATATGTATGAGGTCTATTTAACAGGAAGGGCTAAATCAGATGTCTTATTGAGTAATATGTGTGAGGTCTTCAATGGTAAACTTGTAGAAGGGAGGGATAGGCCAATCATTAGTGCACTAGAGTATGTTAGGGAGTATTTAATGAGGAGAATTAAGACTGTGAACAGCATCATAGATAAGAGTGAAGGACCTCTAACCCCCACTGCTACTAAAATCCTTAAGGGTATATCTGAAAAAGCTGCTGAATATGTAGCTCATTGGAATGGAGGTGATAAGTACCAAGTTACTGGACCATGGTTTGATCAGTGTGTAGTTACTGTATCTCAGAGAACATGCACTTGTAGGTATTGGGAATTAACTGGCATACCTTGCAAGCATGCAGTAGCTGTTAATTGGGACATGGCACAGAACAAGATGAATCCTGGTCTAATAGAAGAGTGGGTGCACCCTTGTTACAGACTTGAGACATGGAGGAAAATGTACTCACACACCATTGGTCCAATTAATGGTCCAACAATGTGGCCTAAGAGTCAAGTCCAGACAACTTTACTGCCTCCAACATATCATCCACAACCAGGCAGACCAAACAAGAAAAGAAGGAAATCTGCTAGTGAAAAGATTGATATGGTTAAGGATAGTAAGCTATCAAGAGCCATGAAGACTGTTACTTGTGCTTTGTGCAAGCAGACAGGACACAACAAAAGAACCTGCAAGATTGAAGGTGGTCAAACAAGCAACAAGAAAATGAAGACTGCAAGTGCTGCTCCAACTCAAAGTCAAGGTCCAACTCAAAAAAAGAAGCCTGCAAGTGCTGCTCCAAGTCAAAAAAAGAAGCCTGCAAATGTTGCTCCAAGTAAAAGTCAAGCTGCAAGTCAAAAGGGTAAGAAGAAAATTGTGAAAAATAAATCTGTTTGAAGAAGGCTGCAAGTTAGAAAAAAAACTCTTGTTTTGGGTACTTGTTATCTGTCTTAGAATTGTTATTTGTAGTAATCTATTATGTATGGCCAGTGGTCATTAGAATTTCACTTGTTATGACAATTACAAGTGTATGTTGGATGCTTGTTATGTTTGTTTGACTTGTGTTTTGGTCATTGTGGCATTTAGTTATTGCTATTGTGCATTGTGACAAATTGGTCAAGTTGACTTTTTTTAATTGCTTTCGACTTTTAAATGGGTCACTTTCAGTGGCTAGTTTACCACAACAACACAGACACAACTAAAACCAACATCAGTAACACAAAAACCATATATCCATAACATAGTTTTTGTTGCATTACAAAACAATATTGACTAGAAAAGTCAATATATCCATTACATCATACCTAAACCATAGCAACTTAACAAAACACAAAATTGATTACAAAAGTCAAGATACCCATTACATCATACCTAAACCCTACCAACTTATGTGAATAATTTGAACAAACCAAACACTAGAATGGATAACCATGTTATAACCAACATTTTTTTCATTCTTTGACGACCTGTTTCTGCTTCCAACAATCTTGCTTCAAGCACGTTTCTTGACCTTAAAAGTCCAGGTATGATGTTTACAGCACGCGCACACATGGGGGGATCATACCAATCAATGAATGGGCAGCTAGATCCCTAAAAAACAATCAATCAAAAAAAAAAAACCATCGATTAGGGCTCAAAGCAATACCAATTGTAACCCTAATTTAAGATTTTGAACATTTACCTTTATAGGGCAACTGTAAAATCGTCTTCCTGGGTTTATGTCAGTCCAAGATGTGCGAATTACTGCCCTTCTATCACAAGCACATATAACCATGGTGGTTGTTAATCAACACAAAGAGGATAATTAAAAAAGATGGAAATGTGGGGATGATAACTTGATAGGGAAAGAGAAATCTTATTTTATTGTGGGGTTAGCTACAATGGCAAAAGACGACTTTACCCTCACGTTTTTATCACGTGGGTGACATTTAACGGCGATATGGACGGCCGTCCAACATAAGGACCATCCATGTTATTCTTTTGAGTCAAAAGGGACCATATATGCAACTTTTAAGTTTGAGGGACGGTAGGTGAAACTTTTTACAAACCACAGGGACGATCCATGTAATTTACTCAACATGTAATTTAATCTTATGGTCCAAACTCGCAAGTAGTGACAATTAGCAACAACATAAGTGTCCTAGAAACGATACTACAAAGACGCGGTAGGTTCCTGCTCCTGCATAGTTAGCTGTAATGATTAGCAAAGGTTTATTGAAATATAGATGAATTAAAAGATAAACACTCAATAAAATAGGATTAATACTGTTGGAATTATTATATCATGACAATCATATTAATAAACCAAGTACATCAAAGTGAGCATGAGCGGAAGCAATTATAATAGATCGAATAACATGTAATTAATTAATCTTTAATTTAAATAGTAAACATACCGTAGTGATTCTAGCCCGAACAAGAATCAATGCAATCTTCCGGAACCAATGAACCCTAATTAGGGTTTATAAGGATTATATGAATTACCCCTTACCGTTTTGTAATTCAATCCAAGAATCAAACAATAGTGTGTTTGATTCACGTTCTTGTACACACATACTAATTCAAGAAAATGTTTATGCAAGTAAATACCACAAAACAATTTTGGAAGCAAGAAATTCGAAACCCTTAGGGGTGTTCGGATTTGGTTCGACCAAAGAAAGAGAGAAGGAGAGAAAACCCAATTTGTGTGTGTACAAGTTATGAGAAAAATCAACACCTTGGGTTTGCTTATATATTAGAGTTTACTTGGAGCTCAAGGCACAAAGGAGGTGGGTTCCTCCTTGTGGCCGATCGGTTGGAACATCCCAATAGGGATCCGGAACCTTCTCTTGTTTCCAAGTATTGTCTAGTAATTAGTTTCCTAATCTTCGTTTAATAATTAATTAGTCATTAATCAATAATACTAATTATTATTTATTTGTTTTGTATTTAATAATTAATTATAACATATTATAAATAATTATTACATTTCCTCTTCATACGTATTGTGTGCAATCCCGTGATCTCAAGTTCGATCCTAACACACGACTATTATTATTTTGTCTATAAAACCAACAGCTCCCACTTAGACATATCATAATAGTGTGATCACATCGATTGGCGTCTTGCAACACGTCGATGCCTCTAGTACAACTTGAGTAAGGCTCCTGGAAAACCTTTTAATGATTTCTCATTATTATTATCCCTTTGTTACTAATACTACGTTAATAAGGATATGGATCTAGGTCATTCCTTAATTAACCATTCTGTTTCTCGTTGTTAGAAATTGACAAGATTACCAAATCTTTTGAACCTTTCATAAAAGACCTTGGGCGTGGCCACGCAAACACCTTGACAACCCTACGAGGGGCCCAGCAGTATTAAACTCCAAAATTAATTTGAAGAAACAAATTCTTTATTGACTACAAGCAAAACACACAAACTTTGTAACACTTCCGAAAACAACCCTTATTACTAACATTTACGTATAGCGTTAAGTTGTTTCACAAAAATGTACTACATTCATGACCGTTATCTTGTATCTCAAGTCTAAGGATAACTTCTTATGATTTACTTAATGACAAGATCCATAAAGTAACATCATATAGTTGGGATAAGTCCTATATTCAGTATCATCGAATATCATCTGAAATGGCATGACTACGCATCAATACACACTAAGTATATTATACCAACTTCATACTTGTCTTAATTTAATAATATTCCCATATTATTAACTGACAACGGACAATTTAGAATAACTCTTATTCATGGATTTAAACATGCAAAAATAGGACAACAATAATTAACAAATGGAAATAAACATACCAACATACTTTATTTCATTAAAATAATAATTGTTTATAACATCCTTTATCCAAATACTAATCACAGTTATGCATGAAACTACTAGCTAATTTAAGTCCAATTCCATTGGCCAATTCATTAAGCTTCTCTTTCGCCAAAGCCTTAGTGAACGGATCAGCTAAGTTTTCATCTGTGTGAACCTTCAACAGATTTATTTCACCTTCGTCAACCTTTTCACGAACAAAGTGATACTTCCGTAGAAAATGTCTGGTGCCTCTCATGACTCCAGGTTCATTGGCAAATATGATTGCAGCAGAATTGTCACAATACATATCAATAGGTAATTCAATTGAAGGCATAACACCAAGCCCAGAAACGAATTTCCTAATCCAAACAGCCTCCATAGCAGCTTCTGAAGCAGCAATGTATTCAGCTTCTGTTGCAGACATCGCAATTGTACTCTGCTTCTTGCTCCTCCAATCTACAGCTCCTCCATTGATAACAAAGACATAACCCGTCTGAGACTTCGAATCATCTTTATTACTTTGAAATGATGCATCACAGAAACCTGTAACACAAAGTTCTGTAGATGGATTTCCACCATATACCAAAAACATATCTTTTGTATTCCTCAAATACTTAAGAATATGTTTAACAGCAATCCAATGTTTTTCACCTGGATTCTGTTGAAATTGACTGGTAATATTTTGAGCAAACGCCACATCTGGCCTTGTGCACTTAACCGCATACATAATAGATCCTACAGCCGAAGCATAAGGAACATTACTCATGCGATCCACCTCTTCAGGTGTTGATGCACAATACTCATTACATAAGCCATGTTTTACTTCCATCGGCAAATATCCTTTCTTGGAATTTTGCATATTGAATCTCTTCAATATTTTGTCAATGTAAGCACTTTGACTTAATCCAATTAACCGCCTTGATCTATCTCTATAGATTTTCATTCCCAGAATGTATGCAGCTTCTCCTAAATCTTTCATAGAAAAGCACTTTCCAAGATATGCCTTAACAGCTTGTAAACTTGGAATGTCTTTTCCCATGATCAATATGTCATCAACATATAAAATTAGGAAAGTTACATTATCACTCCCACTAGCTTTGTGATACACACATGGCTCATCAAGATTTTGAGTGAATCCAAACTTTTTAATTTCAGCATCAAATCTCTTGTTCCATTGTCGTGATGCTTGCTTTAATCCATAAATGGATCTCTTAAGCTTGCAAACACGCTTTGGAAATTCTGGATTTTCAAACCCTTCTGGTTGTTCCATATAGATGTCTTCATCTAGATGACCATTTAAGAAAGCGGTTTTCACATCCATTTGCCAAATCTCATAGTCATAGTACGCTGCTATAGCTATGAGAATTCTTATAGCTCTTATGTCTGCTACAGGAGAAAACGTCTCCTCGTAATCAATTCCAAAAGTTTGAGTAAAACCTTTAGCAACTAGACGAGCCTTATAAATGTGTGCATATCCATTCATGTCAGTCTTGATTTTGTAAAGCCACTTACTCCCAACTACCTTGGCACCAGGAGGTAAGTCAACTTCTTCCCAGACTTCATTGTCATGCATGGATTGTATTTCCCCATCCATAGCAGCTTTCCATTTAGCTTTTTGAGAGCTTTTAATGGCAGCTCTATAACTAGTAGGTTCATCAAGATCCCCTAGTGTATGCTGATCGACCTCTACATTAAGACATAGACGGTCAGGAGCTTTCACAGATCTCGCAGATCTGCGAATGGGAATTACTTCAACTTCCGGTGGAGGACCCAGACTTTCCGGTTCTATAGGAAGTGTGCTAGTGTTTTCTGAAGGCAATGCATTATTTAGATCATCTTCTAAATCATATACTCTCCCACTGATTTCTTGAACGACAAATTCGCTTTCAAGAAAATCACCATATCTTGCAACAAACACTTTGTTCTCAGGTGGGTAGTAAAAATAGTAACCCATAGTTTCCTTAGGGTATCCTATGAAAATGCATTTTACAGATCTTTGTTGGAGTTTATCTTGTGAGTCACGTTTAACATACGCCTCACAACCCCAGACCTTTAAATAAGACAAGTTCGGAGCTTTTCCAGTCCATATCTCATATGGTGTCTTATCAACCTTCTTGGTGGGAACCATATTCAAAATACGAACAGCTAATTCAAGAGCATAATCCCAAAAAGACAAAGGAAGATTAGTAAGATTATACATTGATCGAACCATGTCCAACAATGTACGATTCCTTCTCTCAGATACACCATTTTGTTGTGGAGTATATGGAGATGTGAGATTCTGGACAATTCCATTCTCAGTTAAGAAATCTTTAAAATCTTGACTAAGGTATTCACCACCTCGATCAGAACGAAGAGCTTTAATCTTCTTTCCCAATTGCAATTCTACTTCTGCTTTGAAAACTTTAAATGTTTCAAACACCTCATGTTTATGCTTAAGTAAATAAACATAACCATAATGGCTGAAATCATCCGTAAAAGTTAAGAAGTAGACAGCACCTCTCCTTGACACATGTCTAAGTGGTCCACACACATCCGTGTGTATTAAACCAAGTAGATCTGAAGCTCTTTCCATATTATTATGAAAAGGTTTCTTCGTCATCTTCCCAGAAATACAAGATTCGCATTTATCAAATGACTCATCATTGATATTATTCAAAAGCCCTTCGCGTTGCAGCTTTTGCATGCGAGTCTTGCCTATATGGGCAAGTCTACAGTGCCAAAGGTAAGACGAATTCAAGTCATACTTTATTCTCTTACTTATGCTGTACATCGAATTATTATTATTGTTGGAAGTCACACAATTATTCATATCAATTTCAAACACACCATTCACAGCAACAGCATTAAAATAAAATACACCATTTAAAGAAACAGAAATTTTATTGCCATCAATAGTATGAGAAAAACCAAGATCCAACAAACATGAAAAGGAAACAACACCTCTAATTATAGAAGGTGCATAATGACAATTGTTTAAACAAAGTACTAAACCCGAAGGTAAAACTAAATTAAACATTCCTATGGCTTCAACTGCTGCTTGTGCTCCATTTCCCACATGCAGAAATTGCTCCCCATAAGCTAGTCTCCTTTCCTCTCTAAACCCCTGCAGTGTATTACAAATATTAATACCACATCCAGTATCATATACCCAGGAATTTATCATACAAGATAAAGTAAATAATTCAATGACAAATAAGTTACCTGAAGTGCTGGCGCCCATGTGCCCAGTCTTCTTGACCTTATTGTTTCGCAAGTCATCGAGATAAAGAGGACAATTCCTCTTCCAATGGCCCATCACCTTGCAGTAATGGCATCCTTGATCCTTCTTTGGATTATTCTTGATAGGAGGGTTCTTCTTAGGTTGAGGTGGTTGATAAGCCATAACCTGCTTATTCTTATCAGCCTTCTTCTTTCCTTTACCCTTCTTCTTGTTCGCATTTGGCTTGTTAATTCTACCCCCTTGTATTGCTAGTACTTGGGGCGTAGGAGCCTTTTGTGGTGTACCTTTCTCATAATCAATGAGCAGTGCGTGCAATTCACTTACAGTCTTCCCCACGCAATGCATATTGAAGTTCCTCACAAAACCACTAAATTCCTTATCAAGGGATCTATTGATTAAGTGCACAGCCATATCATTGTCATAGGGTTTGCCAAGTGTTTGTAGTTGATCCATGTAACTTTTCATTTTCAACATATGAGCACTCACAGGTTCACCAGGACCTTGCTTACAACCATGTAGAGCTTCCATCAAATCGTAAATCTCTACATTTGATGGTTTCTCATAAAGTTTCTTGAGTTCATCAATCATGTCCTTGGGAAAATACTCCTCAAACTGTCTTTGAAGAGCTGTGGACATTCCCCCTAACATCATTGCGGCCACATCAATATGTTCCTTGGTATCAAGATTCCATTTGGCTTTGGCATCATCAGTAGCTGCCGCGCCTTCAGGTTCAGCAGGACAAGGCGTTTTCAAGATTTCGAGTTGACCAGTCACTCGCAGGACAATCCTTAGTGAACGGTACCAATCATTGAAATTTTCCGAGCCAGTCAATTTTTCTCGTTCAAAATAAGTTTTGAACACAGAACGTAAGTTGGTGTTATCAGTTTGAGCCATTTCTACAGATAAAGAAAGTTCAAAACATTAGTATTTTTGATAATACAATTTTTCAAGAAAATTAAAATACCCAAGGAAAATAAATCCATAGAATAATCTTGAAAACTAGGATCCTCCATAAACATAGTTTCATCACATTCAGTTGATCTGCTAGTAATGAAAGTATAATATGAGGTAACTTGTCGTACAAGTAATTGGCATAACATTTGTCCAATTCCTAGATTTATGGGATTTACAATCACAAAACATTTGTATTGTAAGCATGTTTAGTCCCCATCTTAATGCCTTGAGTCAAGTCTCACTTCCTACTCAATTTAAGTCGTCTAACTTAAAAACTGTAACTTCACAAATCCATTACATCAGTTGATCTGCTAGCAATGAATTTATGAAATTTACCTCTCCATTGCAATCTCGCCAAGTCTCACTATGACGTAAATTACAACTTCAAGTGTTCTTAATTAGATGGCATTCAACTTAATTTATAAGGGTATAACTATTTTGATGTGATCAAAATAATGTATGAAGAAGCATGCATACAACTTCATAACATTGGTTTTACAAAACATTTTTATTACCAATTTGCTAAGAGTAAAATAACAAAGTTTTGATTGAGGTATCGGGTTCACCAATTAAAGAATAACCATCAATTATCGTCCACTATATCGTACTTTTGCTTACGCCCGAAGGCATAGTGTTTCGGATAATCATTGTGGAATTGTGGATTATTCACCCTTAAGATGACAATGTACATGTAATGGTTGTTCGGTAAGTCTAATTTACACACAAACGAGCGTTAAGACATGAATGTTGTCTATCTAAGGCCACAATTTAATGCGATGCCATCCTTATACCCATCTTATAGTGTGTAAACTTCGGTCGAGCCTATTTAACCATTAGGTACAAAAACATCAATCAACCAATTCTTTGAAATTTTAACTCTTAAAAACCAAAACAATTTCGCCATTATTTAGTCCGTATTATTTTTTTCTATACAAAAAATTACCCTTTCGTTTAAATAAACATGTCTAACACAATATATAAACAAAACAAGTAATAGACAATAAAAAAATAAAACAACTAAATAAACACATATACATAATCATAACATTTAAATATGTATAAAACATGTAGCCACATGCAAATCTTATTAAAAAGTCCTATTAATAATCAAATCTAGGTGTATAACGTATTAATTCAATTAGGGCTTTCTTTTTCTTGGAAAAAGAGCCACATACATCGATAAATCGATTGCGTAAGCCAAAATTAAATAAATACCACATAGCACATAATTGATTACTTAATATTGGAGTCTTCCCCAATTCGACATCTATTAAAATTTACATGTTTTAATATAACTTAACCATTAATTTATATAAGCAATTAAACAATTTAAATCAACACAATAAAAAAAATCCATGCAAACATGCACTTTTCATGGATTTAGCTTAACAATTAACACATTGCACCAAGATCGTTTACTAAAACGCATAAACAATTACATGACATCTTAGGGTTTCTAGTTAATTTAAAAAAAAATAAAATCAAAACCCTAAAAACCCTTAGGTCTAAATCGACCCAAATTAGGGTTAGGGAAAAAAAAAACACAAACCCTAAAAAAAAATGTAACTATACGAATCAAAATCCAATTTTTATGCGTTGCGATAATTAATTACACATTATAACGGCTCTAGATGCCACTGTTGGAATTATTATATCATGACAATCATATTAATAAACCAAGTACATCAAAGTGAGCATGAGCGGAAGCAATTATAATAGATCGAATAACATGTAATTAATTAATCTTTAATTTAAATAGTAAACATACCGTAGTGATTCTAGCCCGAACAAGAATCAATGCAATCTTCCGGAACCAATGAACCCTAATTAGGGTTTATAAGGATTATATGAATTACCCCTTACCGTTTTGTAATTCAATCCAAGAATCAAACAATAGTGTGTTTGATTCACGTTCTTGTACACACGTACTAATTCAAGAAAATGTTTATGCAAGTAAATACCACAAAACAATTTTGGAAGCAAGAAATTCGAAACCCTTAGGGGTGTTCGGATTTGGTTCGACCAAAGAAAGAGAGAAGGAGAGAAAACCCAATTTGTGTGTGTACAAGTTATGAGAAAAATCAACACCTTGGGTTTGCTTATATATTAGAGTTTACTTGGAGCTCAAGGCACAAAGGAGGTGGGTTCCTCCTTGTGGCCGATCGGTTGGAACATCCCAAGAGGGATCCGGAACCTTCTCTTGTTTCCAAGTATTGTCTAGTAATTAGTTTCCTAATCTTCGTTTAATAATTAATTAGTCATTAATCAATAATACTAATTATTATTTATTTGTTTTGTATTTAATAATTAATTATAACATATTATAAATAATTATTACATTTCCTCTTCATACGTATTGTGTGCAATCCCATGATCTCAAGTTCGATTCTAACACACGACTATTATTATTTTGTCTATAAAACCAACAAATACATGGTCCCCTAGTCATCAAATTCAACTGATAGACTTTTGTTTTCTTCAACAGAGTGGGAACATAAGTATGAGTTTTCATTTTTTCAATCTCATAGGAAAGTTTATACAAGATTCATATCAATAAGTTCACAAAGGAATTAGTAAATGATATGCAAGTAAACAAGCTGTTGGATACAAATCAAATATTTAATGAACAAAGCAACCAAAGTACGTTGCACGGGAACTCCGTCGGGATGACGTCTCCTGTACCTAAAATGTTGGGAATTAAATAATCAGAAGAATCAGTATAAAGACTCAAGGAAATACATCAAGTATGTTCCTGCTGATAAAGCACAAAGCACGTTTCCACTGATGGATTCTGCTGAAGAACGTTTTCTACTGAAGGTGTTTCTACTGATGGATTCTGCTGATGCTACTATGACTCATACAACAGCTGTATAGATAAGTACAACTTATTCTACTGACTCATATACAAGAAAAATATCTTTGTTGTAGTCATCAAATTGAACACTCCAAGTGAGTTGTAATCCTAGATACATGTTGTATCTTAATGACTGACATGATAAGTCATCATCTAGCTAGAATGAATATTAGTCATAAGCTAATATTTAAGATGAGTCATGTAGATTGAAAAAGATCTTTCCTTGGACTATAAAAGGAAGGTCTTAGATATGACTTAAAATATATATACAAATAGACAGTGATAGAGATATACATAGAGAAAAACAATAGAACAAACACAAGATTCAAGGTCTTTGTAACCCTTGTAATAGTGAAGATCACTCGTATTATTTTGAATAATATTGAATCGTTTGGTGAAATAGTTTCATTGTTCTTTGATAAATAAACACAAGCATCACAGTTCCATTTCCAATAAACATTCTAAGTGTGGTTAAGTAGATTCCGCATACTTAATCATATTCACTCAAAGTATCATATTTACACATTAAAAGGTCCAACACCTATAGTGTGTGATCAAATCAAGTGATCCTCTCAGTTGGTATCAGAGCTTCCAGGTTGATATCTTTGATTTAGAAGAAGAAGAAGAAGAAATGGATACAAAATCTATTCAAACAAATATTGCTGCAAAAGTTGCCAGTTCTCAAACAGAATGAGTTTGAATTGTGGAGGTTAAGAATAGAACAGTTTTTCCAGATGCAGGATTACACTCTCTGGGAAATCATTGAAGATGGAAACTCTTTCAAACCCATAACCACTTCATCAACAGTTGAAGGTAGGGAAATTACAGTTGTTCAAACTATCCCTACAACTGCTGATGAAAGAATAAAGAAGAAGAATGACCTCAAGGCCAGAAGTATGCTGATGATAACCATTCCAAATGATCAACTTATAAACTTCAGCAAATTCAAAGATGCCAAGTCATTATTTGAGGCAATTGTTGCAAGGTATGGAGGGAATGAAGCCACCAAGAAGACCCAGAAAACCCTTCTCAAGCAGCTGTTTGAAAATTTCTCATCAACCATGAATGAATCTCTTGACCACATGTTTACAAGGCTACAGAAAATTGTGAGTCAACTTGTTGTTCTTGGGGTTGATATACCTCAAGAAGATTTAAACACAAAATTTCTGAGAAGCTTACCAGAAGAGTAGGCTATACATGTTGTTGTTTGGAAGAATAAACCAGACATAGACACTATGGATCTTATGGATTTGTATAGCAACTTTAAAATTGTGGAACAAGAAGTAAAGAAAACTGGTGTCTCTAGTTCATATACTAGGAACATGGCTTTTATGCCATCTCCTAGTATCTCAAACCCAGTTAAAGATGAAAAGGTTGATAATGGAATTGGTGCTGCTAGTTCATCAAGCAGTACTTTTGGTATATTGAATGAAAAGGCTTGTTGTGCCTTTTTCACAAGTCAAAATAATGGGTCTATCCTTACTCATAAAGATCTTCTAGAAATCAATGATGATGATTTAGAAGAGATGGACCTAAAATGGAAAATTTCTCTTCTTAGCATGAGGGCTAAGAAATTCTATCAGAGGACGGGGAAGAAACTCACCATCAGCAGCAATGATACTGCTGGTTTTGACAAGTCAAAGATAGAATGCTATAACTGTCATATGTTAGGGCACTTCTCAAGAGAATGTAGAAGGCCAAGGCAGCAAGATAGCAAGAATAGAAGTTTTGGAAGCAAGTCCAAGACAGGGGAATCAACCATTCCAAAGGCTATGGTAGCTATTGATGGATTAGGATTTGATTGGAGCTTTACTGCTGATGAAGAAGAAACTTCTCCTCAGACAGGTCTTATGGCTTTCACCACAGAGGTACAACCTGATAAAGTTTGTTCAAATAATTGTTCTGCTCTTAAAAGTTTAGAAACCTTAACCAAACGTTATGAGAATCAAAGGAAAGAATTAATTGATACAGCTCATAGCTTAACAAATCATAAAAGAGGTGTAGCTACTCTAGAGGAACAAGTCATACATTTTCGAACAAATGAATCTACCTTTACTGATGTCAAAATTCTTCTTAAAAGATAAATAGTGTTTAAAGATAATGACATTAGTAACTTGAAAGCTGAAGTAGATAGGCTTAGTAAGGCTAAAGAGAATATTCAAATGAGTGTAGAAACACTAGATTATGCATCTAAGGGTGTGACTAACTTAATTGAATGTCAAGTTATAAATAAAGCTAAGTCTGGTGTTATAACACCCCCATTTTAGGAACGCAGCGGAATACAACATGGGGTGCTATTTGGTCACATTGTACAAATATAGTAAACAACTTTAAAGCAAAGTTGTTTTTAAAACTTCACATTCGATAATTTATCAGAGTTAACAAGGTCCCAAAAGTTTTTAATATAGATAAAAGATACATAAGTTTTAAAGTTTAGAAAATTATCGAATGAAAAATTTTATTTAAACATGAGCCATCATGTAGATATCCATTTCTTGCGCCGCCCATCCAAGCCGAAAGTCACTTATGGACCTGAGATAAAACATGCTAAAAGTCAACACAAAGGTTGAGTGAATTCATAGAGTTTAATAAGTAATCAGTTGAATACAAGATAATTCAGTTTAAAAATACGATGGGCTACGTTGTTATACGCCCATAATTAAGTTGACATGTAACAAATACATGTCGGGAAAAAAAAGAGATTTACAACATTGAGCTCACGAAACCGAACCTTGACTATGTCTAAATGATGCCTCGCACAAGGGTAATCTTGCCAATTACCCTAAATTCTCAATATTATATGTCCGTTTGACCCACAGTTGTCAAATGAGCGCTACTCACCCGGACAGGCTTGTCAAGCCAAATATGCATATTTATAATACTAGCGTTCACACAAAATTAACGGTTCATGATGGGGACTTAAGCAAGAATACTCAATGTCAAATGTCTATAAATCATATAATCGGGTAAGTAAAACTCTATATATCGCACTTTTCGTGGGACTGATGCAATGTTGAAGTTTTCTGAAGTGTGTATATTGGGTAAATGGGTAACTTTGGTACTGTTAAGTAACTTTTGACTTAGTGGGGCCCACAAAACTTGTTAGTACAGATGAATACCTTTCCGGTGATATAAAGAACGAGATTTGTGGACTTACGGTTTGTGAGTAACGGATTTTTGAAAGTGAATAAGTTATAAACATTTTTGACAGGTTTGAAATTAAAAGTATAAAAATATTTAAGTTTTATAAACTTTTGAACTTTAAATATATTTTGACTCACTTAAGTTATTTTGGACCCTTTGGCTTAAATGGAACCTTTGAATTAAATTTGAACCTTAGGACTAAATTGGACATATAAGCAAGTATAAGAATTAGTACCAAGCATAAGTAAGAGTATAATTTATATACAACAAAAATACATCAATATTTATTTTCAAAACCTAAGACAACGATATATGTTTAGGTTCTTCGTAGAGCTTCGAAGCTATCTTTCTTCGCTTGCTTGATTGTGATTATTCATCTTTGTTCACGGTGAGTTCATAGCCTCGCCTTTACTCATTTAAATGTTTTATAAACCTCACGAGGGGCATACATGCTAGTTTTTGCAAATTGAATACAAGTAGCTTTTGGTATGCTAGACCCGATTGTATGATTTATGGACATCTGACATTGAGTATTCTTGCTTAAGTCCCCATCATGAACCGTTAATTTTGTGTGAACGCTAGTATTATAAATATGCATATTTGGCTTGACAAGCCTGTCCGGGTGAGTAGCGCTAATTTGACATCTGTGGGTCAAACGGACATATAATATTGAGAATTTAGGGTAATTGGCAAGATTACCCTTGTGCGGGGCATCATTTAGACATAGTCAAGGTTCGGTTTCGTGAGCTCAATGCTGTAAATATTTTTTTTCCCCGACATGTATTTGTTACTTGTCAACTTAATTATGGGCGTATAACAATGTAGCCCATCGTATTTTAAACTGAATTATCTTGTATTCAACTGATTACTTATTAAACTCTATGAATTCACTCAACCTTTGTGTTGACTTTTAGCATGTTTTATCTTAGGTCCGTAAGTGATTTTCGGCTTGGATGGGCGGCGCAAGAAATGGATATCTACATGATGGCTCATGTTTTAATAAAAATTTTCATTCGATAATGTTTCAAACTTTTAAACTTATGTAACTTTGGATTATGTTAAAACCTTTTGGGACCTTTGTTGACGCTGATAAATTATCGAATGTGAAGTATGAACTTTTATTAAAAACGACTTTGTTTTAAAGTTGTTTACTATATTTGTAGAAAGTGACTAGTATATAACATCCCATGTCCCTTTCCGCTGCCATCCTAATATGGGGGTGTTATAAAATGGTATCAGAGCACAAATTATAGTGAACTAGGTCTTTTTTTTTCTTTTTTTTTTTTTTTTTTTTTTTTTTTTTTATAAAAAAACCTAGACTATAATCATTTATTTTTTTTTCAAAATCATGAGCTTCCATCATCTTGTCCGATATCCATGCGCGCCTACTCCTGGGCTTCCTATTTCTCCCTCGTATATATATCTTAATCATACAATATTAGGGATAATTATAGGAGTACTATAATTATTTCTTAACTCATCCGATAAAATGCGAAAGTATCATTCTTATATATATAACCTTTTGTGCACTAAACTTCCTTGTTGTGTTTTATGCTATTCATGTGCATTGTGAATTTCCATCTGAAAATTTATACACATCTTCGAGTGCACCGTTACTATACGTATAGTGAATATTACTATATGTACTTAAGATAATTTTTTTTTTCTTTTCTCTCTCGACTATCTTGCTTGATCCTGAAACATCGATATATTTCTATATAAAGTTCTCACATGAATACTAAACTCTTCTAACCATTGTGAGTTACACGACGGTCTCTCTTTTATTTATCAAACATTGTATGTGATTACAATGGTCTCTAAACTCTTTCATCGTCATATGTTATATCATTTCATATAACATCGAAACATGTTACAATTTATCAATATCTATTGGTTTTCTTACTCTCCGTGCAATTATATTTTTCTAAGCATTTTAGTTTATCTTCTGAAGCACCGCTATTGATACTATTTATCTAAAGACTATTTATATATACCGGATTTCTCTCTCGACTGCTTATATCTATTTACCATAGCACTATTTCTTATTTGTACAAAGGCTACTTTTCTAAATGCTTTACCGACTCTTACCCCCTTTATACTCAACCTACAAAACATCATGTCAAACTTTATTTCTCTCAATTATGTACCTATTTCACCAAGATTACTAATCTATTAAATACATGTTTATTCATTTTGATGATCCTCTAAAAACTTTCTCGTATGTTGTGGGTGACATAGTGGTCTCATTTATTTTCCCAAAAATCGTGAGTAATGCTATGAGCTTTAAAATCTTTTCATGACCTTACACAACGGTATTTTATCTGAAACCCATCACATTCTATTTATTTACATTGGAAATTTCACTACCATGTTATAAACAACTCCTTTATTGTCATATAAACTATCTTTCATTATATTACAAATGGATTTAATATTCCCCAAAAAAATTACCCTATTATTACCTTATAAACTAATAACCTTATTCACTACAATTTTATAAACTGCTCTAACTAGTTCAAAATTAACTTTTTGTCACCTCTTTACAAAACATTTGGTCAATTACCTTGTAAAACTAGTTTACTACTATCTTCTAAACCATTTCCACTACAATATTAATACACTCCTTGCCACTCTCTTGCAAACTACTTTACCACCATCTTATAAACTTATCCACTGATGTACTACTATTAAATAAACAGTTTGGACTAGTTTTGAATAAACTATTTTGTTATCATCTTAGAAATCGTTCTATCATTTACCCTTTACCAAAATTTTCACCACCTTATAAACGATTTTGTTATTATCTTACGAATTACTCGACCTTGTCTTATTAACTAAAACCATTGATTTATTATTGCCTCATGAATTATTCTGTTATTATTTTATTGTTCGTCATTCTATTCTAAATCTTATAAACTTATTTATCATCTACAAAAGCTGAAGTTCAGTAACTTTCTCTTCATTCATCAAGTTCTCTTTTGAATCCTTCATTGTTAAAGGTCCGTGATTCTGGCCCGATGTGGACTGATTTAGAACTGCTTAAAACTTCCTTTTCTGCGTGCATTTTCTTTATTCGCTTGTGTTACGTACTCATACTGCTTACTTATGATTGATTCTTACGTATGTACAAACTTATATCACTCTTTGTATATAAGATACTTATGCAAACTCCATACTTGTCCAACAATCGACATATCACGAGTATAACTAAGTTAAGTATTTGAAAATTTTATCGAACCTCGATTAAATATAGTCTAGTCACCTATATTTAACCTTGGGACAGTGGAACATAGTCTGACTACCTATGTTCGACTTAGATTTTTCAAATACTAGGAATAGTTATATATGGGTTATGTCTAATTGTTCTTCTTCTTGATCTTCGAGAATCACAAAATTTTTATGTGAGTATAACAATTCAACGGTATTCATACAATCGAGCAAAACAACTCAACAAATCCTCAATCTATCTTTATCACGTATAGTCAACCTTACTCCGCACCGTATTTCTGGACGACAAGAATAGAACCGCGTCGTTAGTTATCCTATACTTTATTCCTTACGAGTATCATCATCTTTTCACAAGTGAACCGTCTAAAGATAAAGCGAGTTGAGCACCGGGACGACGCTCTCTTAAGGGGTACGTGCTGTGACATTTCAAAAATTTCATGTCATTTATTTTAATAGTTTATTATTCAACTATTCTATTTTTAACTAATTAACTCTGTCGGAAGTTATCCGCGTACGTCATAACGCGTTCAACTTATTCAACCACTGCTATACTATGTCTACTCTACACTTTTTATGCATTTTTGGTTCCTTACAATTCTTTTTAAAAGTCATAATTTACTTTTTCCAATTTTACGAAAACCTTGCACCTTTCACGTTTTACACGATTTAAATTTACGTTTTATGATTTTAACAACATGAACCAACCTAGACTATGATGATTTTACATATTATATGCATTTTAACCTATTTTCATGTTTACAATTAAATTTTATACTTGTCATTTCATTTTTATAGTTTACATCACTTTTATCAAGAACCGGTGGCACTAAACGCGTTTTCAACTCACGGTTTCAGTTTTAACGATTTTTAAATGCTCCGATGAACTCACCACTCATCTAAATTACTAAAATAGGTTATGATATCATGTTTTAATATTTTTAAATATTTTAAAAATTATTACTACCCAGTACTACGTTACGCGTCTTAAAAACTCTACGTTTTAATTACCGGGATCAAAACTACTCTCTATAACACACTTATACTCAAATGATATCATCAAAATATCCCACTCACTCTCTCCTAGCCATGAGGTGGCTGAATTTTATGGTATGCATGCTTAAGAATTTAAAATTTTAACAAGTGTAACTAAGGAAACTTGTAAGTCTTGCACTAACACAAAACCACTAAAACTAAACCATTTATCTCATTCAATACATGCAAAACCACTATTTTCCTCTCTTCCCTCTTGATATCCACGACCAAAAATAGATCCAAATCACATATTTCATCTAATTTTTCACTAAATTATTAATCATATATTAAAGATATTGAAGCCCTAGTCTTGTTCTTGGTTTATTACACTCAAAACATCATCAAATCTCATCATTTCTTGGTTTCTTTGGGAAGTTGTTTCAACTGTTGATCAAGATGGTTTAAGGGCTGGTATATTAGAGTAGTTTCAAAGTTAAAAAGGGTATAAAAAGTTGTGTAAAAGATTGAAAGAAAATGATGCAAGGGTTATTGGTAAAATCATAGGTTTTGTGGTCCATTGTTCTTGATTTTCTTGTTCATCACTTTTGTAAGGAAACTCAACACTCTCTTTTCATTTTATTTCTATTTTCACTTCTGTAAAAGTTATATATCTTGATGTATTTGTATATTATATAAATTATTATGCTTAATTAGGCTTGGTACATAGTTAGGAAACACTAAAAACCCTAAAGGACTAAACATGCAAACTGTGAATCTGGACTAGGGATATAAACGGAATAAACTGCACTAATTAGTAAACATTTGACCTTAACTAAAAATATGGGGTTGTAGATCTATGTCTTGTGGTCATTTTGACGGGTATTTCATCGAATAACTCCTTACGATGATTAAACTATAATTATTTTCGTGAAACATGTCACATTCTGAGTAACAGATTTGAAACGTGTAAAAGTCATTTTTTTTATGAATAACCCTCTGTTACTCAAAGAATAAAAGTTGTAGATAACATCTTAACTTAAACATGGCCGAAAACGGGGAAATAATCGAGTTAGTAAAACTCTATATATCGCACTTTTCGTGGGACTGATGCAATGTTGAAGTTTTCTGAAGTGTATATATTGGGTAAATGGGTAACTTTGGTACTGTTAAGTAACTTTCGACTTAGTGGGGCTCACACAACTTGTTAGTACAGATGAATACCTTTCCGGTGATATAAATAACGAGATTTGTGGACTTACGGTTTGTGAGTAACGGATTTTTGAAAGTGAATAAGTTATAAACATTTTTGACAGGTTTGAAATTAAAAGTATAAAAATGTTTAAGTTTTATAAACTTTTGAACTTTAAATATATTTTGACCCACTTAAGTTATTTTGGACCCTTTGGCTTAAATGGAACCTTTGAATTAAATTTGAACCTTAGGACTAAATTGGACATATAAGCAAGTATAAGAATTAGTACCAAGCATAAGTAAGAGTATAATTTACATACAACAAAAATACATCAATATTTATTTTCAAAACCTAAGACAACGATATATGTTTAGGTTCTTCGTAGAGCTTCGCGGCTATCTTTCTTCGCTTGCTTGATTGTGATTATTCATCTTTGTTCACGGTGAGTTCATAGCCTCGCCTTTACTCATTTAAATGTTTTATAAACCTCGCGAGGGGGATACATGCTAGTTTTTGCAAATTGAATACAAGTAGCTTTTGGTATGCTAGACCCGATTGTATGATTTATGGACATCTGACATTGAGTATTCTTGCTTAAGTCCCCATCATGAACCGTTAATTTTGTGTGAACGCTAGTATTATAAATATGCATATTTGGCTTGACAAGCCTGTCCGGGTGAGTAGCGCTCATTTGACATCTGTGGGTCAAACGGACATATAATATTGAGAATTTAGGGTAATTGGCAAGATTACCCTTGTGCGGGGCATCATTTAGACATAGTCAAGGTTCGGTTTCGTGAGCTCAATGCTGTAAATCTTTTTTTTCCCTGACATGTATTTGTTACTTGTCAACTTAATTATGGGCGTATAACAACGTAGCCCATCGTATTTTAAACTGAATTATCTTGTATTCAACTGATTACTTATTAAACTCTATGAATTCACTCAACCTTTGTGTTGACTTTTAGCATGTTTTATCTTAGGTCCGTAAGTGATTTTCGGCTTGGATGGGCGGCGCAAGAAATGGATATCTACATGATGGCTCATGTTTTAATAAAAATTTTCATTCGATAATGTTTCAAACTTTTAAACTTATGTAACTTTGGATTATGTTAAAACCTTTTGGGACCTTTGTTGACTCTGATAAATTATCGAATGTGAAGTATGAACTTTTATTAAAACGACTTAGTTTTAAAGTTGTTTACTATATTTGTACAAAGTGACTAGTATATAACATCCCATGTCCCTTTCCGCTGCCATCCTAATATGGGGGTGTTATAGGTGTTGGATACAAATCTGTTCCTCCACCATATAGAGGTATTCCTTCACCCCCAGGAATTGACCTAGAACAAACAGGATTACCTGAATTTCAACTACCTGAATTATAATATGGTGTTCAACCAAAATCTAATGTAGTTGATAATGAACCTTTGAAAGAAAGTGCAAGTTTAAGTAAAACTTCACTTCCTAAGGACAAGGTGTGTTCTTGTAAAAAGTCAGATGGTCCAATCATTGAGGACACAACATCTGATGATAAAAAGTTAATACAGGTTATGTCTAAACCTGAAGTGGTTAAGAAAGCAAGAACAAGAGTTCCTAAGATAGTCAAACACAATACTGATAGGCCTAAGACCAATGAAAAACATGTTAGGCAACCAGTAAGATATTGTGAACAATATAGAACCATAAACAAGCCTAGAGGTAACCAAAGGAATTGGTATAGCCTCAAGTCTCTCCAACAAAGAGATAACAAAGTTTGTTACACATGTGGTAGTTTTGACCATCTTGCAGCTTTCTGCAACCAATGGGTATCTAGGTATGAAAGTAATAGAGTGAACTACAAAAGGCAAACACCTAAATCTCATTTTCACTCTAATTCTAAAAGATCAAAACCCAAAACAGTCACAAAAGCAGTTTCTGCTGATAGAGCAAAAACTGTTCCTGCTGAAAGGAAAATGGTTTCTGCTGAAAAACCATATATGACTATTTACCCAAAATCAACAATTAAGGGTGCAAAAACAACTTTCAAACATGCATCTAATATTGTTCAAAGGCCCATTCAAACAAAAGCAATGGTCCAAAAACAAGTTTGGAGACCAAAGGATACAACTGCAAAGCCATCAGTTTCTGCTGATTGCCAAACAATTCATATCACCACTAAGGGAAACAGGGCAAATGCTGTTAAGGCCTCAGCATGTTGGATTCTTAAATCCAATGTTGCATCAACAATTCTCAAAAGATTACATCCCATTGATGCAAGAGGCGGATCCAAGTCAGAAATGGTTTGGATCCCAAAAGAAAACTAATTCCTTTATTTATGTGCAGGGACATTCATCAGCAGATATTGAAGATCAAGGATTCTCAGATAGTGGATGTTCAAGGCACATGACAGGAAACAAGTCTTATCTCTCAAATTTTCAATCAGTAGATGGAGGCTATGTTACCTTTGGAGGAGGAATTGGAGGAAAAATTAATGGTAAAGGTACTATTAAAACCGGTACACTAGATTTTGAAGATGTGTACTATGTGCAAGAGCTTACGTATAATCTTTTTAGTGTCTCACAAATGTGTGACAAAAAGAACAAAGTTCTCTTTACTAACACTGAATGTCTTGTATTTTCTTCTGATTTTAAGATGCTTGATGAAAGTCAAGCACTTCTTAGAATTCCAAGAAAAGGCAACATGTACAGTGTTGATATGAAGAAGATCGTTCCAAAAGATTCTCTTACTTGTCTTATTGCTAAGGCCACATTGGATGAATCTATGAAATGGCATAGGAGGCTTGGTTATATTAACTTCAAAACCATAAATAAGATTGTCAAAGATGGTTTGGTAAGAGGTTTACCTCAAAAAACGATTTGAAAATGATCAAACATGCATTGCTTGTCTTAAAGGCAAACAACATAAAGCCACTTGTAAGCCCAAAATTTTTAGCTCTATCAATCAATCATTGTTTTATGCTGCATATGGACTTATTTGGTCCTACAAATGTTAGAAGTTTGTTGCATAAGAGATATTGTCTAGTTATTACTGATGACTTTAGTAGATTTACATGGGTATTCTTTTTAGGTACTAAGGATGAGACTTCTAGCATCCTTAAGACTTTCATTACAGAGATAGAAAACCTAGTAAGCAAAAGAGTAAAAGTCATTAGATGTGATAATGGGACAGAATTTAAGAATAGAATTATGGATGATTTCTGCAAAGAAAAAGGTATTAAAAGAGAATTTAGTGTTGCAAGAACTCCACAACAGAATGGAGTTGCTGAAAGGAAAAATAGAACACTAATAGAAGCTGCTAGAACTATGTTAGCTGACTCTAAGTTGCCTATAACTTTTTGGGCAGAAGCAGTCAACACTGCTTGCTATGTTCAAAATAGAGTTTTAGTTGTAAAACCTCACAATAAGACATCATATGAACTTTTTAGAGGTAGAACTCCTGAAATAGGATTTCTTAGACCTTTTGGATGTCATGTGACAATTCTGAATACCTTAGACCATCTTGGAAAGTTTGATGGTAAAGCAGATGAAGGATTCTTAGTTGGATACTCTATCAATAGCAAAGCATTCAGAGTATACAACATGAGAACTAGAAGAGTAGAGGAAAATCTACATGTGAAGTTTTTGGAAAATAAAACCAATGTAGAAGGTCAAGGTCCCAAATGGCTATTTGATCTTGAATCTCTATCCAAATCAATGAATTTTATGCCTTTTGTTGCAGAAACTAATGAATTTTCAGGTTCACAAACTGCTGATGCAACAAATGGAGAAGGATTAGAGAAGGAGACAGATCAAGATTATGTGATGATGCCAATATGGACAAATTCAAGTGTGGATTCAACTTCAGTAAATGGTGAATCTTCTTCTGGAAAATCTAAAGAAGATGTTGAAGATGAATGCAAGGAAGATAGAACTAAGGAACAAGAGTTTCAAGTCAAAAGTAACACAGCTATTTCTGCTGATAAGCAAATCGTTCCCTCTGATGAGCAAAATGTTTCTGCTGATGGACCATCAGAAGAAACACAAGCAAATCTCTTAGAAAATGAGGTGGATTTCAACAACCTTCCACCTGATTATAAAGTTCTTTCTACTCCACACTCAAGGATTCACAAAGTCCACTCCCTGGACAATGTAATTGGAGATGTACAATCAGGAGTGAAGACAAGACAACAATTGATGTCTTCAGATCAACAAGGGCTTCTTGATGCCTTTTATGCTTCAAAACAGCATGAGTTTTCAAACTCTTGCTTTTTTGTATGTTTTCTCTCACAAGATGAACCAAAGAATATTCATAAAGCCCTAGAAAATTCAAGCTGGTCGGAGGCTATGCAAGAGGAGCTTCTTCAGTTTAAGATTCAAAAGGTATGGGTGCTAGTTGATTTACCAAGTGGTGTAAGGATAATTGGCACTAGATGGGTTTTTAGGAATAAAAGGGATGAAAGGGGCATAATGATAAGAAATAAAGCTAGATTAGTAGCTCAAGGGTACACACAAGAAGAAGGGATAGACTATGAAGAAGTTTTTGCTCCAGTAGCAAGGATTGAAGCCATTAGACTCTTTTTGGCTTATGCTTCATTTATGGGATTCACAGTTTATCAAATGGATGTCAAGAGTGCTTTCTTATATGGTACTATGAAGAGGAGGTGTATGTCTCACAACCTCCTGGTTTTGTTGATCCTGACCATCCAGACAAAGTGTACAAGGTTGTTAAAGCTCTATATGGCCTACATCAGGCACCAAGAGCTTGGTATGAAACACTGGCTTCCTACTTAATTTCAAATGGATTTCAAAGAGGCAAGATAGATCAGACACTTTTCACCAAGAAGCATAAGAAGGATCTTTTGCTAGTTCAAGTGTATGTGGATGATATCATCTTTGGATCTACAAGGAAGGAGATGTGTTTGGAGTTTGAGAAACTTATGCACAATAAGTTTCAGATGAGTTCCATGGGGGAACTTACATTCTTTTTGGGTCTGCAGGTTAAACAATCAAGAGAAGGAATCTTTATTAGTCAAGACAAATATGTTGTAGAGATTATTAGAAAGTTTCAATTTGCTGATTCCAAAATAGTAAGCACACCAATGGACCCTGAGAAGCCACTTCTTAAAGATATAGAAGGAACTAATGTGGATGTACACACATACAGATCTATGATAGGTTCTTTGATGTATCTCACATCATCAAAACCAGATATCATGTTCTCTGTTTGTGCTTGTGCAAGATATCAAGTAACTCCTAAGGTTTCTCATTTAACAGCAGTCAAGAGAATTTTCAGATATCTCAAGGGTCAACCTATGTTGGGTCTGAGGTATTCTAAGGAGTCATCTTTTGACTTGGTAGCATACTCAGATAGTGATTATGCTGATGCTAGCTTGGACAGAAAGTCAACAACTGGAGGATGTCAATTCCTTGGATGTAGACTTATCTCATGGCAGTGTAAGAAGCAGACAATGGTGGCTACTTCAACAACTGAAGCTGAATATGTAGTTGCTGCAAATTTTTGTGCTCAAGTTCTATGGCTTCAAAACCAACTTCTTGACTATGGGTACAATTTCTTACATACCATTATTCATATTGATAATAGTAGTACAATTTGCATTATTAAAAATCCAGTGCAACATTCTAAAACAAAACACATTGAAATAAGACATCATTTTGTTAGAGATTGCAATGAAAAGAGGTTAATTCATGTAATGAAAATTGCTTCAGAACAAAACTTTGCAGATCTTATTACAAAAGCTTTTGATGTTGGAAGATTTCAGTACTTGGTAGCAGGTATTGGAATGCTTAATCTTTAAATTTTTCAAAATAATGTGTTCTTGTATATAGATTTTGTTAATGCAACTAACTTTGTAATCTAAAACTACTATTACCAATTAAAAGTTATTCATACAGTTAGTCCTATGCATAATTCTAATTCAAGACAAGTACTTTGTACTTTGTTCTTTTGGTTTTAGACTAACAATTTCAGGTATGAATGTTTGAGCTCAAAGGCTTTTCAAGTGAAATCTGTAAGCAACAAATTTCTGATCATTGCTGCTGAATGCTGATCATTGCTGCTGATATAATAGGTTCATGATAGAAAGAGTTTGGGATTTCAAAACTCTTTAAAACTTCTTTCTTGGAACCTGATTATGATGTTTCACATTGAATTGATAAATTAGTTGATTAGTTAATAACTGATACAACTCACTTTCTATCATTTTATACTCTCAAGTATAATGTGACTAATCTACGGATATCTGATAGAAAGAACAGGGAGCAACAGTGAATCTAACACTTGTGTTAGAGGTAACAAATGCCACGAGCTGGAAACCCTGTAAAGAAAGCCTTTTGAATAGGTTTATCTGTATACAGGCAGCTATTTATAACTGAAAACATTGGTTCTCACACAACCAGAGGTTGCTTTAAACCGAAATTTTGATTAAGTGTTAGTTACCACACTTAATCCCTTCAAAATGGTTAGATGCAGTATGATTTTTAATCAGAAAATCATGTTCATACTGCTAAGTCAAATATTTCTTAAAAAGGTTTTTCAAAGAGTCTCAGAAAATCATCTAACGATGGATTATGAGTCAATGCTCAGTAATTCACCACTCATAGGAGGTTACACACCTAGAAGTGATGAGGGCAGCATTTAAACTCTTAAGGAATTGATGGCTTCATGTACAAATCTGAAAACATGGAAATTGCTAGATCAGATGATTATGATATGATATGATTGTGAGAGATCTTCCAAACAGGGGAGGAAATTGCTCAAAAGAGAAATAAATCTCAGGGGAGGTTACAAAAGCCTTTTAAAGGAAGATTAACCAAAGAAAAAGAAGGAAAAGATAAGAGCATACAAGATGATGACATGGTTTCTACTGATAAAGAACAAGAACAGAGCTGATAGGAGAAAGTTCTATCTAGATCAAAAGATGAAAGGTTTCAATTTCAGTTCACTACGTTTGTTCATCACTTCCAAAGACATGCTGAAAGATGATTTCTATTTCTTGGAACAAGCATCCAAGATACACAGCATCATTGACTCTTAAAATTCTTCAAGTTGTATATTGCACTATCTTTTAGTCCAAGATTGGAGCAAAGAAAAGAAAGCAGATGAGTTAATGAGAAAGACATTCAATCACTCAAAAGAGAAGAAAGTTCAGATCACAGTCTGACAATGAAGTGTTTGAAAGATCTTCACAAAGTCCTGATTTAATTCAAAAAACCATGTTTGAATGTAATTCACATGTTTAGGGGAGGATTGTTGGGAATTAAATAATCAGAAGAATCAGTATAAAGACTCAAGGAAATACATCAAGTATGTTCCTGCTGATAAAGCACAAAGCACGTTTCCACTGATGGATTCTGCTGAAGAACGTTTTCTACTGAAGGTGTTTCTACTGATGGATTCTGATGATGCTACTATGACTCATACAACAGTTGTGTAGATAAGTACAACTTATTCTACTGACTCATATACAAGAAAAATATCTTTGTTGTAGTCATCAAATTGAACACTCCAAGTGAGTTGTAATCCTAGATACAAGTTGTATCTTAATGACTGACATGATAAGTCATCATCTAGCTAGAATGAATATTAGTCATAAGCTAATATTTAAGATGAGTCATGTAGATTGAAAAAGATCTTTCCTTGGACTATAAAAGGAAGGTCTTAGATATGACTTAAAATATATATACAAATAGACAGTGATAGAGATATACATAGAGAAAAACAATAGAACAAACACAAGATTCAAGGTCTTTGTAACCCTTGTAATAGTGAAGATCACTCGTATTATTTTGAATAATATTGAATCGTTTGGTGAAATAGTTTCATTGTTCTTTGATAAATAAACACAAGCATCACAGTTCCATTTCCAATAAACATTCTAAGTGTGGTTAAGTAGATTCCGCATACTTAATCATATTCACTCAAAGTATCATATTTACACATTAAAAGGTCCAACACCTATAGTGTGTGATCAAATCAAGTGATCCTCTCATAAAACGTTTCGGAAACGCCTCAAAAACGTTTTTGAAAAATAGGAAACATTTCACGTCATTTAGAAATATTTGGTATTTGGCAGGAAACGTATTAGAAACGTTTATTGGCCATTTAAAAGCATTTCTACTATTAAAAACGTAAATTTAAGCCCAATTGAAGGCCCAATCATTTAAGATTCCATTTTAAACATTAAGCCCCTTTTTCCTAATATTAAAACGACGGCAACTATTCTATACTTCTATGATCAATCTCCCGCTCTCACGCTCTGTCATCTCTCTGTCGCTCTATCTTCTCGGCTTCTTACCCAAGTCGTTTCTTGAAGAATCGGTATCTCAATAGGACTACATACGAAATTACGAACAGGTATGATTATTTGTTTAATTGGTTATTTTTTTATAGTATAATAAATTTGGTATATTTATTTATCTTATCCGAATGTCTTTCTTATTAGTTTGTTTTATCTTATAATACTATAGTGATGCTTGGCTTGGTGATGATCTTTCTAGAGTCGCTCCTCATAGAGATGCGGAAATATCTCAAGAAAGGATGAGATTCTTTCGAAGGCTCTACCCGAACGTCGATGATTATGACAAAATTTTCAATGAATTTTCTAGTTTCTCACATAAAATGGGGCCTTTTTCAGATATTGGCTCTCTCTCTCTCTCTCTCTCTCTCTCTCTCTCTCTCTCTCTCTCTCTCTCTCTCTCTCTCTCTCTCGGGTGGGAAATATGGAGCCTAAAACTTGATGGGCTAATTTTGGAGCACAAACTCCTTTGCTACAATCGTTAGCTTTAAGAATTCTTGATCAACCCACTTCTTCATCTTGTTACGAGCGTAATTAGAGCACCACCCATTTTTTAACTCACTTAGAAGGAATAAGTTAACTCCTAAGTGTGCCGAAGACTTGGTTTTGTTCATAACAATCTACATCTTTTATCGAGGAGCACCAATCAATATTTAGACGAGAAGACCAAGGTGTTGGATGTTGGAGGAGATGAGTTAGGTAGAATGGAAAATACGGGATTTTGAGTTCACTGAACTATCACTTGATGAGCCAGAGCTCGAGACCATCTTTTTCTCTGAGAATACCTACTAGTTGATATGTTATTACTATGTGGTTTTTTTAATGACAGTTTCATGATTGACAAATCTTTTGCATTTAATATTGAACTTTGATTAATGACATTTTGGTGATAACAATTTGATGTTGGATGTTTGATGTTTATTTATTTTATTCATAAATATATATTAAATTATATAAAATACACAAACATTTCTGGCTGTATCATTTCTTGAATTTTGGGATATTGGCGTTTCTAAGTACTCGTTTCTGTCCCAGTCCCCGTGTCTGTATCTGTCCCCGTGCAACATCTTTCATACTGTCTTGCATAATTATATCTAAGAAGTTAGCCAGAGCGGTCTAGTGGGCCACAAATGGTATAATGACCCCCTAGGTTCTATATGTTTAGATATGGTCCAGCCATCCACTACAATCCGATTGGCCACGACAATTTACTTGGCTACTTGATAAAAACAAATAGTATCTACTTTTATACTTCAAATTCCCTTATATTATGCTTGTATTTCTTGTGTCATTATGAGAATTGATACTTAATTGCCTCCTATTTTGTTTTATAGGATTTATTCGAGCATTTTACAAAGAAATGCAGAATTGAGAGGTTTTTTGCTTGGAAATGTACAAAAAGTGTAGCAGTCCACATACGAGGTGTATATACCACTGATGGCATATGTCGTATCCTTTTTTGAAGTAGTCAACGCAAGTAAAGTCAAACAGATATATACGATGTAACTCCCTCGCAAAGAATACGTTGTATCGCTAGTGAAGACTCAAGGATTATTTAAACCTCGAGATCTATACGGCGTAACTCGTACCAATGAGATACGCCGTAACTAAGTGCACATAATTTACCGATGTGATACTACATAATGCATGCCTTCCATCTTCGCCATAATGACGAAGAGATCTGAAGGAAATTATACATTTTAGGGATATACGGCGTAACAACTAACTTAGTGTTATGCCGTATACGTGTCAGGCTCAGGAAAAGTATAAATACAAACCCTAATTCACTCACAAAATAACCACCACATTCCACTCTCAGTTAAATATCACGACTAGGGTTTCATCCCAAGCCATTTTCTAGCATCATTGAAGATCTTTTCAAGGGGAAATCACGAAGCAAACATCATCCAAGATAGATCCACAGAGTAATTGTATCAAACACTATGTTTTCTACTTTTTCAATTTTAATCATAGAATTTGCTGTACTTTACAACATGTCCGGCTAACCACCTTTGGTGTTAGCCTAATTATGAAGTAATCATTTATTGTGTTATATGTTTTGTCATTTGTTTATTGAATTCATTGGATATTTATGTGCTTGTCATTGGATCCTTGCATTAGTGGTAGCGTTTGGAAGTCTTTAGTTCGCGACTACAAGGTGAATAGACTATATTCCTTAGGAAATCAAGTTGACCAAGGGATTCACGACCCCTTTGGTTTTATAGGGACTAGATCAAGTCACCACCTAATTAAATAAGAATACTTAAACAGTGTGAGATAAGTGGCTTAAATGACACATTTAGGTTCTTTATGTGCTAAAATGATCACAACTTAGCATGAGGACAAGTTACGTAGGTAGTTTGTGCGTAATGACTAGGGAATACGATGGATGTGATATCCATCATATCTTGACTATGACCTATAGGCTTAGTCACTATGACCAAGTATGGCTAAGTGAAATAAGAATCACCAATGAAATCGGTAAATAGACATTGCACTAGAAACATAGACATAGCATTGATTATGGATTAACTAGGTTGACCCATTTTCTCTCCTTGATTAGTACACACTTGCATTTCATTTTGTTATTTACTTTATTTCTTCAATTTAATCATGACAATTAACTCAAATCAATAGAACACCTCATAGCTTTTGAGACGACCTCGGATTTACCATTACCTCACTACGAACGATTGGGTACACTCTCCATAGTATAGGTGTTGATCCAATTAGGTAGACGAGAAAATATAAATTTAAGACCTGATCAACGCGTATCACTACTTATTGTCCAGTTGGATGCAACGGTTTGGTTGGCCTGCGATGGTACGGTACTCCGGTAGGTGGCCAACTTTTTTGAACGGCAATTTATTGGAAACACTCTAGCAAGATGCTAGAAGAGAAATGAGGTTACATCATGTTTTTTACAATCAATTTTAAGATCATTAATCTAATCAATCCAATTGGATTTAAAACGCATATGTTTATGAATGATCCAAGTATGAGAGAGAACTTTAATCTTCTCACCTAGTATGTCTTTCCTAGGTGTCTTTGGATCAAAATACAAATGGTTTTGATATCTCTAAATAATCCAACATGTTATTTGAACAACCACATCAAAACAAGATTTTTCCAACTTATTGAATGGTACCTAGTTATCCCATGTAATAAGACTATCGAGATCTTTTGGGTAATCATCCAGGCTACACCATCTATAACCATAGACCAAAGGTCAGTAGCGATTCGACAATCTACGAAAAGGTGTTGTGAGCCCTCTATTGGTTTATCGGAAACCGGGCAACAAACCAAATCAATATCAATGCCACTGTGATCAAGCTAGGTTGCATCGAATTAACTTGATCCATTGAATTTTTTTTCATTCACAACCAGTAATATGAATTTCTCAATAAGCCTCTTCATAAGTTGACATTATAAGTCTTTTGCCTCTCATTGAGTTGACATTATAAGTCTTTGAAAGTCGAAATAGCATTCCTAGGTGTCCTTAGATTCATTTGTTTTGAAATCTTTAATAAGGTCCAACAAAGAATTTAGTTGGTCTCTTTCGGGCCCATTTCGTGGTACATGCCTCCAAGCCCAACAACGTGAAAAATCCCAACAAAAGAATTACATCTCTCGTTTATGGAGCACAATGGTTTTTTTTTTTTTTTTTTTTTTTTTTTTTTTTTTTTTTTTTTTCTAGTGAATAGATTCTAGAAAATTTAAGGTGTGTTTGTTTCATTAAGATCTTTTCGATCTGTATCTGACTATCACATCTTACTGGTAAGAGATGACTATAAAATATAAATTTGAATGAACTAATGTTGTTTATTTTTTGTATAATTGTCTTAATAATTTTAAAAGTCTATTATTTTAAATATATATTAAACCATAGTAATACGATGAATAAGTAACTTGCGTAAACATGAAACAGTATATTTTTATCATAATATTAACACTTTTTCAACAAACGTTGTTACGTTTAACACACGTTTCACGATTAAAAAAAACTCGATAGCAAATTCAACGAACCCAAAATTCAGCCCAATTTAAATTAGCAAATTTTAGTCGACACAATGTATGTACTTCAGCACAGCAAACATGAAATGTTGGCCAAATTATAATCTCACTCGCCCAAAAATATAAGTATTATACTCGGCCCAAACTGAAAATATATGAACCAACCCACAAATTCTTTTTGATAAATTTGCTTGGTCCAAAAAACTTACAACCCTAAGTATATAAGACAACAACACTCACAAATCTAACATAAAGAAAAAACGTATGCCTCTCTTTTCACTCTCTAAAGAACCCATCTCTTAAAACATCAGCCACCAACACAACTCATTCTCATTTTGACATAACACAACTCATTTTTTACCCTCTGTTTCTTTTTAGATCAAAAGTTTTTTTTCTTTTTTTTTTTTTTTTTTTTTTTTTTTTTTTATTTATTTATTTTTTTTTTTTTTATTAAAAAAAAAAAAAAAAAAAAAAAAAACAATTGTGCCCCATGAAAATATATAAACCAAAGACAATACCACAATGAATTTCTCGACGAAAGTGGAATCTTTTTGGTTTTTTTTATAAAGGTTTATATTTGTTGTGTGTTTCGGTTTGAAAAAGAACCTGGCCATCTTTCTCTAAATTTTTTTTCTTTTTTTTTTTTTTTTTTTGTTCTATCTTTTTACGAAACACAAACAAAACTTGGGAGATGGCTGAAGATTTTGCATGGTTAAGAGCCAGTAAGACCTAATCCCCAACTCTTGCTCAGTAAGATGTTTACATCTTACCGCGTCTGACTAAAAAAAATGTCTAACCGTGTCTTACAGAGGCAGATCAGGCATTTTTGGTAAAAACAAACACACATTTAGTTTTGAAATCAATCTCACCAAACTAGTAGTCATTCCAAAATTTGAAATTTGACCCATCACCTACTTTTTTTTAAATAAAATCGAGTGAAGGTGTATGCTAGACCCGAAAGTTGCTTATGCAATCCCAATATCGACTTCCATGGACCAGGTGGCAATCTGTTATTAGTAGTATCATCAATATTTAGACCACCTTTGTCTTCGTGAATAGACACAATAATATTCATCCAAAGCATGTTGTCTTTCATTTTAAAGTGCCACCACCATTTAACAAGCATAGCGAAGCTTTTAGTGAACAACCGACTCCAAGTCCACCATAATTTTATGATATTCATAATTATTTCTTTCAAGCAAGCCAAGTCATTTTGTTTATGTCTAATGAGCCCAACACCCTCCCCTTCATCCCAAAGAAATTTCTTCTCAAGTTCTCAAGATAATTTAACACACTTTTAGGAGCTTTAACTAAAGAGAAAAATAAGTACCTAAAGCGCCAAGACCCAACTTGAGAAGTGTAATTCTTCCACCATAGGAAAGTGGTCTAGCTTTCCAAGATGTGAGATTTTTTTTTGAAAAATTTCAATTATGAGACTCCAATTGTTGATATTGTTCATGTTATAACCCAAAAGAAGACCAAGATAAGTGCATGGAAGTGTTGATGATTGTAGATTTAGGATGGAGACAAGGTTATGGACTTCTACATTATTTAACCTGACCCCAAAATGTTTGCTCTTCGAAAAATTGACTTTCAAACTCGAAAACATGTAAAAGTAACAAAGAATACAACATAGGTTTTTTGCATTTTCATGTGACCAAGAAGCCATTATAAGTGCATTAAGGCAAATTGGAGATGCAAGATCTCTACTTTATTAGCCCCCACTTACATTCCCTTAAAATATTTTTCAACTTTGCTTCTTGAAGAGTATTGTTCATCTTTACACAATTACCTTAACTATAAAGTTAATCTAATCATGTTTCATGCTTAAGTGATGTAATGAAAAACTTGTTAATAAGTAAAAACGTAAAAGTAAATAGACACAAAGTTTTTCAATGTTTAAATTCTTATTAGAAGTTAATCAAAGAATCTATACCCAAGTATTTGCGGAATAACACTTGGGATTGAAATGACAAGTATTGTAATCACTTATCTAAACTTAAGCTAAGCTTAAGTACAACTATGCTAACCAACTAAGCTAACCTTAGGATCTTAATTGTATTTGGAGGAGTAAAAGAGTTTGTGAATGTCTAAGCATTAAGTGCACAAACTTGTCAACCTTTTACTCCTACTTATGAACCTATTTATACACAAGTGTTTTACCATCATTATTGATGAAGATAAAGATAACCTAAGCTAGTTTGGACAAAGTACTTATGTATTTTTATTAGCCGAATAGATCTATTAGCCTATTAGCCGAATAGATCTATTCGGCTAATAATCTTGTCTTTGTTACAATTTTCTACTTTGGGCATAGGACAATGTTGCTTTCTGAATAGCAGTGATGATAATGCTTTGATCTTTAGCCATTCAAGGTAAGTTTGACCTTTGCTTGATAAGGACTCTTCCTTATACGTTTCAAACTTATCTAGCCTTATCCCGCTACTCATTCAGTCTTAAGTCTTTAGTGTTCTGTCTTTAGTCTTTATTGTTGTTGAGGAGACTGGGGTTTAGTGAGTTATTGTCATCACTCATTGAACCCATCACATTCTTCATGATCTTTGGCTCAGGGATCATTCACTTCCGCCTCACTGAATAGAAAGTCTTTCTTCTTAGGCTTGTCCTGAGCTTCCTGAAGGTGACCCTTTGAGTGACTGTTCACTCAGTGACTTCGTTGATGTTTACTGTTATGCAACACTTAGGGTATTTTCTATTCAAGTCCTAGTTTAAGGATACTTTGGTACTGAATGGACCCAACAAAGAGAAATGTATAATGCTTCAACCGTAACGATAAATAGAAATGGAGATAATGGATCACATTAGCGAAGTCCCTTTTGAATCTTGAATTATTTAGTCGGGGAACCGTTGACTAAATTTAGCCAAAAGACGAATCAAGACAACCTTGGACCCAATTTCTCCATTTTTGAGAAAAAAAACCCATTTGTTCCATGGTGTGAATCAAGAAGCTCTATTCAAGTGAGTCAAAAGCTTTTTTGGAGTCTACGATGAAAAAACACGATTTCTTCTTAGAAGCCCAAGAAATAATTTCATTTGGCATTAACGAACCATCTATAATTTGTCTCTCATTTATATGTGCCATTTGAACCTCACTAACCACCAAATGAATAACTTTCATGAATCTAGTGGCTAACACTTTCACAACGACGTTATATTGGCACCCAATGAGACTAACTGGTCGATAGTCTTTTAATTTAATTGGGTGTTGTATACTAGAAACAAGACCAATAACAGAGGAATTACATCCCGTGGATATGAAACCATCCATTTCTAAGCACTTACCATATGAACATAATTTGTACCGATGGTATCTCAATATTGATTAAGTCACCACAACCCCACACAACATTTTTAATCTCACAAGAAAGGGGAATATCAAGGAGTGAAATTTCATCAACAAACAAGGTTTTGAAAAAGTTGCTTGTGAAGCGGGTATGACATGAAGAGGTTATTTGGAATTTTTGTTTATAAGAGTAAAGATCTGTGATGTTACCATGGTTCTAAAAGGCGCGCTATGGCGGCTCCAAGGCGTCAACTCTAGGCGTAGCGTGAGATGAGGCGGGAAAAGGCGCAATAAGGCATGGCGAGTTTTTTATTCAACTCTGATTTTTTTTTGATATTTTTTAAATGAAGAACATTTATGTAAGGATGATTTATTAACCTTATCCATTATGTACAATGCTTTTTGTAAACTTGATCTTTATGAAATATGATATAAATGTATAAATATTTTCATATTTTGTGCTGCCTTATGACACACCTTAAAAATGCAAAATCTTCTCCTTGGCTGCTAAGGCGTGAGACTTAGTCATACCGCAATGCCACGCCTCGAGCTATTTATAACCTTGGATGTTACAAGCAATAGATCTCTAAACCAACAACCATCAATATTGATATATACCTTTTATTCTTGATTTGGAGAACTTGTCATTTACCAACAAGAACCTAGTATTTTCATCACCCCCGATAGCCCACTTGTTGGTAATTCAAACGAACGAAACAAATAGCTAAATCGAGCAAAAGAAACGGAAGCTTTACTCAAAATTATCAAACCAAATACAAATCCTAATTCAAAAATACCAAATACAAAATTCCAATTCGAAGATACCAAAATTCTAATTCCAAAGGCATAAATAATTTTAATAATGATGATCCCTATTTATAGACTAAACAAAGGTCATAAAATAGTTTTTTAATTCTAAACAAATTCAAATACCAAAACTTATAGAACAAGTCACACAATTTACCAAATTTATCAATCAACCCTTAATGTTTAATTCACTTTTCTAACAATCTTCACCATGACTTAAACTCCTTCACCTCCTTCACCACCTTCAAATCAAATTCAAAGTTCCAAAAGCTAGCGATACTAGCCAGGGCCGGCCCTGGCTATGGGCGGCACGGGCGACCGCCCAGGGCAGCATATAGATAGGGGGCATCAAAATTTTGATGTTGTGAATTGATTTTGTATGATGAGGCTTATGTTGTAATGATTAAACGTGGACTGGTAGAATATAGAAGAAATAAATGAAGAAAAAAGTAATGATTTGAAAGAAAAAAATAAGCTCACCGAGGAATATACAGTCACTTGAAAACAGCAACTAAAGGAAGAAGGAGGGGAGAGTGAGAGAGACAAAAAGTACGAAAATAATGGAATGAGCTGTTTTAATTGACTTTTAGTCACTTTATCTTTCACCACCAATAGTATTTTACTAGTTAGGTCAAATGGTCAAACATATTTTGTTACTTTTAAGCAAATTTAGTTTGTTTCTATATATAATTTTTTTTTTACATTATTTCATTACTTTCCATTTTTGAGTTTGCAACTTTGCATCAATTAAATACTGTTTCCGTCTCATACTAAATGTCATGTTTTTATTTTTGTTTTATTTTTGCAGGTTTTCTTTTTTAACTTTAATTTTAAATATTTTTATTTGTGTTATAATGTTAAATAACACTTGATGAAAACTATACCAAAGAAAATAAATTTAAAATCTAATCAATTAATATATTTTGCATCAAGTATTATATAACACAAAAAGATATAGTTAAGATCAAAGTTGTTACAAAAATGTTTCAAAAAATAAAATAGGGCAATTAATAATATTGGACACAGGGAGTAACATTTGGCGTGAGGATGATGCGCTAGCTTAATTATGTTCTAAACTAAAATATAGTGTGTTGTTTGTTTGAAAAGGGGCATTTTTTGACCGGCTCGCCCAGGGCAGCAAAATACTCAGGACCGGCCCTGATACTAGCCTAGTTCAAATCAAACGATTGATTCTCAAATGCAATCCAAAACAAATTCGATCTAAAACAAACGCTGATAACTTCAAAACGAATAATCAAACATTAACCAACAAATTCAAAGCGGTTAATCGAACAAATAAATCGGCTCAAACGATCTTCAACAAAGACAATCACATTCGGGCAACAAACCTCAAAAGCCTAACAAACGAAGATCCCAAATTTTCCAAACATACAAATTACAAACGATCGAACAAAATTCAAACAAACACCAAAATCGATCTACAAATTCCAACTATCAAATTCAAGTTCTATTGACCTGCTCAAGTAATACGGTCCAAATTCAAACTTATTATCCAAAGTATCAAACCAATACAAGTTATTAAATAACTTGACGAACGGCCTCTAATAATTCAAACGCCCCAAATTTACCAAATAACCCTTAATGTTTAAGTTACTTTTCTAACACCACTTTACTTTGGCTTTTTGTGATAGGTCTACACATTTCACATTTTCCAAGTCCTCAAGATGCTTCAAGAAGGAGAAGCGGTTTTTGATGTCTAAAAGACCAAGACCCCCACTGTTCTCAGCTTTTCAAATCCAAAAGCTCAATTTTCGTTTTGAAAATTGCTACAACCACATACACTTTATAAAAAAATAACCACACAATGATATGGCATTTCTTGATTGGTGCATTTCTCTAAAGTTTCTCTCTCTTCTCTCTCATTAAACCAATCACTTCTTTACACATCATTGCCATGTCATTGTGTGGTTATTTTTTTGTAAATTGTATGTGGTTGTAGCATTGCTCGTTGGTTTTTAAGTCATGAATCACAAGGTCATTTTGTGACCCCACTTTGTGAAGCCACTCACGTAATGGTTCTTTAATTTTTGTAGTTTTACATTTCTAGGTGATGGAGGGATGTATCATGTCATTTTGTGGTTGGTTGCAATTATTTGTTAACCAACAGTTGGACACAGTGATATGGAAATATTCGTGTAGGAGCCATGAATTAGAGAATTTGAACGGGACCGGTCCATAATCCGAAAAATGTGTTATAAGCATGATGGGACAATGGTACGACAAATTGAGAGGAAGGGCTAACAAATTAGCGTTGGGCCAAGTAGAGATGAATTGATGAGTAAAGAAGATCCCGTCGAGCTACCCCGTCTATTCATTCTAGTGAATTTTTTTCCACCCATTGGCAGTTCGATGAGACAGGAATTATGACTTATGTGAGTCCACCCATTATTCATTCTAAGAGCACCCGATTTACAAAACACCCAATCTTTCATTTTCATACCTTAATTCATTGAAATCGCCAAGAACAATAGACATTCCAAGAGAGTTGTGAATTAGGTTGCTAAGCCTAATCCAAAGTAACAATTTTTGTTTTATGTTGTCATGTGGGGCATAAACAATGATCATTAAGCAAACCATCCCCTCTTTAATCCATTTACAATAGATAGCAAGAAAACCGTCATCGCTATCTATTATTCTATGTTTCTTAAACATCGAAACATCCCATAATCCTATAATTCCGCCCGAGTTGCCATTCGACATTTTGACCGCAAAGTCACAGTTGTTATTACCCCAAAGTGAATGAACGAACGAAGAACTATCTACATATGATTTGGATTCTTGGATACCGATAAGCTTGTGATTTTCGTGACATAATTTCCTCACCCATTTTTTCTTTGGAGCTGCCTACCCCATTTAGGTTTACCGATGCAGTAATCATTGATCTAAATGTATTCCCTGATGATGGCATTTACTTCTTGATCCCTGCCCGTCATTTGATACCCAATTTTTTTGTCCCACTTCATCTTCATTTTTAGTTACGGTTTTAGAGGTGTTGATGTTTTTGGCAAGCCTTTTGTTACAGCGGTGAATATTAGAGTCGTTGTTTGAGACGAGGTGCCTGATGATGAAGATGAGGTTGACACTTGGCGAATGTTGTTGTTGTTTTTATTTTTTATTTTTTTTATTATTATTTTTTTTTACATGATATAATTTTATGCCATTAATGGGGTTTATAAGTTTTAGTGAGAGGGATTTTGGAGGTTTTTGTAGGATTGTGTCGTTTATGTTTATGTTTGATGTTCTTGGCAGTAGATGGTCCATTGGGTTTAGTAGTTATAGGGACATTAGAATTAAATCAGACAATTCTCACATCATATTCTGTTTTAACCAAACAAGCATCGATACTTATACAGCATACAGCATTCATTTTGAATGTGAGATACAATATAACAATTTTACAAATCTAGCTTCTTTCTATCTATATCTATACTACTATATAATGTATTTGGGACTATTCTATAATTAGAAAGGCTTAAAAATTCAGACTTTTACTTACTAATTATGGAAACAACCACCCTAACAATCACCTCCAACAATTTATAACCACTTCAACAATCACCCCCAACAATTTATAACCACTTCAACAATCACCCCCAACAATTTATAACCACCTCAACAATCACCTCCAACAACCACTTTCCACCACCCCACCTACCTCCTCTTCACCCCCCAACAATCCGCCCACGCAACAATGCAAGTAGCTCCTGGTCGCTTTGAAATATGGCCATGTCTTCCTTTCTCAAGCACGCAAGTACTTCAATGCCATTCCCGCTCGCAGTATCCATAAGGAGAAAGCTATTTTTCCCCGCTTTTCCAGCAATGGATGCTCTTTCGGGCTTTAGATCCCCATCCAAAATCATTGTCATAGAGAGGAGACCTACACATGCTTGTACAAATATAAGCGCCATCAATTGTTCGTTGGTGCTCTTGTACAGGAGTATCTGAATAAATATTCGAACAAATACCAAAAGCAGTTTCAATATTTTTAAGCCTTTGAAATGCATCTTTTGCTTCTTGAACTCAGTGATAAATGACTCCGGCTTCATATCACTTTCATTCTTTGTTAGAAACTCATTATCATGGAAAAATTTCCTATGCTCTTTTCTGGCAATGACTCGATCAGTTTCCTTCTTATGTTTATTGGATGGTGAACAACAGTGGGTTTTAAAGTGCCTGAATTATTTTTAGTAACGGCTGCATGAGCACACTTAAAAAGTAACCAATTCAAAACTTCAACACGAGTGAGGTTCGTGATGGGAAACAGGATACTCCTTATGACACAATCGCTTGATCTATCAACCGAGAATCCCTGTAAATTAAATTTTTTATGTGTGGGAAAGATATAAAGTGGGGGTCACTTGGCAGATGTTCATGTTTATGCCCTCTTTGAGCAAATTCGCGTCATTTTAGCCCAATCAGTAAAAAAACTGAGCCAAACTATATCCATCTGCTATATCTTGTTAGATAATGAGGCTGCCACTGCCACTCCTCCACATTCAAAATGGTCAAGATCTTCATTTTACGTGTCCTGTAGGAAACTGGAGAGTGTAGTATCAACAGTTACCTCAACAAACTAAGCGCCCTCGTTGTTGCAATCTCCGTAGGATGCTCCAATGCTGGCATGCTTACCAGCAAAAGGGTGGTACTTTGTAAATGTTTGAGATAATGAGTTCTTTAGAGCAAGGATTAATTTATCATGGGAATTGAACTATGATAAGTGTGGCATTTGGGTAGAATGTGACCATTGGCATATATATGTTCTCACATGATTGATCAAACAAGGAAAGATTGTGAGTTTTGAGTTGATAAGAGGTTGGTGAAGACGGTTTGATGATTTCTCTTGAGACGACTGTGTGCAGCTGTCTTTGACCAAATCTTAGCACTCTTCTTATCATGGTTATCTTGTCAAAATAAAAGAGCCTTTGAGGATTAGGCTATTAAGATTGTAGTTTATTAATGATATTAATAAACTCCTTAAAGGGTTTCTATGGAATCAAAATGAGAAAGCAGATGGTAAAGAAAAGGTTGCATGGAAGAATTTGTGTAAGCGTAAGAGCAAAGGAGGTCTTGGTTTGAAAATTTTAAGTATTTGGAATAAAGCTATGATTTTTAAGCATCTGTGGTACATAGCAGTGGATAAAAATTCTTTGTGGGTCAAGTGGATTAATACTTTCAAATTAAAAGGTAGAAGTGTGTGGGAGGTGTGTGAGGATTCTAATGACAGTTGGGGTTGGAAGAATATTCTGAGAATGAGACAAGAAGTTAGAGCTCATATGGTTAAAAAGTTGGGTAATGGGGCAAGTACTTCAATGTGGTTTGATAATTGGTCAGAGAGTTTGGCGCCATTAATAATTACATCATATACAGGGATCTCTATAATGAAATATACAAATGTTAATATGACTGTCAAGGAGTTTGTTGAAAGTAATGGTGGTAACTGGCCAAGTTCTTGGAATAATAAGCTACCAGTCAATATTTTGACTCATGAGATTGTTCTAAATGATGAGCAACATGACAAGTTAATGTGGAGATGCAATGATGGTACTTTATGCAATTTCTCAGTGAAACAAGCTTACAATGATTTGACTAATGATGGAGATGAAGTCACATGGAGCAAATTGGTTTGGTTCTCACAAAATATACCCAAATATGCATTTATTGTATGGTTAGCTATCCAGGGTAAATTGACTACTCAGGATAGATTGAGGAAGTGGGGTTCTTATGATTTGATGGTATGTTCTTTGTGCTCTAATGAGATGGATTCACATGAGCACTTATTTTTTAAATGTAAGTACTCTAATGAAGTTTGGACTAAGGTTCTAATGAAAATTAATGGAGTGCAGTGGGCTGATATAGATTGGAAGGATCTCATTGAGCAATTTTCTAACTTGAAGAATGGCAACAATATTGCCAGTGTTGTAAAGTGACTATGCTTGGCAACTTGTGTATACATGGTTTGGCAGGAAAGAAGCAATAGGATATTCAGAGAAGAAGTAAGAAATGTGGAAGTGCTTGTTCAATGTATTTGTGATATAATTAAGTGTAATTAAGTGCAGATTGAGCAGCTTAAATGTTAAGAAAACTAGAGCTACAATTGAAGTTGTTAAGAAATGGGATGTGACATTTAAGATTCAAACAAAGTGATTTTTGGATAGTGGTGAGAGGTTCTGGAATGGATGGGTTGAATAGTTTGATTGTGCTATTATGATAAACTTTTATGGGTGTTTGTCAGAGTGATATTGATGGCTATGGATCAGTACATTCTGTTCAGTATTGATGTCATTAAATGATCTATGGTTATTAGGATCATTTTCATCCAATGAATTGAATGTGGATGTGCAGAGGTAAGGTTCTTGATACTTCTGCAGTTTTAGGTTTTTAAACCTTCTCTTCAGGTTTCTACTACATAGAATCTGAATGAGATGTGTTCACTTAAAGATGATGGCTCTGTAACTTGAATTCTCATAGTTCATAGGAATTTTTGTCTAAATATCTTTATTATAGGCCTTTGTTAGAAAATAATAGAGGTATTTGGGTCAAAAACAGAATATGATCTATTGTGAAATCATAAAGTGAGTATCCATCTTTGAAGGGTAAAGTGAACAGGTGTGGTGGTGCATGTTTCTAGGAATTGTGAGGAGTGAAAGATAAACCTACATGGTCCTAGATATGCACTGCTAAGGAGGTAATGGTTGGTACTCATTGCAAGGTTGTGTTCCCAACTGTGTGAACCCATTGTCGTAAATGGAAATGTAGCACAGTTGGTATAGCACTTGCTATGAAGAGGTTATGGGTTCCTAGTGAAGCCACTAATCTATCTCATCATGATTATTGTGGTGGCAGGTTGAGTGATCATGATGGGTAGATAAGGTGGAAATGTAACTAGATGGTATTTGGTGCATTATAAGGTGAATTTTGGCTGCTGCAGCATGGATGTGCTTGTTGTTTTGGCTGCAGAATGAATGGAAGAAAAGAATACCTGATTTCAACTGTTTATGAGCATGTTTCATTGTTCTGTTCTTGTTATCTGATGTAATGTTTCATTCAAAGATCTATAGGCCTGTTTATAGTTCTGTGTATGATTGTATGATGTTTTAAGTGTTTTAATAATATATGTTCACCTTTTGCGCCAAAAAAAAAAAAAAAAAAAAAAAAAAAAAAAAAAAAAAAAAATCTGATGCACATGCCATTACATACGGATCTGATGTCTGTTGTGTAGCATGAAAAGCCAATGTTGACTGTTTGTAATCAAAACATATGGAATAACTTGAAATCTAATTAACAAACTACAAATATTTGTTTATTTCCTTTTGGCCTCTTAAAATTATTTAATTTGGCCTTTAATTTTCTTCTTGGATTGATTATGGCATGTGAATTCGAACTAATAAACATGGCAAATGACAATGCACAGAACTGATCATTAAGTTTTTTTTATTTGTTTTCACACAAAAGATACTACGTAGATAATACATTTATTTCCAAAGGTGGCAAACATTTAATTTTAAGGATGCATATAACATACATGTATCCAACATATGTAGGGATTTACCGAAAACATTTCTAGTACATGCATCAACATCTTTACTCCATGCTCAAACTCACTGCTTGTATATCGTCGACCAACCGAGCAAAACTCTTAGAAGACGAGCCTGTCTCACTTATCGATTCTTTGGCAAGATGTTTCCAGGCAGCTTCAGATTGTTCAAACATGTCTCGTCTTGTGTCCATGACGTCCCTCACTGCCTTTTCAACAATCAAACGATCGTGAGTATCTTTAATGTCTATTCCCACTTTCCATACCTCCCCCACAAATCGGCTATTCACCTGCTGGTCGTAAAAGTAAGGCCAACAAATCATGGGAACGCCCTCCACTATACTCTCCATGGTCGAGTTCCATCCACTATGTGTAAAAAATGCACCAATGGCTCGATGGGCAAGGACATCCTCTTGTGGTGCCCAATCTATGATACATCCCATTTCTTTTGAACGATCTAGTAGCTCACTTGGAACCTGAGACTCGTCTATCCCCCCAATGATTGAACCAGGGCGTCTAGCCCATAAAAAAGGTTTACCACTATTAACCAAGCCATGCCATATTTCGAGTAATTGCTTACTTGTCATCGTCACAAGACTGCCAATGCTAATGTAAACAACGCTTTTTGGAGGGTGTTTGTCTAGCCACGACAGGCAAGTTCTATCTTCTTTCCATGCGCTGTTCGAAAATGTGGTTCTCGGTGACGGTGTTTTGTCGTCCAGGAGTCGAGCTTTGTGGAGAGAATGAATTGGGCCTATGGGGTAAACATTTGAACAAAGCTTTCAAATGTGTGGGAGTACGAGACCATCCAATTCTTCGAATGTGTTGAGTATGAGACCCTGAGCTTGAGTAATGATTAAAGCTTCTCTCATGACACGTTGAAGCTCCATGTTTGACAGATCATCAGAACGACAAAAACTAGCAAGATCCCGCCTTCGAAGAAAATCTTGTGTTCCTGGTACATCTTTTACTAGCTCTTCCAAATCATTACCTAAGAAATAAGGGAGAATAAAATAATTATTTGGCAAAACACACACGAAAGGTAATAAGTAAACAATCATGAGCACGCGGCTCATCAATCTCAATAACGTCAAAGTGCCGAAACAAGATTTCAAATTGTATTTGACATCCTAACTACTAAGAACATCTTATTAAAGATTCATACCGCAGAGAACGATATATTCCTGTAAAATTAAAGTCTAGCTACCTCGGGTTACCATAAATATTGCTTTGAGTAAAATTTATAGAAAGCTATCTTTACACTCTTTATTTTATTTTCTAAAACTAATATATACACAAGTTTGTTCAATTTCCTTCAAAAATAATTTATAATAATGGTTCCATTTATTGTCATGTTGAGAGGCAGGTGCATGGGCAGACCTACATTGGTTTCATGTGTGGCACGCGCTACACCCGATTTTAGGTCACGAAGTGTAAAAAAGAAATTAAAAGTAGTAGGTTTTTGGTAAGGGCAACCCTTGATAATTTTCTTATATACTTCCGTTTTTTTTTTTTTTTTTTTTTTTTTTTTTTTTTTTTTTTTTTTTAACCCAAATGGCAATTGTGCAACACCATTTACAAAAATCCTAGCTCCGTCCCGGTGCGTGTGAACTGCTTAGAGTTAAGTTCCGGTTATCGTGTTGTGAAGTTATGACAGTTGAACTATTACTATTTGTTCATTTCGTCAACTTCTACGTCCCAATCAATAATGTAAATTGTTGTTAAGAGAAAAACATACTTATGGAATGATCTCATGAAATGATAAGTTTAACGATATATTTTGTAATGTACATATAAATAACCAATATGGAGTAATTTGCAATACAACCAGAAATATATAGGTACCTTTGAAAGGAACAACACCGGTTTCAATAAGGTTGGAAAGATTGAATGAAGAAGTCCACAAGCAGCAAGGACTAATGGTTTGGAAGCAAAACACAGGAATCGACGTCTCTACACATACTTCCACAGCAAAATCAAAGCAAGCATCAAGTATCATCACTGTCACAGGTCGCTTTGATCTACTACTCAGCTTACCAGAAATCATCATCTCTCGAAAAAGTGGTTTAGCTGCAGCATTTACAGCTTCCATCATCTCCTAAAACCTGTCTACAGAGACGGGGTTTTCATGCTCGAGTCCATCAGGAATCGTCTCAAATTGGAAGTTTCGATAGCGGCTGAATCGAGACAAGACTTGGCTGTGGCGAAGAAGAGGGCCATGAATGTGGTCCGTGTTGAGAAAGGTTACATGGATGTTGGAAAGACATAGGAGTTCAGCTAACTTTAGAGCATAGCTAACGGGGCCTTGGAGTGGTATTGGAAAGATTAGTACATGAGGTTCAAAAGAGGTTTTAGCGTCGTTTTCTAGATGATTATTGCCCATTTTAAGTTTGATTTCCAGTTTCTTATTAATGATATGAAAGAAGCATTCGAAATGTGGTAACAAAGCTGTTACGAATCAAGATTTAGATCAACATATATTGTTATAAAAAAAGGGGAACAGATCCATGTTATACATGCTGAACAGATTAGATTAATGGTCTTAATGCCTCGAATTAAAAAAGTGTTTGAATATACATTTATTAGGAATATAAAATAACTCGCATATAATTTTCATACTTATTTACTAGTTATAATGCGTGCGCGGGTTTTTTTAAAATTTTTTGAAATAATTATTTAAATTTTTTAATCCTATTCTTAATTGCATCTTATCTATATTTTTTGTATTTATCTTCTACTTTTGTTATGGATAAATATAAAATAAATATTTTTTTTACATATTTTATCTATATTTTCTGTATTTATCTTATACTTGTGTTATGAATGAATATAAAATATTACCTAATAAGAAAATAATCTTTTTTTTTTTTTAAATAAAATCATTACTAAATCAGGTAGGAATTGATTTTTTTGAAATGTAAAATTCCTAAGGGGTTTTATTTTATTATATAAAAGATTAACAACTAGCTATACAACTTTTTTTGAAGTCTAACTTTGAGGGGTCCTTACAATTTAGAAAAGTATGCGAGATAAGATAACTATTTGGTATATACAACCTTATTAAACAAATTTATAGATAGATTGATGCCCAAGATACTCCACTTGCTCAGCTCCAAAGACACGTTTGCTTTGTTTGGCAAAGAGCTGATTAGACCTCATTGTTTCTAGAATAATTCTCAATTGTTGTACATGTTCCTCCAAACTTGTACTGTACACTAGTATATCATCAAAAAATACCAGTGTAAACTTCCTTAAAAATGGCCTAAACACCTCATTCATTAATGATTGAAAAGTTGAAGGTGCATTAGTCAAACCAAAGGGCATCACCACAAATTCATAATGACCTTCATGAGTTTTGAAAGCTGTTTTAGCAATATCATCTTCATACATTCTTATCTGATGGTATCCTAACCTTAAATCTAGCTTTGAAAATATCACTGATCCACTTAATTCATCAATCAACTCTTCAATAAGGGGAATAGGAAACTTATCTTTCAAAGTATTCTTGCTCAACTGTCTATAATCCACACACATTCTCCAGCTGCCATCTTTCTTTTTCACCATAACAATGGGAGATGCAAAAGCACTTTGACTGTGTCTAATCACACCAAATTCTTATAGTTCTTGTACCATAGATTCTATTGCATCTTTCTAAGTAGGCGGATGTCTATATGGCCTTAAATTCACTGGTGGTGTTCCTTCTTTTAGTGGTATCTTGTGATCATGAGATCTCTGAGGTGGCAACCCTTTAGGAATAGCAAATACATCAACAAATTCTTGAATCAGCATCTGAAGGGGTGTTTGGATTTGAGGTTTACTGGCAATTGTTGGTGTTGTAGCAGGTGTAGAAGCAGTGATCATGTTCAACATAGCAGTAGGATAAACACACATTGATAAATTAGTTCCATTAGCTACTCTTTTTGCAACTTGTTTACCATTCATCCATTCCACTGTTGTTTTGGTACTTCCCCTCAAATTGAATATTCTACCATTGTGCACAAAACTCATTCTCAAATCCAAGAAATTACACCTCATTTCCCCCAATGTGGACAACCACTGCATACCTAGTACCATATCACAACCCCCCAGTGGTAACAACATGACACTAGAGGTAAAAATTTCGCCCTGCAACTTCCATGAAAACTCATCACAAACAGTGTTGCTATACAAATTTCTTCCCCCTGGTACACCAACTTGCAATGGGTAAGTATTCTTTAGATCACAACCAATTTGTTTAGCCTTTATTGTATCCAAAAAATTGTGAGTACTGCCAGTATCAATTAGAATGTGAAGCTCATGTTTACCAACCTTACCAAGCACTCTCATTGTCTGATAAGATTGAATACCATTCAAAGCATGTATAGAAATTTGGGGTACAATTTCAGGTTCCTTTTCAATTTCCATGCCCCCATTGTCCTGATCCACAGCTTCATAGACAATGTCCTCTTCTTCACTTTCCTCATTATCAACTACCACTTCTAATGAAAACATTTGACTTGGACACTTATGGCCAGGTGTGTACTTTTGGTCACAGTAAAAACACAAATTTTTAGCTCTTTTTTCCACAAGTTCCTTTTGTGTCAATTGCTTCCTGGGTGGTCTGTTTCTCCAATTGGCATTTGGAGCTGGTAATGCCATGGGTTTTGGACTATTAATAGGTCCAGTGTTTTGATAATTGCCAAACTTTGGTGTGTTTAACAGTGGTGGTCTCAACTTCTTTATAACAGCCACATTAGTTGCTTCTTGCAATCTAGCCAAAGAGTAAGTATCTGCTAGTGTTCTTGGGTGAAACATTCTAACAGCTAACTCTATCTCATTAGGTAATCCAGCCAAGAAAAAATTAATTTGTTGTTCCTCAGGCATATCAATCTCCGCCCTACTCAACAACTTATCAAACTCATTTTGATAATTTTCCATAGTTGTTTCATACTTCTGATGAGGCGAAAAATGAACCGTTTTTAGGGGTCATTTAAGCCCGGAATTGAATTTATTTGATCAAATATTGCCCTAAATCGTTCCTTTTGTGATTTTAGGTACTTTGGGAGTGAATTCTGGAAAAGGAAGCATTTTGGACGCTTTTAGAGCATAAAAGTGAAGAAAACGGCGACTTAATTTTCCATGCTGAGAACAGTACCTGACGGCGTCAAGAAGGAAATTGTGACGGCGTCAGGAGTAAAATCCATGACGACCCTGTGAAAACCTAAAGGCGTCAAGAGAAGGGCGTCAAGAGTTAAATTGGTGACGGCCTGAAGATGGACTACACGTGACGGCGTCAAATCTAGATCTAGGCAGTCCGAGGAGTTTATTGGCGGCGAGATGACGGCGTCAGACATTTACTCTTGACGCCGTCACCTCACAAAATCTATATATACTTTTCTATTTTTCATTCATTAGAGAGGAACTTGTGTGGAGAATACTAGGGTCGAACCTAATAAACCCTAGGTCGTTTGTAACAGTATTTTCAAGGGTTTTTACCCCTTAAAACCTTTCATGTTCAATTAAGATAAGTCCTCTTTCAATTCAATAAATATGTCTATGTGTTGTTTGAATATATCTTATGCTTGTCTTGATTTCAACATGGTAGGCTAGATCTTTCATGTGTTTGCTTAGATGTAATGAAACCTAGATGTTAATTATAGGTTGATTGCTTGTTTAAAGTTGTATTGGATGAATGATTTCAATGTTAGGCTTAAGAAAACTGGCAGATCTCCATTGTGTAACTTGCTTGAACGTCTTAAGAAACATGAACCGATGTGTACTAGGTTTTTATGACTGTATTTAATGCATGAGCGAATTCTAGTGATCCCATGTTAGGAGCTTCTTAGCCGGCTCGACATAGGAGTGAAGTAGGAGCTTATAGGATTGGGGAAGTAAGTACGCCACCCCATGAATGGTACAATCCGTCATCCACGCAACTGTAACAAGTAATTAACTTGTAAAAGATATCTAGGGAGTAGTGATACCTAAGTAAACACAATTCTCCCATATATTGCTCACACCACTAGTATAATTTAGTTTATTTTCATTTTTAGTATTTTATTTTGATTGCATCTTAGTTATTGGGTTAGTTGACTAGCAACTAATTCCGCCCAACTCCTTCAAAACCGAGATTTTACTTGCTTTTATAAAAATATAAAAATACAAAAAAGAATCATCCCTCATCTCTAGACCTAGTCTTTAGGTTTTCTAATCCTAGCGACACTATTCCTAAGTTGAACGATCAATCCCCCAGTACTTGTCATTATACTATACTACATCGATCAGGTACACTGCCTGGTGGGGGTTGTAAGCTTCTCGAGATCCCTCGAGAGGTAAAGCCTGGTGCAATTCCCACGCATCAAGTTTTTGGCGCCGCAGCCCGGGGAATAGTTATTGTCTAGGTTAGAATTTCTTTTTATTAGGTCTACTTGCTAGATTCCTTTCTAGTAAGATTTTATTTTTATTTTTTAGGTTTTCTTTAGTCTATCTTTTTCTCCGTGCCTTTGGTTAGTAAATTAAATTCATTGACTATTTCGTTGACCGTTATGGAAAACGCGAATCCACCCCTTTCCCCTAGAGAAGTGGCTTTGTTACGTGAACAAATTGAGAGTGAGATTAGGGAACTTAGGGAGCTTAATAGGTTGATTAAGGTTGAGCTCGACCATGAATTTAGTAACCTAGCGATTGCCTTGTATTCAAATAAGGACCTAGGACCTAACGATTTTGAGAATGTAGTTGAGGAACTTGAAGAAAGGGAGATTGATCCAAAGATAGATGATTATTTTGATCTACACCCCACTTAGGAGGAGATTGCGTACTATAATAATCTTATTGATAACCCTCGACCTTCTTTTACTAGAATCAAACCTAAGATAAAGAGAGGCGATCCTAAGAATGCTAAGATACCATATATGATTGGGTATAGACATGTTGACAATGCTTACGTTGACTTTAAATCCCCAATCAACATTATGTCCTCAAGTGTTTATAATAATATAGTGAAAACAAGACTTAGACCTAGAAGAGATCCCAAATACCTCGGTGGAGTTTGTAACTTTTTCGGGAGAATTAAAGGTCTACATGTCTTTGTTGGGAATTTTACTTATATCACTGACTTTATGGTTGTTGAAGATCTTGCTGATGTTATTGACTATCGCCTATCCAATGTTGTGTTTGGTAAACCGTTTGTTGAAGAGTCCAAGTTAGAATATGATGAGATAGAAGGGACAATCCGATTTGCGAGTGACACGATAGAATCACTTATAGAATGCCTAATAGAATGAAAGAATTTCGTTTTGTGCCCCGATCTGACATGGATAACATTGGTGCTTTTGAGGACATCAATGAAGAGGATAAGAAAAAGGGCATGGATTATGTATGGGAAAAGAAGAGTCTCTTCTACAAAGACTGCTTGACTCTAGGACCCAAGTATAAAGTCGATAAGGAATTTGCCCATAGGATTATAGGAGCGATTGAGAAAAAGGTGATTGGTTTCTATAAAGAACATTTACAATCAGAGAATGAAACCAATGATGAGGTCACGTAGTAACCCATGACCTTGAGTCTAGCTACAAGACTCGTAAATAAAGAAAAGCGCTTCTTGGGAGGCAACCCATGTTCTGTGTAATTTTTATTTTTTGTTTGATTGTTATTTGCTTCCGTATGCATGCTTTATTTTTATTGTTGGTAGATCATGTTTCAAACTAAAATGGTGAAAATACTTTATTTTGTTGTTTGGCTTAGTCTTAACTTCATCCAAAGGTATTTCGCAAAAGATAAGTGTAAGGGGAAACCCCAAATATGTTTTCAAGAAACAAACTTGATCATGAATCTCCACAATATTAAGTGAACATGTATATTCGTATTTGTTAGAGTCAAATGCTTGTATCGAGTCATAGTGATGTTTTTCAGGATTTTCCAGGAAGTAGGAAAAAGTTTTTCCAGAAATTTTCCTGAAACTTAACATAAGAATTTTTACAGGTCACTTCTGACGGCGTCAGGAAGTAACACCTGACGGCGTCACGTGTAAAATTCTGGAAATTTTACCATTTTTGTTTTTCTAACGGAGTCTTAAAGTTTTTGTTGAATCTTTAGTTTTATAATCTCCAGGAAATCTGCAAACATCATTCCACAAGCATTATATCTTACTTTGCTTTTTAGGTTTTATTAGCATATATAGATTGCCGCCGATTTTACGCGAGGTTGCCTTGTCTGTTTTCTCAGGTTTTACAGGTTATGTATGACAGGAAGATGATTTATATTCTGGAAGTGAAGCTTTGATTGTTCATTTTCTTGGAGGAAGATCTAACCTGGTCACCTTATTATCCATACCGAGCGAATCAGGGGAGTATTTGATTTCATTCTTTTTACTTATTTTACTTTTACATTCTTTACTTGAACATTGAGGACAATGTTCATCCTAAGTGTAAGGGGAGGGTAAAATGATGATACCTTACAAATACACTTTCGCTTGAGTTTGTTGGTTTAATAGTAGATGTGTAATAAAACTATGAGAAATACTTGTTAGTGTAATTTTAGCGCCAAATTTAAATTTTTTTACAACATTTAGGAGTGAAACTTTAGCCATAGCAAGCGTCTCATGGATAGGAGATTGTATGACTAGCACAAAACCGTACCATTCAGAAAAATTTTCCACCCAAATATGTGAGATTCGCCTTTAGATTTGATAGGAAAAGCATTTTCTATTAGTGCTTATGAGTGTACCGGTAGCATTTAGATTCTAGAACTTGCGTTATTGATGCATCCCGAGACGGCTAGTAAGACTACATTCGTGTAGTAGGATTTACTACATGATAAGAGGCATTAGGATCACCCTTGTGTTAAACCCGTATTATAATTACTTGACCATTTAAGTCATATTATTTGGCTAGTAAAGTCAACTAATTTTCCCACACCTTAGCGTTGTACTCATTTTTAGTACACGAAACCCCTAGTACACCCCTCCAAGCCTATCTTTTCATTTCTAACTTTAAGCATCTTACTTAAAGGAAGAATTTGTTACAACCCACTTAAATGTACACCCAAATCGCCTTAGCCTTCCGTGTATGCACTCATCTTTAGTTATTGTTATTTGTTTAAACCCTTAGTTAATTATCTAATTGATTACATGGTTGCTAAGTCGAGTCATATCTGTTGGGATATGAAATATCAAAGTACTTCTGGATGTCAAAGTACTGCTGCATGAAGAATAAAGTCAAAGTACTGCTGAAGAATAAAGTCAAAGTACTGCTGTTATTGAAGAATGTTTAAAGTACTTTGAAGGAAACAAGGACTGATATGCAATATTAGATAAGGATTAATGTGTAATATTAAACGAATATTCTAGAATTAGCTAGGGATAATTACTTGTCGTTCAAGGATTACATGTTGTAAACCGACTTAAGGTTATCTATATAAAGAGCCTTAAGAGGTATTGGTCGATATAAGTTTTACAAGTCTTAGATACGTTTAGAAGTCGATCAAAGTTAATAGTTAGGGATTGTTAGTGAATCTGTGTAACAAAGCAGGTTCAAAGTTTGGTTAATATAAAAGTTCTTCTTAAGCTTTGTGTTAGTAGATTCCGCATACTTTACAAGGTCAAACAGTGTTTCAATATTAATAGTGTTGAGTTTACTCAATATTGTTAAACCCTTACAAGCTACAAAGTAGTTTGGTCAGAGTATATCGATCCAACAAGTGGTATAAGAGCTTGTGTTGGAAACTCTGATTAAGAAGACAAACCTTTAAAACCTTTAAACCGATTTCACTACAAACCCTTCAAGATGTCGACAGATGCTGCACCTGCTCCCTCAATCACTGCTGTTAGAATCCCTATTGTTAAGAAGGGAGAATATAACCTATGGGCCATGAAGATGAGGCAGTACATTGCCATCACAGACCATGCTTTGTGGGATGTGATTGTCAATGGTAACATGCAAATTGATGAACCAGTAGAGGTACCTGGACAACCAACACCACCAAAAATTACTGTACCTGCTGCTACCAAAAGAAATCAAGACAAAGCTCTCAACATACTGCTTTCTGCTATTCCTGATGGTCACCTATTAAAGTTTCATGATGCCAAAGATGCCAAACAACTATGGGCTGCAATAAAGAAGAAGTTTGGAGGTAATGATGCTTCCAAAAAGATGCATAGGAATTTGCTGAAGCAACAATTTGAAACTTTCATTGTTGGTGAAAGAGAAGGTCTTGATTCTGCTTATGAAAGATTTCAACATCTTTTGAGTATGCTAGAACTATATGATGCTGAGGCATCAGTTGAAGATGCTAATTTAAAGTTTCTAAGGAGTTTGCCATCAGCATGGCATGTAGTTGCTACTATGATCACAGGACAATCAGGGCTGGATACTATGGACTTTGATGATCTTTACAACAATCTGAAGGTGTATGAGCATGAGATGAATGGTACGACAGGTTCTAGCACACAACAGAACATTGCTTTTGTCTCTTCTGAAAAGAGAAGCAGTACTTCTAACAAAGGTACTGCTTACCCTGTTCAAAGTATTGTGACTGAAACACAGGTTCCATGCACAACAATGGTCACCACCAATTCATCACAATCACTTACCCCCACCTCAGATGATGTTCTATGTTCATTCTTTGCTCAACAAGCATCTCTGCCAGTCACCTATCAAGAAGATGTATTGCAAATAGATGATGATGCCTTGGAAGAAATTGATATCAGATGGCAAGTTGCTATGCTCACTGCAAGGATCAAGAAGTATGTGAACAAGACAGGAAAAGGCATCAACTTCAGAGCTAAACAAGGAATAACATTTGACAAGTCCAAGATTTAGTGTTTCAACTGTCAAAGGACTGGTCACTTTGCAAGAGAGTGCAAGTTTGCAAAGTATCAAGCAAACAAGATGATTGAACCACCCAAGCCTGAAAGAAAAGAGATTCCAATTACTGAACCAAAACCAAAAGCTTTGGTTGCTCAAGAGAATCTGTCAGAGATTGATTGGTCCAATGAGTTTGATGATGAACCAGTAACCTATTCAATGGTTGCATTGGAAGACTGGAGCACAACATTTGATGAAGAGCCTGGATATGCTGCTTTGGAGTCAAGAGATGAGTTAGGAAGTTTTGATTGGAGCATGGAGTTTGAAGAAGCACCTGTTCAGCTTGCTATGGTAGCTGCTTCACCAAGTTCATCCACTAACTCTAAGGTATGCTCTAAGTGTAATGATATGTATCAAAAGTTACTTACTGAGTATGTAGCTGAAAGAGATAAATTTCAAAAAGCTAGGGCTGAGATACTGGTTATCAACTAACTTTAGAGTCAATGGAAGCCAAAATTCTTACACATGAAAACAATGAAGTAGCATGGCTTGAAACATATAAACAACAGGATTACCTAGTTAATTTGAATGAATGGAAACTAGGTTGCAAGGTGTCTGAACTAGAAAAAGTGACTGCTGAAAGGGATAAGTTGTTAGAAAAACTTGCTTTATGGAATGAGGCAGGTGTGTCACATGTTCAATTTGTTGAAAAGCAAAGAACATCTAATATTAAGACAGGCCTAGGTTATGATAGCAATGAAGGTATTCCATTTAAGAGCAAGGAACTAAATCTTACAGTTGATACCTCCACTAGTGATGAAGAGTTCATAAGTCTAGATGAAAACACTTCTAGTGATGAGGAATCCCCTAGTCCAACACCTCCTGTATTTCAGAAAGAAAAGGGTTATAATGCAGTTCCTCACCCCCCCCCCCCCCCCAGGTAGCTTTCAACCACCTAGAAAAGATGTTGATTGTTATGGTGTAGATAATCTAGAGTTTAGGAAAAAGCTTAAAAGTAAATTTAATCCTGAAACTTTAGAAAGATCTGTTGAAGCTCCTAAGGTAGAAAAGACCAAGTTTTCAAAACAAGCAGTACCTTCAAACTCTTTTCGAAGTACTGCTGATCACTCAGCAGTACCTCAAAGAAAATTCTTTCAAAATACTGCTAATTTTAGAAACACTTATGGAAGGGGATTTGGGGATATTGGTCCAAAGGTCTGTTATGTTTGTTACAGTCCTCATCATTTGATTAAAGACTGTGATTATCATTCAGACTACTTAAGTAAATATCCAAAAACCAGAACTGCACAACCAAGTTATAGGGAGAATAAGCCAAGGGATAACAAACCAGTTTGGAACTATACAAATAGGGTCAACCATAGTAATTTCTCAAAAGACTATAGGTACACTCATCAGAAAAGGCCATACTCCAAACCCTCAGTACCTTCTCAAAGTACTGATAGAAAGTTCCCTAATGTTTCTAGCAAACAATCAAATGTAAGATCTAGGAGGCACAATCATTACAACCCTAGAAAGACTTACAACACAAGAAAAGATGCTAGGACACAGAACCCCACTTCTAAAGTTACAACTAAATGGGTTAAGAAAGAAAGTACTGCTGGGGAAAAACCAATACTTTCAGTAGTTAAGGGTGAAAAGGGGACAAGTGATCTTGAAAAATCAACAGTTTTGGAATCAAAAACCTTAATTCTTGATCACGCTTTCAAAGACAGTGGTGATTACATACTCAAAAATTTTGAGTATGTCACTCCACAAGGGGAACACAACAGTAATGGCTTAGGTTCCTAAAAATAACTAACCTTTTCATGTAAATGCAGGGCAACCCAGAGGAGGAGCTTAAAGATCATCTTATTGTAGATAGTGGTTGCTCTGGCAGTATGACAAGAGAAAAGGAGCTCTTGTTAGATGTTAAAGCTTATTATGGAGGAAAAGTTGCATTTGGGAATGATCCTGATAGAGGAAGAATAACTGGAAAAGGAACTATCAAGGCAGGAAACATTGATTTTGAAGATGTTAGATATGTGAAGGAGCTCAAATTCAATCTTTTGTCAGTCTCTTAGATTTGTGATAAGAAGTACCCTGTGTTATTCCTTGACACAGAATGTCTTATACTTTCTCCTGATTTCAAGTTAGAAGACAGAAACTTGGTGTTACTGAGAGCACCAAGAACTAATGATGTTTACAGCATAGACTTGAAGAATGTAAATTCTGCTGAAAGAGCAACATGTTTGATTGCAAGAGCATCTATGGAGGAAGCACATCAATGGCACAGAAGACTGGGACATGTTAATTTCAAGAATATCAATAAGCTGGTCAGAGGTAATTTAGTTAGAGGTTTACCTTCTAAGACATTCAAGAATGATCACACATATCTTGCTTGTAAGAAGGGTAAACAACACAAGGCCTCTTGTAAGAAGATTGTTGAGAAGACTATTAGAGAGCCTTTGGAACTGCTGCACATGGATCTGTTTGGACCTGTTTCAGTTGTCAGTCTAAACAAGAAGAAGTACTGCTTGGTTGTAACAGATGACTGTAGCAGATTTAGTTGGGTCTTTTTCTTATGCTCTAAAGATGAATCTTTTGATGCTATTCATGACCTAATTATAGCACTTGAAAATCAGTTAAGACTCAAGGTTAGAGGCATTAGATGTGATAATAGGATTGAGTTCAAGAATCAGCTTATGGATGAATTTTGTGCCAAGAAAGGAATCAAAAGAGAGTTCAGTATTGCTAGAACTCCTCAACAAAATGGAATTGTAGAAAGAAAGAATAGAACTCTTATAGAAGCAGCAAGGACAATGCTTGCAGACTCTCAACTACCTGTACCATTCTGGGCTGAAGCTGTAAGTGTTGCTTGCTATTTATTGAATAGAGTATCAGTAACTAAACCTCAAATGAAGACACCTTATGAGTTACTCATGGGAAAAAAGCCAAGCATCAAGTTTATGAAACCTTTTGGATGTCCCCTAACCATCTTAAATACTGCTGATAATTTGGGCAAATTTGATGGGAAGTCAGATGAAGGATATTTATTGGGATATTGTACAAATAGCAAAGGATTCAGAGTGTACAATAGGGCTACCAATAAGGTTCAAGAATGTCTTCATGTTGATTTTTTGGAAGAACAAGAGAATTCTAAAGGTAAAGGTCCTGATTGGATGTTTGATCTTGATTTAATGTCTTCATCAATGAATTATGTACCTGTAAGGGAAGAAAATCAAGTTGCTCCCACTGAAGAAGAAGCACAGTACATTGTTCATGATGTTAATTTAAGATCTGAAGATGAGCCAAAAGATGATGCCAATGATGAGAAGAAAGGTACTTCTCAACCTAATAGTACCGTTGATCCTCAAAGTACTGTTCCACCACAAATGCCAGTATCTGCAGAAGATCAAGCCATTTCTAGGATGCTTTTTCAAGAAACAATGGCTAATTTGTATGATGATGAACAAAGGAGAGCTTATGAAGCAGAAAAGAAGAAGGCAAAAGAAACAGCCAGTACTTTACCCCAAAGTACTACCAATCCATTTGAATGTACTTTTCAACCATTGAATACTTCAAATTGGATAAATACTGATGCTGTTCATGATCCTAATATGCCTGACTTAGAAGATACTGCTGATCCAAACACAATTACTTTAGAAGACACTGATGATGAATTGGATCAAGAAGGCATTTTCTCAGATTCTAATGAAGATCCTGATATAACTAATTTGGAAGATAATCTTGAAGTCTCACCAACTCCTACTCTCAGAATTCATAAAACTCATCCTGTTACCAATATTATTGGACCCTCATCATCAGGGGTGCTCACAAGGACTAAGGCTAAGAATATGTCTCAAAAACATACTTCTTTACTTAGTTTTATCTACAAGCAAAACAGGGTGAATCACAAGGATCAGAAGTTGTGTTTATTTGCTTGTTTTCTATCTCAGGAAGAGCCCAAGAATATCAAACAAGCATTAGCCAAGGAAAGTTGGGTGGAAGCTATGCAAGAAGAACTTCTACAGTTTAAACTTCAAGAAGTTTGGGTATTATGTGATTTACCTGATGGAAAGAAACTTATTGGAACTAAATGGGTTTTCAGAGTAAAAAGAGATGAAAGAGGGAATGTTATTAAGAACAAGGCAAGATTAGTGGCTCAAGGATATAGACAGGAAGAAGGAGTAGACTATGATGAAGTTTTTGCTCCAGTGGCAAGGCTTGAAGCCATCAGGCTATTTTTGGCTTTTGCATCTTATATGGGATTCCCTGTATATCAGATGGATGTTAAAAGTGCTTTTCTATATGGCAAAATCATAGAAGAAGTTTATGTCAAACAGCCTCCTGGTTTTGAAGATCCTACACACCCAAACAAAGTTTACAAGGTAATAAATATGGTCTTCATCAAGCTCCAAGAGCTTGGTATGAAAGGCTTTCCAACTTTCTATCGCAACATGGTTATAGAAGAGGAGCTATTGACAAGACTTTGTTTATCAAGAGAGATAAGAAGGATATTATGCTTGTTCAAGTATATGTAGATGATATTATTTTTGGTGCTACCAAGCAATCTATGGTGAAGGAAATTGAAGATCTTATGTAGAAAGAGTTTCAGATGAGTTCCATGGGAGAATTAACATTTTTCTTAGGCCTTCAAGTGCAACAGTCAAGCAGTGAGATTTATATTTGTCAAGATAAGTATGTTGCAGATATTCTTAAGAGATTCACTTTTACAACTGTTAGGCCTACATCTACACCAGTGGATACTAACAAACCTTTGGGAAAAGATGAAGATGGAGAAGATGTTGATGTCACACTATACAGGTCTATGATTGGCTGTCTTATGTATTTAACTGCATCAAGACCTGATATTACTTTTGCTGTGAGCTTATGTGCAAGACATCAGGTTAATCCAAAAGTATCTCATTTGAATGCTGTCAAGAGGATTTTCAGGTATCTTAGGCAACAACCTAAGCTAGGATTATGGTATCCTAGGGATTCACCTTTCCATCTCCATGCCTTCTCAGATAGTGATTATGCGGGAGATAACTATGACAGAAGGTCCACAACTGGAGGATGCCAGTACCTTGGAAGCAGATTAGTGTCATGGCAATGTAAGAAGCAAACAATTGCAGCAACTTCTTCTACAGAAGCAGAGTATGTAGCTGCTGCAAGCTGTTGTGCACAAGTACTTTGGTTGCAGAATCAGCTTTTGGATTATGGATTCAATTTCAAGAATACTCCTATCAACATTGATAATGAGAGTACCATCTGTATTGTTAAGAATCCAGTATATCATTCCAAGACCAAGCACACTCAGATTAGACATCACTTCATAAGAGATTGCTATGAACAAAGGCTTATTAATGTGGTTAGAGTTCATACTGATGATAATGTAGCAGATCTACTCACAAAGGGCTTTGATGTTTCAAGATTTCCTTTCTTAGTTGTGAGTATTGTCATGATTAATATGTAAGCTATTTTTGATTGGAGGCATAAGTAGTTATTAGTTAGTTATTATTTGAGGGGAGGCTACATGTATCATTCCAAAGAAAGGATTTTATTCATTCATATTCTTACAACTACCATTCAGAAGTACAACACCATTCTTATTTTCAAGTACCAGACACAGACACAACAAAGACAACAAAAACACAAGACTCCATCAACCTACTACCAAGCTCCACACACCTACTCCATAGGCCTTTTACCCTTGCCCTCATAGCTTTGCTTTCCTTTTTGAGCAATCCTTCTCTTGTCATCAAAAGAAGTCTGTTTTCTTGGGCAAGCCAGGCCAAGAACCTGTTTGGGAGGTCTTTCTTTTCTTGGAGCAGGCCACTTCATATTCTGGATAGCTGTTTCCAGGGCCTGAGTCAATGCATGCGGAAGCTCTTTAGCGAAAGTTGAACCAGAACCAACTTTCTTTTTGGGCCTTTTGGTGGTAGCACTGCCTGCATCAGTTATGGTAGAGTTGGCTGCACTCATTGTTGATGAAGCTTCTTGGTGTCCCATCTATTGCACATGAGGAGGAAAATAGTCTGTCCATCCTGGATCTTCAAACTCAGAGTTAGAATAGTACCTTATCTCTGAGTATGTGGTATCTTCTGAGTCTGAAGAGATGTTCACAATTGGTATGTGACTCATTCTGCTTACTTGTTTGTGTTAAGAGAAAAATATGGTGTTTGCAAAGTATTGGTGAAGTTGCTTTTATAAGCAAGATGAAGGTTAATGGGCATTTAATGAAGTGTATTGAAGTTCACTTACCCTGGTTGTTTTGGAATTTAATTTGGTGCTAGTCTTTAATGAGTGTTGACTTTCTAAGATATTTTGGTCAAATGGTCAATCTTCAAGATTTTTCGTGGGAAAGTACTTTGGTCAATCTACTATTTGAGCTTATGGTGGAAAGTACTTCTCCATTCTTTATGGAAAGTACTGCTTTGTGTTATTAAAGGATTTGCTGACGTGTCAGATATTGTTCCAACGGTCAGATTTGCGGCTAACAACCTTTCGAAAGATATGGGATATTTACTTCCAAAAATAACGGTAAAATCATTAATTAACCGTGATTTTTTGTAACTTTATCCGTATATAAACCTCATATCTTTTCCTTTTATTCACCTTACTCGTCCATATAAACTCATACCTACTTTGCATCGATCATCACTTTTCTTACTCTAACCTTAATCATCATGGCTAATCGACGTACCAACACCAAACACAACATGATTGCAAACCTTGAGAAAACCCAAGCAAACCTTGATTTTCATGGAATTATTGATTTTCTCACTGGTACCAACATCTGTTACTCCATCCTTGTCAACCTTGAGATTATTGGACCCTGGATTCAAGCTTTTTGGGATACCGCTAGGTCACATGTTGAAGATGGAGAGGATATCATTACTGCTACAGTTGCTGGGAGAGCTATACGTGTTACAGAAGCCTCAATTAGGGAGGTTTTGCTATTTGATGATGAAGGAGGCTCTGTTTTATTTGGGAAACAAGAAGTTTGGAATACACTCAGAGATATTGGGTATGAAGGTTCTTTGACTAAGCTTACTTTTCAGAAGGCTATGGTTAGTCCTCATTGGAAATTTCTTATTCATGTTTTGCTACATTGTTTGAGTCCAAAGAGTACTGCTTGGGATCAATTCAGTCATTCTATAGCTTCTGCTTTTGTTGGTCTTATTACCAATCAGCCTTTTAACTTTTCATACATGACTCTTAAGGGTATGCTTACTCATATTCAGGCTGGCAAACCTTTTCTTATGTATCCTAGGTTTGTTCAATTGCTTTTAGAAAATCCACTAGATGGTATACCCAAACCTCATGATTATGTACCTACCATTAGGATGCCATCTAAAGTTTTCACTTTTATGTCTCATAAGGGAGTTAATTTTTTGGGTAGGAATACACCTCTTAATGCTTATATGTTAGAGGTAGCTCAAGCTGTTAGGGATGAAGAATACAATAGTGGTTCTGCACATTCTGATAATGCTGCTCAATCTGATTCTGCTTCAGTACATACCCCCACACCACCTATTGTTTCTCCTCAGCATGTTGTTTCAGGTGAAAGGACTCCCTCAGTTACAGCCTCTTTAGATAAATCTGTTTCTGCTCAAGGTACTTCTCTACAAAGTACTGATCCTCAAGGTACTGCTTCAGAGGATTCACCAGTACCTACTCCTAATGATTATACTTCCACAGATGGGTTTCAAACACCTGGAGGAGATGAGGGAATTCAAGGTACTGAGAGTACTTCAGATTTGGCTAAGGAATTGGAGAAGCTGAAGTCAACTGTTACTTCTCAAGCTGCAGAAATCAAAAGGTTAAGAAAGAAGTTCAGAAGATTGAAGAAATTTGTCTGGCCTCTTGTTCAGAATTTTAGGCTTTATGTGAAAGAAAAGAAGCAGTCTTAGAAGCCACAATCTAAAAAGAAGAAGTCTAAGTCTAAGAGGAGGCATAAGAGATCATCATCTATCAAATTGGGGAGGAATCAGGATGATAATTTGGATAGATTTGATGATATGGTTCAATTTTCAGAGAACAAGAATGATCAAGATGAAAATGTTGCTCAAAACAGTACTGAAAGAAAAAGTGGTGAGACAGAGCAAATTAATCTTGAAGTTGAGAATGAGAATGTAAAAAGTGGAGATACAGAGGAAATTGATTTAGAAGGAAATAATGCTCAAAGTACTTTTGTTGAAAATACTGTTGTGCAAGGTACTGATGAACAAGATATTGCTGGTCCTTCTATAAAGTATCATGAAGATGAATCTGGTCCTTCCACTTTTATACAGCAAGAAGAAGAAAGAGTGCATACTGCTAGTGATGATGTAACAATTGCTCAGGTTATGATGAATTTAAGAAGACCTACTGGAGGAATACATATATCTGAGCCTACACAAAAAGATGATGAAAGTACTTCTGAATCAGAAAAACTAGATCCAAAAGATAAAGGGAAAGGAATAATGGTTCAGAAAGATACTAAGAAGAAGAAGAAGAAGAAGAAGAAATTTTCTATTGCTCAGATTAGAGAATTAGATACTGCAGATGATTTAGAGCTTGCTAGAAAGCAACAAGCTGAATATGATGCTGAGTATTTGGAAGAAGTTAGCAGGCCAATTATAAAGAAGTCAATGACCAAAGCTCAGGAAAGGAATTGGATGATGCAATTCTTAAGAAAGAGGGGATACAAGAATTTACATAAACAAAGGTATCCAGAAATAAAAGCTTTATGGGACAAAGTACAAGAAGATATCAGAAGAGAGATAGAAAGCTTTGTACCCATGGAAGTTGATAGAAAGAAGAAATTAGAAGATATCAGAAAGGAAGAAGCTGAGCAAAGGAGATTGAAAAGAAAGAAATTAGCTGAAGATGATCAACTGATAAAAAGGCTGAAGTTAGTTCATGAAGATACAGTTGATGAACTCAGAAATTATTTAAGAGTTGTTGATTTTGAGAACAAAAGTATTGATGATTCTGGAAAGAAGTCCAAGATAATCTCATTTTCTGTGGTTGAATCTAAAGAGGGAAATTATTTTATGATCCACAGAGAAGATGAAAGCTTCACAACATTTTATATGTTATGGGATTTGTTGCACTGTATCACAAGGGCAGATCTTTATGACTTATATGTGCAAGTGCAGACTTATTATACAGAGAATGAAGCTTCAGAAGTGGGATTAGTTCTGCTTGGAGACTTATTTACCATCTGGGATACTGAAGAAACAAGTGTTGATCCTCTCTGGAATGATCAAGAGAATTGGGAAATAACAAGATGGAGATTCTTTGAGTCATCAGGAGTTCATACACTAGAGATGGAAGATGGTACCATGATTCACATGTTAGCTGAGAGGAGATATCCATTGATCAGAGAAATAATGCTCAGAATGCTGGATCATGGAATGGAACTTGAAGATGAATCTGAAGTAGCTTAAAGTATTTTTTAAGTACTGCAAAAACAAACAGTACTTTATCAAAGTACTGCTTGCTGATATAAACCAGTATAAGTTCTTTAAAATAAAAATAAATGTTTAAAAGAAAAGGAAAAAGGATTTGAAAAGAAACACATGGTGTTAGTATTTATACTACACAACAAATGGTAATCAACTCACCATGTTTAAAAAACAAGAAAGAGTTTGACTCATCATGAGGGTACGACTCTGATGTGATAATCAAATCCGTTGATGGTTGATAGTTTACCAAAAACTAGGTTATCAACTCACCATACATCCAAGTGATCAAGAGTTGGCTAGTCCATAGTAAACGGCCTATGGTAAATACATATCAAATCCGTTGATAGCTGATGATTTGCTAAAAATCATAATTTTCAATGATTCACCTCTCACAGGAGTTAACACACCTGGAAGTGATGAGAATACTATGAAACTTTTAAGATTTGATGATCTTTGTACCAAAATGTTGCTGAGTTGCTGAGAAGATGCTATGGAAGGTATGATACTGATGAAGAGTACTTTGACATATGACAGATAAAAGAAAAGGAATAAAGAAACAACCTCAATGCATAATTAAAGATTTGAAGATTAAAGATAACAAAGAAACTTGAAATCAAGCAAGTAGAGTTCAAGTTAGGGGAGGATTGTTGGGATATGAAATATCAAAGTACTTCTGGATGTCAAAGTACTACTGCATGAAGAATAAAGTCAAAGTACTGCTGAAGAATAAAGTCAAAGTACTGCTGTTATTGAAGAATGTTTAAAGTACTTCGAAGGAAACAAGGACTGATATGCAATATTAGATAAGGATTAATGTGTAATATTAAACGAATATTCTAGAATTAGTTAGGGATAATTACTTGTCGTTCAAGGATTACATGTTGTAAACCGACTTAAGGTTATCTGTATAAAGAGCCTTAAGAGGTATTGGTGGATATAAGTTTTACAAGTCTTAGATACGTTTAGAAGTCGATCAAAGTTAATAGTTAGGGATTGTTAGTGAATCTGTGTAACAAAGCAGGTTCAAAGTTTGGTTAATTTAAAAGTTCTTCTTAAGCTTTGTGTTAGTAGATTCCGCATACTTTACAAGGTCAAACAGTGTTTCAATATTAATAGTGTTGAGTTTACTCAATATTGTTAAACCCTTACAAGCTACAAAGTAGTTTTGTCAGAGTATATCGATCCAACAAGTATTGATAAGATCGTTGTAGCTCTTAGACGAGGTCTAATATTATATCTAGGAACACATAATAATGAAGGCGGAATATTCAAACATAGAATCAATCATTATTATGAACAAGGTTTTTCATTATCATTCACTTCTCTAATGATTACAAACTACTTAACATGTTCTATTATCTAAACAAAAACACTAAACCCTAGGCGTTTATCTTCTACGCCTAGGTTACACACACACACCTTTACTAGACGTCTACATTGTGGAAGACTTGAATTAATTTAATGACCCATGTCCTCTTTATATACTAGAGGATTAGGGTTTACAAAATACTACGAAGGACTAATAAATAAAACTTCTTTTGTAAGCAAGCCCTTCCCATCTTTGGTAGAATTCCTTCTTGTCACTTCAAGCCCTTCATGTTTCATTCTTCTTGTTTTGTATCATCAAATCAATAAATATAATTCCTAACAATCTTCCCCTATTTGATGATGACAAAACATACACGTTCTTGTACGAACTTCCCTAGACGAAGTAGAGAAATTGAGATAATTAAATCTCACCATGAATGAAACAATCTTGTCTTCCCCTTAATCCATGCTATGCCACTCCAATATCTCTTCTAACATCTCTTCCCCTTTTTGTTATCAACAAATAGGGAACGTATGCAAATAATGATCTTGACCACCACGAACCAATACCACACTCCTATTCAAAGCCTTCCAATGTTTTGAATTGCCCACCATTAAGAACACCAAAATGCTTACTAAAAATGAATCCAAAACAATAGAAACTCCAACTAGCAGTAGTAATACTAATCAATAGTAGTAAGAATCAAACACTTCCCCTTGAGTGGTGCATGAACATCAAATGATTAAACACATCATAATATGCTTCCCCGGAAATTAATGTGTTGACCATCTTCATGATTCTCTAAATCTATAGGCTCCTTGTAATGATCACTTGTGAAGAAAATCAAGTATAATGAATTTGATAAAGAAGTAGAACAACCCAAACTTGTGCCTTATACCTTGTACTAACCATGTGACTTCAAACTTATACGAAACCATAAATATAAGTAGATCACAACCTCTTGACAAAATCCTCAACTATGAGACACTGAGCACAATAACGTAACTCCTTCAAGTGATAGCAAATGTGACATTAAGCACCTTCAGTTTGTAGATAATACACCAATTTGCTAGATTCATCAAGTCTTTGAGATATGATAAGAACACGTATCCAAGAAACTCCACTTCAACTTCAAATAAGTGATAAACAATCTTCTTCGTAATCAATTAATCAAATAAACCAAATAATGAGCCTGTTAAAACTTTTAAGAACATAAACCAACTAACCATCTTATGTGTGTGAACCAAATAATCTTCATGTGTGTGTAAACTAACAAACTGCTCATAATTAACCGAGAGCCAAAGAAGAACCAATCTCATAAAAACCCATCTCGGCTTCCCCTCACTACTCGTAAATCATGCATATATATTGAACAATACAACATTTTACTTGTCTCCATAAATCATCTAAACGCAGCAGTACTTTGAATGATCAGTACCTTGGAGCAGCAGTACGTTGAAAGATTTTTCGAGCAGCACTTTGGAGATAGAAGTACTTTAGATGTAGAACAGTTGTAGCGTAGCAGTACTTTCATTTGAGCAGACCACATAGCAGTACCTTGGTTCGAGAGAGCAGTACTTTGAAGTTTACGGGCAGTACTTTCAAAGAATATCCAAAGCGATCAGTACTATGAATGAATGGAGCAGTACTTTACGAAACATAGCAACACAAGCAGCTCCTTAAATTCCCCATCACAAAACTTCAACATTCTGATCTCAATTGGTTAATATATAATACCCTTAAGCTTACATGACCAATTGATGAATTCTATGCTCACCGACCCACGATAATCAAACAAATATAAACTTGTACGAGTAATAAGACCAACACACATAACCTTCGACCAATCAGTAGTAGTAGAAAAATAATTTAAAACCATAAGCATCTTTAACCGACCCAATTAATTAACTACGAAAAAGAAACCAATCATCACGTCACTTGCATAAGATGACAACCATTTGCAAGATGACAACCAGATCCAATAACTTGTACGAGGTAATGAATTGAAGACCATGCAGTTACGAGATTTTCTTTTAAGCAGCCAAGCAGGTACGAGATTTATTATATATTGAATCAATCAATCAATCTAAGATAGGAACAAATAGTGATAATGACTTTGAATTACCACCGACTCATTATGTTGAATGAATCCCTTTTAATAACTCACCACTCAGATCGATTAATAATTAATAGTATGAGGTTTCCTTTTAAATATCGATACCCTTTAAAATATAACGATTACCTCAAACGTTAAAAACCAAATCGTACTTTTCTTCGAATCTGCTCTTCTTCTTCGACAGTAAACCTTCTTCAGAACAGTTTTTCATCGATTATAAACCTTGTAAATCCTAGATATCACGAGCTAACCTAGCTCTGATGCCAATTGATAAGATCGTTGTAGCTCTTAGACGAGGTCTAATATTATATCTAGGAACACATAATAATGAAGGCGGAATACTCAAACATAGAATCAATCATTATTATGAACAAGGTTTTTCATTATCATTCACTTCTCTAACGATTACAAACTACTTAACATGTTCTACCTTGATCAAGTAGAACACGTTATCTAAACTAAAACAGTAAACCCTAGGCGTTTATCTTCTACGCCTAGGTTACACACACACACCTTTACTAGACGTCTACATTGTGGAAGACTTGAATTAATTTAATGACCCATGTCCTCTTTATATACTAGAGGATTAGGGTTTACAAAATACTACGAAGGACTAATAAATAAAACTTCTTTTGCAAGCAAGCCCTTCCCATCTTTGGTAGAATTCCTTCTTGTCACTTCAAGCCCTTCATGTTTCATTCTTCTTGTTTTGTATCATCAAATCAATAAATATAATTCCCAACAATATCCTTGTACATATTGTGTTGGCACGATTGGGACTCATGGGTAAAGTACTTATGTTATGGAGTAATGGGAAGAACATCATATATTACCCCCATATGTGCGTTAATCTTAAAAGTACTCCAAGTGTTTTGATTATCTTAATTCGAGTCATTAGATTAGTTTATTGTAAAGTATGTAAAAATTCAAGTGTAAGGGGAATTTTCATTCCCTATGATGTATTATTTTGAATGGTAGGGTAAGAGTGTATGCAATATATATATATATATATATATATATATATATATATATATATATATATATATATATATATATATATATATATATATATATATATATATATATATATCAAAAATCAAGAAAAAAAATAGAAAAAGAAAAGCGAAAAAAACATACGGACTACCATCCCGTTTCATTCTATGTTCATTTTATGTTTTTTGTTATTTTCATTTATTAGCTTAAGTCGAGTCTAGTCTTGGCTTAGCAACGCCACATTGTACATGCAATTGACCAAGATGATTAACTCGCCACCAGTAAAGATTGCCTATATCCAACAAAACCGTGTATTCCACATCCCTACACCTAACGTTACAACCCTTTAAAAGACCTCTTTGATAGTTTATCCTAGGTGCTTACGCCATGTGGTGGAGGTTTGATCCTTTCCCAAGCCTATGGTAATCTATTTTGCTATGACAGGTAGTGAGAGATGTTTTCCATTTCCATATTGTGATATTACTTTATTACACCCGAGAGATGTGAGTATCTAAACACTATTTGTGAGGTGCTAGTGTATGACCTCCGTGCTTGTCTTTGGTCTTTAGTGGAACGATTATTTGTTGTAATTACTTTTATATTAGTGTTAAATGACCCCTAACTTGTATTTTGACTAGAATAAAAGTGCATTTGCTTGAGGACAAGCAAATATCAAGTGTAAGGGTATATGATGAGGCGAAAAATGAACCGTTTTTAGGGGGTCATTTAAGCCCGGAATTGAATTTATTTGATCAAATATTGCCCTAAATCGTTCCTTTTGTGATTTTAGGTACTTTGGGAGTGAATTCTGGAAAAGGAAGCATTTTGGACGCTTTTGGAGCATAAAAGTGAAGAAAACGGCAAAGACTTAATTTTTCATGCTGAGAACAGTACCTGACGACGTCAAGGTGACGGCGTCAGGAGTAAAATACATGACGACCCAGTGAAAACCTGAAGGCGTCAAGAGAAGGGCGTCAGGAGTTAAATTGGTGACGGCCTGAAGATGGACTACACGTGACGGCGTCAAATCTAGATCTAGGCAGTCCGAGGAGTTTATTGGCGGCGAGATGACGGCGTCAGACATTTACTCTTGACGCCGTCACTTCACAAAATCTATATATACTTTTCTATTTTTCATTCATTAGAGAGGAACTTGTGTGGAGAATACTAGGGTCGAACCTAATAAACCCTAGGTCGTTTGTAACAGTATTTTCAAGGGTTTTTACCCCTTGAAACCTTTCATGTTCAATTAAGATAAGTCCTCTTTCAATTCAATAAATATGTCTATGTGTTGTTTGAATATATCTTATGCTTGTCTTGATTTCAACATGCTAGGCTAGATCTTTCATGTGTTTGCTTAGATGTAATGAAACCTAGATGTTAATTATAGGTTGATTGCTTGTTTAAAGTTGTATTGGATGAATGATTTCAATGTTAGGCTTAAGAAAACTGGCAGATCTCCATTGTGTAACTTGCTTGAACGTCTTAAGAAACATGAACCAACGTGTACTAGGTTTTTATGATTATATTTAATGCATGAGCGAATTCTAGTGATCCCATGTTAGGAGCTTCTTATCCGGCTCGACATAGGAGTGAAGTAGGAGCTTATAGGATTGGGGAAGTAAGTACGCCACCCCATGAATGGTATTAAGGAATACAATCCGTCATCCATGCAACTGTAACAAGTAATTAACCTGTAAAAGATATCTAGGGAGTAGTGAAACCTAAGTAAACACAATTCTCCCATATATTGCTCACACCACTAGTATAATTTAGTTTATTTTCATTTTTAGTATTTTATTTTGATTGCATCTTAGTTATTGGGTTAGTTGACTAGCAACTAATTCCGCCCAACTCCTTCAAAACCGAGATTTTACTTGCTTTTATAAAAATATAAAAATACAAAAAAGAATCATCCCTCATCTCTAGACCTAGTCTTTAGGTTTTCTAATCCTAGCGACACTATTCCTAAGTTGAACGATCAATCCCCCGGTACTTGTCATTATACTATACTACATCGATCAGGTACACTGCCTGGTGGGGGTTGTAAGCTTCTTGAGATCCCTCGAGAGGTAAAGCCTGGTGCAATTCCCACGCATCAACTTCACATTTTTCAAATCAGCCATTGGATCATCAAATGAACTACCAAATCTCTTAAGAATAGCAGTTTTGTATACTATCCAATCCACATTTTCTCCTACAAATCTCAAGAACTGCCTATGCCACATTAATGCAACATCAAACAAATGAATAGAGATCAAAGCTACCTTCTGATCATCAGGAATGTGGTCAACTCTGAAGAACTGTTCACACTTGTAAAGCCAACCCCTCACATCATCACCTCCAAACTTGGGAAACTCAATCTTTGTGGCCCTTGTGTATGACATGTTTTGGAGACCCACCATTGAAACCACCAATAGAACCACCATTAATAGTGCCTTCACCAGATCTCAATCTTGCCAACTTAGTCCTCATCTCAGTCATCATTCGTTGTAATTCACCCACAGTTTGATTCAAAGACTCCATTGTAGGATCTTGAGTTCTTGTTGTATTGCTTCTTGTTTGCTCCATTGTACCAGTAATATTACCACTCATCAACAATGACTAATCACTGAAACAATGATCAATCACTGACCAACTAGGATAATCACAACTGGTGCTGTTCTGGGTTACTCAATCCCACTGCTGCTTGCCAGCTTGTTCAAGATAAGAAAATTTAACGAGAATTTCGGCTTATCTTGTGGCCGTACAATGGATTGACACTAACCAGATGCAAACAGAACAGTGAAATCAGTGGTAGCTGATTTCTAAACCGGAATCTTGATTTCTTGCCAGAATTTCGCCGGAGAAGATGACCGGAATATCAAGAAATGTCAGTTTAACACTTCTTGAATGAAAATGGTGCCAAGAAAGGGCTCTTGATACCAATTGATATGTACTACTAGAAATCACAAAGGAAATGAAGTAGTACTTTCAACTTAATAGGCAATTCCAGAAGATAAAGAATAGAATCACGAATTAAGAAGAACAATGCTTTGTTATTGATAGATGAAGGTTTACAAAGAAGAAGAGTTTTACAACTGAAATGATTGATATCCCTGACTGAATACAAGAAATGAATTTATCCAATGAAATGGTAAAAGTAAAATGGGCGGGAAAATCTGTTATGGTTTACTGTTGACTTTGTAGCTTTGACTTTAATTGTTGACTTTCATTGACATTCAATTTGAACCATATCAAATGCCTTCCCCTTCAGATGTTGATTGTCCTCAATCAACTTACTTAAGCATTAATATCAAACTGAGGAAACTTTGCAGCAATGTCATCATAAGATTCCCAAGTAGCATCTGCAACTGACCCATTGGTCCAATGTACCAAAACATAAACCACTGGTGCATTTCCTTTCTTAGCAAGCTTCCTGTCTAAGATAGCAAAAGGCTCCACTGCAACCAACCCATCTCCATTCAATTGTGGTAACTTGCCAGGTTCTTTGGGAGTCTCACCTTTATACCTTCTCAGCTGTGAAACATGAAATACTGAATGAATCTGAGCAGTTGCTGGCAATTGAAGTTTATAAGCTACTTTTCCCACTTTCTGAATCACTTGGAAGGGACCATAGTATTTTGCTGACAATTTATGATTCTTACTTTGCCTTATAGTAGATTGCCTATAAGGTTGTAGCTTCAAATAGACCCAATCATTGACTTCAAATTCCCTGTCAGTTCTGTCCTTGTCAGCTATGTCTTTCATCCTTTCTTGGGTTCTTTTGATGTGAAATTTTAGCAATTTAATTGCCTCTTCTCTAGTCTCCAAAGTTCTATCCACCATGTCCACTCTACTATCTCCTTTTGCATAAGCAATGTGTACTGGTGGTGGTTGGCCATAGACAACTTGGTAAGGTGTGGTTTTGATAGTGGTGTGGTAAGAGGTGTTATACCAGTACTCAGCCAGTGGTAACCAATTACACCACTCCTTTGGTTTGTCACCACACATACACCTCAAGTAGCATTCTAGACTACTGTTTACCACTTCAGTTTGGCCATCACTTTGAGGATGATAAGCAGTGGAAGTATGCAACTTAACTTGCAATACAACAAACAGTTCCTTCTAAAACTTACTCATGAAAATAACATCTCTGTCACTCACAATGATCTTGGGCAACCCATGCAACCTATAGATAGTATCCAAGAACACTTGAGTTATTTTATTAGTTGTATAAGGATGTTTCACTGCTATGAAATGATTGTGCTTACTAAGTCTGTCCACAATGACCATAATGGCTGACTTTCCATTTGACATTGGCAGACTAGTGATAAAATCCATGGATATTTATGACCAAATGGTTTCAGGAACTGGCAAAGGTTGTAACAAGCCAGGGTAAGCAACTAACTCAGGTTTAAACCTTTGACATACATCACATTGTCTTACAAATTCTTTAATTTGCCTTCTCATCTTCTTCTAATACACATGAACACACATTCTTTGCATAGTAGCCTTCTTACCTGAGTGACCACCATCTGGACTACTATGAAAGTATGCCAAAATCTTCTTTCTCAACTCTTCATCACTACCAATGACCAATTTACCTTTTCTCAACAGTTGACCATTAGTCCATAAGTAGTGTTTGGCAGATGAAGTATCAGCTTGTAATTATAAAATGAGAGCTTGTAACTCTGGATCAGAAGTCCAAGCTTGCTTAATTTCTTCATAGAGAACATTTTCCAATGTATTAACACTGATTTGTGATAACTCTGCACCTGATTGTACCCTGGAAAGAGCATCAGCCACAACATTCTCTGACCCCTTTTTTGTACAATATCTCATAATCATACCCCATCAGTTTAGGAAGCCATTTCGTCTGAGTAGGAGTAGTAATTCTTTGATCTAACAAGTATTTGAGGCTAAAATGATCTGTTTTGATGACAAAATGCCTATCTAACAAATATCCCTCCACTTATCTAAAGCCTGCAAGACAGCTAGAAATTCTTTTTCATAAGTGGACAACATTTGATGTTTAGGAGCGAGAGTCTTACTGAGAAAAGCAATAGGATGGCCTTGTTGTTGAAGTACTGCCCCTATGCCTACACCAGAAGCATCTGTCTCCACAATAAACACTTCATTGAAATCAGGTAACTTCAAAACTGGAGCATTGATCATTGCATTCTTTGATCTTTCAAAAGCTACTTGAGCAATACCATCCCAACCAAAATCATTCTTTTTCAACAAAGCAATCAATGGTGAACTAATCAGAGCATAAACTTTGATGAACCTTCTGTAATACCCTGTCAAACCCAAGAACCCTCTAAGTTGCTTCAAATTCTTAGGTATAGGCCAATCTACTATAGCTTGTATCTTCTGAGGATCTGTTGCAACTCCCTTACTACTAATCACATGCCCATGATACTCCACTTGCTCAGCTCCAAAGACACATTTGCTTTGTTTAGCAAATAGCTGATTAGACCTCATTGTTTCTAGAATAATTCTCAATTGTTGTACATGTTCCTCCAAACTTGTACTGTACACTAGTATATCATCAAGAAATACCAGTGTAAACTTCCTTAAAAATGGCCTAAACACCTCATTCATTAATGATTGAAAAGTTGAAGGTGCATTAGTCAAACCAAAGGGCATCACCACAAATTCATAATGACCTTCATGAGTTTTGAAAGCTGTTTTAGCAATATCATCTTCATACATTCTTATCTGATGGTATCTTGACCTTAAATCTAGCTTTGAAAATATCACTGATCCACTTAATTCATCAATCAACTCTTCAATAAGGGGAATAGGAAACTTATCTTTCAAAGTATTCTTGTTCAACTGTCTATAATCCACACACATTCTCCAGCTTCCATCTTTCTTTTTCACCATAACAATGGGAGATGCAAAAGCACTTTGACTGTGCCTAATCACACCAGATTCTAATAGTTCTTGTACCATAGATTCTATTGCATCTTTCTGAGTAGGTGGATGTCTATATGGCCTCAAATTCACTAGTGGTGTTCATTCTTTTAGTTGTATCTTGCGATCATGAGATCTCTGAGGTGGCAACCCTTTAGGAATAGCAAATACATCAACAAATTCTTGAATCAGCATCTAAAGCGGTGTTTGGATTCGAGGTTTACTTGCAATTGTTGGTGTTGTAGCAGGTGTAGAAGCAATGATCATGTTCAACATAGCAGTAGGATAAACACACATTGACAAATTAGTTCCATTAGCTACTCTTTTTGCAACTTGTTTACCATTCATCCATTCCACTGTTGTTTTGGTACTTCCCCTCAAATTGAATATTCTACCATTGTGAACAAAACTCATTCTCCAATCCAAGAAATTACACGTCATTTCCCCCAATGTGGACAACCACTGCATACCTAGTACCATATCACAACCCCCAGTGGTAACAACATGATACTAGAGGTAAAAATTTCACCCTGCAACTTCCATGAAAACTCATCACAAACAGTGTTGCTATACAAATTTCTTCCCCCTGGTACACCAACTTGTAATGGTTAAGTATTCTTGAGATCACAACCAATTTGTTTAGCCTTTATTGTATCCAAAAAATTGTGAGTACTGCCAGTATCAATTAGAATGTGAAGCTCATGTTTACCAACCTTACCAAGCAATCTCATTTTCTGATAAGATTGAATACCATTCAAAGCATGTATAGAAATTTGGGGTACAATTTCAGGTTCCTTTTCAATTTCCATGCCCCCATTGTCCTGATCCACAGCTTCATAGACAATGTCCTCTTCTTCACTTTTCTCATTATCAACTACCACTTCTAATGAAAACATTTGACTTGGACACTTATGGCCAGGTGTGTACTTTTGGTCACAGTAAAAACACAAATTTTTAGCTCTTTTTTCCTCAAGTTCCTTTTGTGTCAATTGCTTCCTGGGTGGTCTGTTTCTCCAATTGGCATTTGGAGCTGGTAATGCCATGGGTTTTGGACTATTAATAGGTCCGGTATTTTGATAATTGCCAAACTTTGGTGTGTTTAACAGTGGTGGTCTCAACTTCTTTTTAACAGCCACATTAGTTGCTTCTTGCAATCTAGCCAAAGAGTAAGTATCTGCTAGTGTTCTTGGGTGAAACATTCTAACAGCTAACTCTATCTCATTAGGTAATCCAGCCAAGAAAAAATTAATTTGTTGTTCCTCAGGCATATCAATCTCCTCCCTACTCAACAGCTTATCAAACTCATTTTGATAATTTTCCATAGTTGTTTCATACTTCACATTTTTCAAATCAGCCATTGGATCATCAAATGAACTACCAAATCTCTTAAGAATAGCAGTTTTGTATACTATCCAATCCACATTTTCTCCTACAAATCTCAAGAACTGCCTATGCCACATTAATGCAACATCAAACAAATGAATAGAGATCAGAGCTCCTTCTGATCATCAGGAATGTGGTCAACTCTGAAGAACTGTTCACACTTGTAAAGCCAACCCCTCACATCATCACCTCCAAACTTGGGAAACTCAATCTTTGTGGCCCTTGTGTATGACATGTGTTGGTTACCTTGAGACCCACCATTGAAACCACCGTTAGAACCACCATTACTAGTGCCTTCACCAGATCTCAATCTTGCCAACTCAGTCCTCATCTCTGTCATCATTCGTTGTAACTCACCCACGGTTTGATTCAAAGACTCCATTGTAGGATCTTGAGTTCTTGTTGTATTGCTTCTTGTTTCCACCATTGTACCAGTAATATTACCACTCATCAACAATGACTAATCACTGAAACAATGATCAATCACTGACCAACTGGGATAATCACAACTGGTGCTGTTATGGGTTACTCAATCCCACTGTTGCTTGCCAAACAAAGCAAATGTGTCTTTGGTGTTGAGCAAGTGGAGTATCTTGGGCATGTGATTAGTAGTAAGAGAGTTGCAACAGATCCTCAGAATATACAAGCTATGGTAGATTGGCCTATACCTAAGAATTTGAAGCAACTTAGAGGGTTCTTGGGTTTGACAGGGTATTACAGAAGGTTCATCAAAGGTTATGCTGTGATTAGTTCACCATTGACTACTTTGTTGAAAAAGAATGCTTTTGGTTGGGATGGTATTGCTCAAGTAGCTTTTGAAAGATTAAAGAATGCAATGGTCAATGCTCCAGTTTTGAAGTTACCTAATTTCAATGAAGTGTTTACGTGGAGACAGATGCTTCTGGTGTAGGCATAGGGGCAGTACTTTAACAACAAGGCCATCCTATTGCTTTTCTCAGTAAGACTCTTGCTCCTAAACATCAAATGTTGTCCACTTATGAAAAAGAATTTCTAGCTGTCTTGCAGGCTTTAGATAAGTGGAGGGGATATTTGTTAGATAGGCATTTTGTCATCAAAACAGATCATTTTAGCCTCAAATACTTGTTAGATCAAAGAATTACTACTCCTACTCAGATGAAATGGCTTCCTAAACTGATGGGGTATGATTATGAGATATTGTACAAAAAAAGGGTCTGAGAATGTTGTGGCTGATGCTCTTTCCAGGGTACAATCAGGTGCAGAGTTATCACAAATCAGTGTTAATACATTGTCAAGTGTTCTCTATGAAGAAATTAAGCAAGCTTGGACTTCTGATCCAGAGTTACAAGCTCTCATTTTATAATTACAAGCTGATACTTCATCTGCCAAACACTACTTATGGACTAATGGTCAACTGTTGAGAAAAGGTAAATTGGTCATTGGTAGTGATGAAGAGTTGAGAAAGAAGATTTTGGCATACTTTCATGGTAGTCCAGATGGTGGTCACTCAGGTATGAAGGCTACTATGCAAAGAATGTGTGTTCATGTGTATTGGAAGAAGATGAGAAGGTAAATTAAAGAATTTGTAAGACAATGTGATGTATGTCAAAGGTTTAAACCAGAGTTAGTTGCTTACCCTGGCTTGTTACAACCTTTGCCAGTTCCTGAAACCATTTGGTCAGAAATATCCATGGATTTTATCACTAGTCTGCCAATGTCAAATGGAAAGTCAGCCATTATGGTCATTGTGGACAGACTTAGTAAGTACAGTCATTTCATAGCACTGAAACATCCTTATACAGCTAATAAAATAGCTCAAGTGTTCTTGGATACTATCTATAGGTTGCATGGGTTGCCCAAGATCATTGTGAGTGACAGAGATGCTATTTTCATGAGTAAGTTTTGGAAGGAACTATTTGCTGTATTGCAAGTTAAGTTGCATACTTCCACTGCTTATCATCCTCAAAGTGATGGCCAAACTGAAGTGGTAAACAGGAGTCTAGAATGCTACTTGAGGTGTATGTGTGGTGACAAACCAAAGGAGTGGAGTAATTGGTTACCACTGGCTGAGTACTGGTATAACACCTCTTAACACCATTATCAAAACCACACCTTACCAAGTTGTCTATGGCCAACCACCACCAGTATACATTGCTTATGCAAAAGGAGATAGTAGAGTGGACATGGTGGATAGAACTTTGGAAACCAGAGAAGAGGCAGTTAAATTGCTAAAATTTCACATCAAAAGAACCCAAGAAAGGATGAAAGACATAACTGACAAGCACAGAACTGACAGGGAATTTGAAGTCAATGATTGGGTCTATTTGAAGCTACAACCTTATAGGCAATCTACTATAAGGCAAAGTAAGAATCATAAATTGTCAGCAAAATACTATGGTCCCTTCCAAGTGATTCAGAAAGTGGGAAAAGTAGCTTATAAACTTCAATTTCCAGCAACTGCTCAGATTCATTCAGTATTTCATGTTTCACAGCTGAGAAGGTATAAAGGTGAGACTCCCAAAGAACCTGGCAAGTTACCACAATTGAATGGAGATGGGTTGGTTGCAGTGGAGCCGTTTGATATCTTAGACAGGAAGCTTGCTAAGAAAGGAAATGCACCAGTGGTTTATGTTTTGGTACATTGGACCAATGGGTCAGTTGCAGATGCTACTTGGGAATCTTATGATGACATTGCTGCAAAGTTTCCTCAATTTGATATTAATGCTTAAGTAAATTGATTGAGGACTATCAACATCTGAAGGGGAAGGCATTTGATATGGTTCAAATTGAAAGTCAATGAAAGTTAGTAATTAAAGTCAAAGCTACAAAGTCAACAGTAAACCATAACAGATTTTCCCGCCCATTTTACTTTTACCATTTCATTGTATAAATTCATTTCTTGTATTCAGTTAGGGATATCAATCATTTCAGTTGTAAAACTCTTCTTCTTTGTAAACCTTTATCTATCAATAACAAAGCATTGTTCTTCTTAACTCGTGATTCTATTCTCTATCTTCGGGAATTGCCTATTAAGTTGAAAGTACTACTTCATTTCCTTTGTGATTTCTAGTAGTACATATCATAGATAAACAGAGAAATGACAATTCTTAAATTTGCTTCTCGTTTGATATATATTCGAATCAAAAGAAAACATAATCCAGATTCTGATGTATGTATTCCATCCATCATGGCATCATGTAGGTTCATGAATGTTAATTGGTACCAAAGGGGCTTTGGCCTAGATGTGTGTGATTGGTCCATCAACCAAAAGTTTGTGGGTTCAAGTCTTGTTGTAAGAAATTATGTGTATGATAGATTTGTTGTAAAAACTGAGACTTTCTTGGTTTTTATGATAATTAGTGTGTTTAGTTAAATAGTGTTAAACAAAGATAAATTAATAACGTTCCTCGAATTTAATGTAATCATGATTTATCATATCATGTATCAAAGCAATGCACAAGTATAACAGTGTTTACATATAGATGGGAAATATTGATAAGAACACCATCCAAGTCATTATAACCTCGACGCAATGCACTATATGCTTGTTTCTCATTGTTTATACTTTTGCTCCATAAAGTTCAAATTAACTCTAGCTTTATTAAAGTCTAACTTGTAATTTGAAGTTCTGTGTAAATCCAAGCTTTTCTATGAAAATGTGTACTGTTTTGTAATTATGTAGTAAAAAACTAGTCGACCATGAATCGTTTTGATAGAGGTTAATATAGGAACATTTCAATGCAACTATTACTATAAGGCTCAGATTTAGCTCTAGAGTCCAAGTTCAAAAACAAAAACAATTTTCAGTTTTCGTTTTTTCGTCAAATATACTTTTTTGGTGTATGTATGTATATATATATATATATATATATATATATATATATATATATATATATATATATATATATATATATATATATGTATATGTTGGAAAAATAATCCAGTAATCTTTGTTTACAAGAAAAGGCCGCATATTTTCTGTCATGGGCTATATATATATATATATATATATATATATATATATGTATATGTTGGAAAAATAATCCAGTAATCTTTGTTTACAAGAAAAGGCCGCATATTTTCTGTCATGGGCTGCAAATTCGCAGGCCTACAAAACCCAATAGATGGCAGTTACATAGTATACGGTTATTTAGTCAGATTATTTTTAGGAAGCATTGTGTCATTTATTTTTTATTGAAACAATATGCCTCTTCATGAAGCAACGTTTCATCACTTATAAATAGATAGGATCCTGTAAACATTCTTTGTAACCCATTCGATCGTTCAATAAAGGGTTCACCCTATCTTCCTTGTTTCTTATTATTAATTCTTGTATGATGTTGGCATGTGTTGTTTTGATCAATCGATCCTCGAAACATATTCAGACCTGTGCAAAAGTGGTACCAGAGCTTCAAGGGATCAAACAACATCCCAATCATGTCTTACAATCATCATTCAAGAGTCTTACATCGGTGCCAATTGAAAGAAGAAACTGCCCAAAAGTCAGATGGTGGATTTAACCAGACAAATACGATCAACATGGACATAATGAAGATCACAGCAGTAAAGGTGGAAGTAACCGAAGGAAATTGATCTACCTGGATATAAGGATGATCACAAAAGAAGGTTTTGGCATCCCGAAATTGAAGGAACATGAAGATTGAAGAAGAAACAAAGATTAATAGATTAGGGAGGAATATGTTGGAAAAATAATCCATTAATCTTTGTTTACAAGAAAAGGCCGCATATTTTCTGTCATGGGCTACAAATTCGCAGGCCTACAAAACCCAATAGATGGCAGTTACATAGTATACGGTTATTTAGTCAGATTATTTACGTTAGGAAGCATTGTGTCGTTTATTTTTTATTGAAAAAATACGCCTCTTCATGAAGCAACGTTTCATCACTTATAAATAGATAGGGTCCTGTAAACATTCTTTGTAACCCATTCGATCATTCAATAAAGGGTTCACCCTATCTTCCTTGTTTCTTATTATTAATTCTTGTATGATGTTGGCATGTGTTGTTTTGATCAATCGATCCTGGAAACATATTCAGACATGTGCAAAAATATATATATAAACAAATATAATTAGTGTTACACTACAAAATTGGTGAATGAAAAATGCAAGGAAGAGTATTGAATTTATTTGGAAGACGAAGATGCATCAGCAGGTTTTTCCACCGTGCTTTCCTCTCGTAAACTGTTTTCTCTGCGGTAATTTGACTTTGCTCCCTAAAAATCATATCACAATGAGTATTATATAAGAATTTTTTGTAAAGTAACAAAACTTTCAATTCAAATTGTAGTTATTACGAACAAATGAATGTCAATGACATGATACTTACTTGGAATATGGTTCCAAGTTTCTTCATTGCTTTAGCCCGCTGTTTGAGCCTATCCTTTGGGACACTATTATCTTTGAGTACCTGAAGTGGATATGAGAATTATTTACAAATGAAGAAAGGCGCATAATGTCATACAGAATTTATATCTATCTGAATCTTTGAATATGAAACGATTTAGGAGGTTGCACACAAAAAAAGTTCTTGGACTTACAATCAAAGAGGCAAATATTGTACTACTTCCGATCGAGAACGAAGAATACAATGCATGAACTTACCGCTTGACAAACATGAGATAAGGTTGTCTCAATATCTACAACATTGAGTTGCCACAGGGAATTAAACATTACGTCCTTTTTGCTATTAATGGCTTTTATTATCTCCTCTTCTTTAGCTTCTGATTCAGTCAATTTCTTCAACTCCTCCATTGTATTGATTAACTGAACGGCGCCTACATAGATCAAAGATAACATACATTGTTAGGTTTAGTTTGTGTATCAACAATACTAATTGTTGAGTTTTGAAATATTGAACCTGAAGCGGCTAAAACTTGTGATTTAAACTGGTGTCCCTTATCCCTCACCCATTCTGCAAAATACGGGACCTTCATATATCTTTCCTTTGCCAATTCCTTTGCACCTTGCCTTGTGTAAATGTAGCCGATGGTGTGTAGCATAGCCTCACCAAAAGCTGATCCAAGACATGAAATATTTATTAACATAAAGAAACAAGAAACAAAGTACAACAGTTTAAATAGGATGTAGCTCAGAACATACTTGCTGGTGAAAGATGCTGAGCTTCTGATGTTGCCCAGCCTACAAACTCCTCTATTTTGCCTTCAACAAATGGTTGAAGGCGATCTTTTAAAATCTCAACGAGTTTATTTTCCCTCTCTTTTTGTAATACCTATGAAAGAAGAGCATTATTTTTAACATGAAATTAATAGTTAATATTTAAGACTTTAAGTAAAGAGTCAAATACAACATAGTGGCAAGACGGGCAGGGCAGGCAACGCGTCAATTTGTACCAGCCGAAGTGGGTGCGTCAGGCTAACCAGATTTTCTCCCATTATTGAGGTCGTATGAGTTTTAAATAGACTTTGGTCAACTTTCAACCCATTTGACCCATCCCTCTTTTGGCCATTTTTTTCTTCATGTTACTTGTCTGAGATAAAACACAACTCAAATCGATCCATTCATAACTAGAAGGGTTGAGATCAAATACCTTCATCCTCTCCTGAATTTTTTGTTTGCGAACTTCAGGAATATGTGATTCCTCTTCAAGCTCCACAGCTTGTATAGAAGCCATATAAAGCTCTCCGATATAATCCTCAAACAAATCACTACCAAATACCATACCAAAAACAGCTGCAGGATCCACCATTGGTTCCCTGTCAAGAGATTGAAAAGTATTGCCATACTTGATCAGCACTTTTTTGTAGGTAGATTATTTATACAAGTGATTCATTGTCGCTATCTAAGAGATTGATAGAATGTCAATGTGACAAAAGAAAGAAAAATATGAGCCCCCTGAAAGTTGATAAAATGACATATTTCGAAAAAAAGAAAGATAAAATAACTTCTATTAACCGATAATCAGGCATTACTCAGCAATAAGTGCAAACTTTGCTCGATATGTTCAAAATAGACTCAAAAACTTGAGACAAGGGGGTACTTTTTCCCCAATACCTTTGCAACATAACCAAGTTTTATGTGAATGCCAATAAGGTCCTAGCTAACACTCCCAAATACATAACTTTATGAACATAACTTAAAACAAGCACAGAATATGAAGAAACATAAGGTTATCTTTACACGAAATTATAGTCAAGTATACTTACTGTTTTACTCCTTCTTTGCCATTTTCATCATATTCTGCACGCTTCTTAGGATCACTTAGAACCTGATAAGCCTCTCCAAGCACCTTAACAAAGAAGAAATACATATCAATCTTCAAGAATAAAAACAAATACTTTGAAAAATCACCTTTAATAATGTGAAAAGATAAGATAGCCAAAAGCCACACCTGGAAATTATGAGCCGCTTTCGGATCCCCTTGATTTTTATCAGGGTGAACTATCTTCGCCTAAATAAGAACGGAAGGATATAATTCCATAATATTTAAGTGATTATATTCAACATTAAAATAAATGCATAAAGGAACACCCTAGAAATGATGAATGGAAGTTTCTGATTGTACTTATGATGTCTAAACTGAAAAACATTAACAACTTACTATTTCCATCGAATATGGTACTTAAAAATGCAACAAAATTATCACAAGCTGCGTAAGCTTCGTGATGTTTGGCGTTGTGTTTTGAAAGTGTTCTGCTAAGTTTATGCTCAAATTAAGTTGTGATAACCAGTTGTTTAAGTGTTTGACAAATTGTGATTACTTAAGAATCAACACGTAAAACGCATCCAAAACAATCAATCAGAACCAATTCTTTTTGTAAAACTGAGCACTATCCGTAAAGCATGAGTAATAAGTAAACATACATACTTTGACGTAATATGCCTTTTTAATATCAGAAGCAGATGCTTCAGGATTAACTCCCAATATGTCGTAATACTCGGTCTCCTTCACCATACTTCTATGACGATCACAAATTCAAAACTCTACAAAAAAAAAAATTATCAAACACAATATAAACTTCTAATCACGTTATATTTTTCATTTTTCAATATTACAATGAAGCTAAATATCTAATAGATCCATTTGATATAAATAAATCTACTAATATCATGATAATAAATCGTGAGAACAGGATCATAGATTCATAGATAAGCATGCATACATGTATCGACAAGGGTTATTGCTAATATGCCATCATATTAATCATTAGAAGAAGAACAGATTAGAAGCCTGTTGATAACGAAATCTTTCACAAATCAAACATCGACTAACTGAATACAATTGTTTCAATCAGGATCATTGCAATTCAATGGATCAACGTGAAAATTTCAAAATAAAATAAAAATATTTAGTTATAAAAGATGATAATTAACATGAAAATTTTTTCTTTTCTGTTTTGAAACATGCAAGAACTCATGTATTTTACTTTATTTATTATTTATTTTTTATTTTTTGAAAGATGATAATTTGTCCGTAGAAATAAACTTTTATATAATCTTTACTGTCCCAAATTATTGTCACACTTACTATTCCGGTTTATTCAAAACAAATGTTCATTTTTAAATTCCAACCAATAAAAGATTAGGGTAAGGATCCAGTGAGAAAAAAACTTAAAATGAGAAGGACGAGAAATAATTATAACCACACATTTGAGATGCATCGACTTGATTTAGATGCATCTCTATTCATTTAGATGCATCCCAATTAGTTTCGAAAGTAATTTTGAAGTGAAAACGATGCAAAGTAGTACTAACAATAAATTTGACCTGCAGAGGATGAAAAATGTATAGGATTCGTCTAACTTGATGAAACGCATCTAATATATGTATATGCATCTAATTTTTTGCTAGAAAATATATTATGATGCATCTAAAAGACTAGGGATGCATCTAATTCAAGTCGATGCATCTCAGATATGTAGTTATAATTATTTCTCATCCTTCTCATTTTAAGTTTTCTTCTCATTTGATCTTTGGACTAAAAGATTATTTAAAATAAGACAATGTGACTTAATCATGTGCATACATGGGCTGTCACATAAGATTTTTTATAAAATAATGTAAAACTATATTATACTTAAATTGTTACATTACCCATAAACGCGCAGATTTTTATATAAATTTTTTATTATGTATTAATATCTCTGTTGTAAAAATTAGTCCAGGCGGCCGATTAATCTTCGCATAATCGCTGATCGCTTACTAAGCACCTTGATTTATTATAATCGGCCTATTTAATCGCTTTGGTCAAAGATCGCTTAAAAATTGGTCAACAAACAAATTAATCGGAGAAAATCGGTCTAATCGGATTAATCGGACAAAATCGCTTAAAAATGATCAACAAAATTGCTTAAAAATCAGTCAAAATCGCTTAAAATCGGTCACCAAACTGATTAATCGGACAAAGTCAGTTAAAGATCGCTTAAAAATAGTCAGTAAACTGAGTAATATCTATGTTTGACTTTGAACTTTGAAGAATTATGTATTATATTTATATTTGAACACTTGAAATATTTCAACTTTGATGCATTATACTTATCTCATACATATAATGTAATATAATATAATATCTAAAATTACAATTTTGTGCATAAAAATTCCAATCTGATTAATCCCCGCCTAACCGATTAATTGTTGGGCCCTACCCGACCGCATCATTAGCGTCTAGCGATTTTTACAACCTTGATTAATATCGATTTGATTTTTATATAAATTTTTTATTATGTATTAATATCGATTAATATTTTAAATATATTTTTGTTGGACGAAGTATTTGACTTTGTTTAACTGATATAGCGTGGAGGTTGATGTTATTTAAATTTAGCTATTGAGATCATGTTTTATACATTATGCACACGTGACGACCAATAAAAAAATGTTTTTCTCGATATCTGTATCTAAACTTTTAAAGGAATTCTTGGGTAAAAAAATAATATGTGGAAAATATTTGTATCTAGGTGGAATTTAAATAAATTTGGTGAAAATCAACCGGTCATCTTTCTAATAATGATGGTTTAAACAAGTTTTGATAATAGTAATGGTATTTTTCGGAGTAAATTACTTAACTAATGAAATTTTTGAAAGTATGTTATCAAATTTATGGACTTAACCCTTTAATTAATTACCCCTTTAGGGTTTTTTTTTTTTCTTATAAGATTGACACATGTGTTTTTATACATATTTATTTTGCTGGATGAAATTTAGATGGGTTTGACCAAACTGAAGACAATTTTGACTTTTATTGACCAACTTTTGATTTTTATTGACCAATCAGAAAGCTCGATTTTAAAATTAAACTCTCTCATTTATTTTAAGGGCTAATTACCCAAAAATGTATTATATTAAGACACATTTTGTTATTCTCTGTAGCGTTCAATTTTCCGTTATTCTGTGTAACATTCAATTTTATTTTGGGGTTATTGTGTGCCAAATCTGACCTCCTCAGCCGGTTTTGCCACGTAGTTCAAATCACCTACATGTCACAGCCACGTCGCATACATACAATTACCCAAAAATGACAAGTATAATACATTAAAGGGCAATAAACATTGCTTTTTTTTTTTTTTTTTTTTTTTTTTTTTTTTTTTTTTTTTTTAACAAAATCAACATCCTCAACATCTGATAACCACCATCTTTTCTGGTATTTTTTCTGACAACCACCATCTTGTCGGCATCTTAAATTCAGTCAAATGAGCAAAACAAGATAACATTTTATATGATTTAGATAAAATAGAGCTACAACAAACCAAGCACAGCATGTGAATGAACTTTCTAATTAGTTATAAGGTGCCAATTTCTATTAAAATAATAACATGAGTACACGAGCATTTTACACATCTATGCCCAACTAAATTTACATCAAAACAATTTGATATGATGCACTTTTGGACTTTAAACATTCTTTCAAGCTTCTGACTATTTGCACTGAGAAGTTTGACCATATGGTTAAGTGCAAAAGACTTTCTTGTGCCTCCTTCAGTTATAACTTATAACAAAGCCTTGCAATGCAAAAAGAAAAACAACATTAATTATATTTAACCTCATGTATATATGTGTAATGTGTTGGGTATATTTAACTAAAAACACATAATTTAATGAGACTGATATAACTTATTTTATCAAAGAAACTACATGATACAGTTGTATTACACATAATTCATCTACAAATCTCATTATGAAACACCACATAAGGTATATGGCCATATGGGTTCTTTAAGGGATACTCCGTCTTTTCCAGAATGTCCATAAATAAATAAACAAAATGGATAAACCAGCAACTAGCTTGGGCGGTCAAAATTGGCACACGATAACCCGAAAAGAAATTGAATGTTACATAGAATAACTGAAAAATTGTTCGTTGCATAAAATAACTCAAAGTGTCAAGTATAGTACATTTTTAGGTAATTAGCCCCTTTTTATTATATAAGAGATGATTACTTTTGTCTCATAATCGGGTTTTTTTATTATTAAAAGTGTATATTTGATTGAGCATTGATTCTCATATTTAATTGATATGCTTAATTCTACATGTCACTTGGTAACAACACATGTATTTGATCTGGGATATTTTATATTTGGAAACTTAATTAATTTAACATTCACACAAAACAGTGACAAGATTCATGCTTATTTTGGATTTTGATTGTGAGACTTTCGTTCCAAAAATATATAAAACTAGCTTATAGACCCGTGGAATCCACGGGATTTTAGAGGGTTTTGATTAAAAAAAAGGTTAGTACGTGAATAAAGTAATACGAACGTAAACACTATGAAATTTTCTTGTAACGAAACATTAAAAGTGACTGAAAGTATAAAATACAATGCTTGTAAATATTTGTGTAATAAACGTTCATTGACTCTTGATCATCAATATGTTTGTCTTGAGAAGCAAATACATGTAGTGACCATTCTAAGTTTCTAACACTTCAACAAAAGGTCCATTCCATAAACACCTAATAAGTATAAAAAAAAAAAGTAAGTAAAAGAAGTGTAAGTGTCTTTGGGTTGGTCACGATTGCTTCTAGTCTCACTTTATGGGTTGACCCTAGTTCCATTGCACACGTCTTACATCTTTAATCTTTATTAACGGGTCTATTAATGGTGCATACATACCAGACATTTTTTTTTATTGTAGTGTTGATCATTTAAATATTTCTTTCTTCTAAGAATTTTGGAACACTGCTACAACTTGTTCGAATTAACATCTTATCAATTCAGTTTCTTGGCAAATATTTGCATTATATTTAGGGAGTTTATGTGTTAGACAGTTAGACTATACAATTGATTCTTGATCACCTATAATAGGAGATATGAGTAGGAAAGATTAGACGTAAAAAGATCAATTCACAGCTCACTATTTTCCCGTTCAGTTTACTGCTAGTTCCTCTTTTTTTTTGAACAAATGCTAATTCTTATTAGAGTTCAGATATTGTGATAAATTATACGGTTGGGTTGCGAGTTGTTTTTATTTTTTGGCAACCCGATAAGAACCTTAACCTGACTCGATAACCCGATTGGCAACTCTACATGTGGTGATGTCAATATTTGTCCTAACTTTCAAGGAAGCTATAGAATCCATAACTATTTGATAAAAAGAACACTAAAGTGGATGACTTTAAGCTCCTTATATCAAAGAAGATGTGTTGTAGAAGCTCAATCCTTGTTGCATTCCATACAATTTACCTTTCTTCACATGTTAATCAAGTCCGTTAAGTAACCTGCTCATCTGGAGAAACAATGTTCAGTATCAACACAACCGAAACTTGTTTAGCCAAATAACAATATAAAACATCAATATTATGATAAGAGATAAAATGATTTTAAAAATGTTTACAGTAAAACTAAATGATAATTTAATTTTTTATTAAATAAATGCAATTATCAAAATATGGAGTTATTTTGTTCCTGAGATGGTGACCCGAGCACCACTTACCTGCTTATACATACTTTCTTTTAAAGAAATTATGCATCAAAAAATTAAGTGTGTGAATAAAGTATGATGGAACACAAGTTAATGACAGTAGCATATGGTCAAACCCGTTTGATACCCTAAATGAAAAATCATAAAGTGATTTTCTTTGAAATGCCCCTCATTTTATATGTAAAATACACCAAGAAAAGACAAAACAATTGACAAACATGAGCTATCGACAAAAGCTCACCAATGAATTTAATCAATCCTGCACTTCTGTTTAAAAAGGATTTAACAAAGTTCCCTTTCAAGGTGGTTATTTCTTAATTTACTTAGTAATTGGAAGTACTCAAATAAGCCAATTCTTGTACTATATAAACAGAAAATCTCAAACATTTAAGCACACTAATACATTATTTAGTCACCTCTTAACAAATACATACTTATTTGAAAATGGTATACCATATTACAAATTATCTTCGATGGTGCTGTTACTGGCAGTCGGTATCAATGGTGATGCTATTTCAATCTACTGGGGTCAAAATGGGGGTGACGGAACCTTGGCTGAGACATGCTTAACGGAAACTACGATTATGTCAACCTTGCATTTCTTGCAACATTAGGAAACAATCAGACTCCAATGATTAATCTTTCAGGTCACTGCGATCCATACATCAATGGCTGCACCAATCATGCTAATCTAAAGGGTTAAAAGTAATGCTTACCATTGGAGAAGCTTCAGGAAGCTACTATCTCACATCTGTTGCAGACGCAAAACAAATAGCCACTTACCTCTGGAATAACTTCTTAGGTGGGTCATCATCTATCCGTCAACTTGGTGACGCTGTTTCAGATGGGATTGAATTTGATATCGAAGGAGGAACAACTGAACATTGGGATGACCTTGCCAATTATAGTCCTAAATACACCAGTGAAGGCAAGAAGGTGTACTTGACCACATCTATGCCGATCATGAATTCTATCTAACTTCCGTAGAAATGAGATACCCTGCTCCTTCAAATAACATCCATTTTTAAATTGCAGCTTGTTGCATAAGTGTCTTGGGAATGAGCCGAATGACCATGTAATAGAAAGACAATAACAAAACGAAAACATTAAGTTTTGCAATAAAATAAAAACACACTTTATGTGTTCCTTAATCACCCTATTGACATCATTAACAAATCAAAATAATTCCGCAAGACACTCTCAATCACCTAAAACGATCCTATACACACTTACTTAAATGCTACTTTCTTGAAACGCATCTTAATCCCGAACATTTGCTTATGTTTCCCCTCCCTGCCCAGCCATTCAAAATAATTTCATATCATGGAAACCCATATAAAGTTCTCACAACAGTGGCCTTTTAAATGATTGCAAATACATGTGTGAACCCTTAAATAATATGGCTCCCTAGATCAAGAACTTCTAATTCTTCTTTCTACATAATTGACAATTCAGTAAGAGTAGCTGGGGTATTCACACATCACTTAGGGAGATGTTTTGAGGTGGTGATTGTATGGCATATCCAAATCACAATGCTTATCGATGGCTAGCTCTAATGGAAAGTCTAACGCCAAACATATATGTGATTAAAAATTAATCGGTTACACTTCTTTTCGGTCATCGTTAAGACCAAGTTTCTAACCACTCAGCGACTTCCTTCTCTGGGAAACATTCATCTAATTTTCCTTCCACCTATGAATTCAACTTCCTGACACATCAATGTAAAATGTACAAAAGTGGTTCTCACATTACAAAGTTTTCTCATCATTATAGATATATTAACATATGACATGTAATGGAAAAATAAGATTAATACTTAATTTTAACGCTGCAACACTAAACTATTTAGTTTTATATAATAACAAAAACCATTTCAAACAGAATAGGTTTTAAAAAGGTTCAGAATTTGTAAACAGAGGTAATTAAGGTGATTTGGCTTTAAGGATCTAGCTAAACGTTGTCTCTTATAGTTTTAGCATTAAATATCTTAACCCAACCCACCATAAACCATTACCTAGCCGACATAAATAGGAGTGTTTGAAGGGTTCAAAATGGTTTTTCTCATATTTAAACTGGTTATTTTCTTTTTACATAAAAGCCTAGTACCAAAGAACACGACTGGATATTATTCATATATAATGTAACTTGATAATGAAAATATATTTTTATAGAATAGAGATTAAATTTTTTATCGTTGAGAATGGACAAATAATCATCACTCGGGTGAGCCCGACCTGACGTGACTCATTTGGACCCGTACTTAAATTATCAACCTAAATTTACCTCTATGGAAACTCTAATTATCAACCATTTGGACCGAGTTGGTTGAACTCAACAGATTAAAACATATAAAAAAATCATTTAACCAATAATAAATATAATGTTTGACTGAAGGCCTTACCAAGAGAGGATGTTTGGAACAACCTACTTGTCAAGTTCCATACGGACCTTTTCCAGCTTGCTCGTTTTTTGCTGTTAAAGACATCCAAGCTTGTTAACATTCATCAATCTTGTGTTGACATTGAGTACCAGCTCTTGTATCCTCTTCTCATACTTTTTTACAGATGCCTTTCGCTTTAGTTTCTTCTGCCATATTCAAAATTCAATCTGCGTCATTGATTAGCAATGATTAACATAGCATTAATGTACTAATAAGGATCATACCTGAATTGAAGGAATCTTTATATTAGCAGCACCAGTTTTGACATTTAATAAAATCATGATCTGCATCATAGTTTGTGAGTACATCAACGAAGTCAAAGTCAAGTCATTTGTTACAATTACAGTTACAAAATTAAAATGCAAACTCGTAAGAAGTTTCACATACCAAATGGAGAAAACTGGCAACATTATGAGTGAGCTTTTATCATTCATGTAAGAAATTGTATATTTCCAGCTCAAACTTCTAGAATACCTGAAACAATACAGTTGCTCCACCGTGATTGTAGTACAACTGAAGCATAGTGGGCTAAGAAAAATCTTAACCGACCATTCAACCATAGGGGGTGCCATAAAGGTTAGACTTTTGCAAGTGTCAACATTTTTGGGTCACTTGAATTCCTTTCAGCAAACTTCTTAACTTTTGAACTGTGTAAAATATGATCACTGATATTAACTTATTTCAACAGTGATCTCACCTTTTTGATGCTAACATGTTTATGAGGATTTATGCATCAGTAATCCAGTTTGGAACTTGTTTTATACTTTTTTCTTTTTAGCAAAGTTTTTTGTAGTATACCGACCATTTAACTTGGTAGAAAATACACATGATCCATAACCTTAAATATGGACGTGAGCGTAAGAGTGATACCTTTAGCAATCAGTAACATAAATCACATCCCTACATGTGAAAGAAATACAACCTCAATCAGATCATGCTAATTATATTGTTTTTTTTTTTTTTCTCATTATTGGCACCTATTTGAAGAAGAAGGACACTCCGATTGTTTGGTAACATTAGCTAATATAATGTTGGCTACAACTCTCTACATTCATATGAACATACATAGCGCTAAAAAAAATTATAGTTGTACTCGAGTTTACCTTCAGTCACACATTTTAAAGGTTGAAAACTTTCCCGAGAACTGTGACCTCCTTGCTGCTGGTTGTTACTGGTACCTATTACAAAGATACAACAGCAAATTGAGGACAATCAACATAATTTGAATGAGGTAATACAATATTTCTTTTCTGCATTTGTAGTCCTAATATCCAAAAAGAATAACTAAAAAGTTTGATAGATGCGTTGTAGTCCTAATATAAAAATAATAATAATAATAAAATAAAATAAAAATCGATGGATGCGTTATAGTCGTAGAATTCGATAGATGCGTTGTAGTCCTAATATATATAAAAAAAAAAAAAAAAAAAAAAAAAAAAAAAAAAGAAAAAAAAAAGTTCAGTAACCTGCTGTGAAAGGAGTTAAATAGGTTCATGGTCAAATTGTATAGTACTTATGACCATATTAATACCTAAATTATGTATTAATTCTTAAAACAAAAAATGTTGTCGTTGACCTATTTAACCGGTCTCATATGATATGCATGTAATTTGATATTTTGACTGAACCCTTTGATGTGTGCCGGTGGCCTAAGCCTTTAGGTGAGGCAAGAAATTGCATAACATACTATATGTTCACCGGACGGGTATTTACAGAGTTAGAAAAGTAATGAGAGGCCGGTTATGAATTACCCGAGCTCTGAAAATCTTTCTGGGAGGTACTTTTTGAAGTGACTTGTTCCTTCCGGAATTACAGAATAAACCAAAACACCATGGAGTCAAACATGCTTCTTTGTACAGAGTCACCTACAAATTTGAGGCTCTTGTCCTTCAAAATTTCCAGCAATTTCAAAGAATTAAATCTACAAAAAACTGTAAACACATCCACTATGCTTTACATAATTATCATCAATAATTATAAATTTAACTTACCCCGCAATGACATCCTTACAATATAAATCAACCAAAGATATTTTAACAGCTAAAATCATGAATCCAAAAAAAAAAAATGATTAAAAAAAAGTTCCCAATCAAAACTCATATCAGAAATAATTATGTCTACCATTACTAATTTTTTTCATCATAAACATAAAAACAAATTAAACTAAAACTTTTATTAACATTTGAATTGAAAAAGCAAATTAAATCGAAACTTATATCATCGACTGAATTGAAACAACCAAAAATCAATTTGAATTGAATTACTGGATTTACATCATAAACATAAAAAACAACAATAACATTAAAGAAATCGATTCAATATAATTAAAACTTACCGAAATTATTGGGTGAACCGCAGCAGAAGGCAGATTTTGAATCGGTGTTTTGATTTAGCTTTGAATACGATTTTTATTTTGATCATTGCCAAGTTTAGGGTTTGTCAAGCAAAGATGTTTAAGGGGTGGATTGATACTGATTCATTTGGTTTTGAAGTTTTTTGAAAAATCAGTTACAAAGAAAGAAAATTAATGCATTAATTTTTACCTAAAATTAAACTATCGATTGAATAATTGTGGGGAGATTCCTCTTTTAATTTCATTGACTAATTTATTGAGTTTGATGGAGCGTTTTTTATTGATAAAAGGTGTGAAGAAGAATGCATAAGTATCTTGTACGCATTAAATGGTTAGCCAATCACATTGCACACACGTATGAAAATTTATTGCAAAACATGCTTAGGGAGCTTGTAAAGTTTTCTGGTTTATTAGAAGTTATAGATAGTATATGTTTGCGGCATTAACTTGATTGTCAATTTGTCATGGTTATAGTATCAAAATCCCAAGGTGGTCCTAATTATTTCTTAAACTAGTATTAAAAAGGAGCAGATTATAACCTATATGTGTTTCGACTTTTGATACTCTTTTCATTATAAAAACTGTTTTTTCAATCCCCACATAGGTCATGGAAGAAAAAAGTTGCTAGCTTATATATTGAGGTCTTTGTCTCTTTCACAAGTTGATATTAGTACTATGTTATCTTTATGGGTGTTAGAACGAATGCTAATAAAATCGCTATTGCTCTAATGCACATAATGGTGACTTGTACACATTGTCTACCTTTTTATATATTTCCAAAAATAGAAAAAAAAGGTTTTTGTTCATGAAGATTTAAAGCACCCAACTTTTACGTGTATATTTTGAACCTTAGATCACCTCATGGTTACTTTCTTAAAGTAAATCTTTAGTAAAAGCATTAAACATGAGGCCTCTTAACTGGATGCAACATTCAGCAAATATAGATCATGTGTTAGAAACCATGTTCGAAACAAACAATTTTTTATGGTTATGTTTTTCGAGTGACGCTAAGAATTCACAACATTGGTAGCTAGTTGTGACCTAAAAGTTTCTAACTATAAGAACAAACTACAACATAATTCACATATCCGACAGCAAATAATAAAAGTCAGACAGCATAAAAATAAAATCAGAACCAAAAGTCTCTTGTTTCGGATCATTTGAACTATAAAAGTCAACATGTGACCGACGGTTTTGTTTATCTGATTACAACTAGATTACAAAAAAGGGAAAGTAGTGGCATTAGCCTTCACTTCCTCTATTCCATTTCCACGAAAATATTTACACTTTCGCCCTTCACAACCAAGTCCAATCCTAAAGTCAACTTTCGCCAGATACAAAACCATTTCATCGATATCAAGAATCTGCAGACAGGCAGACACATTCAGTGAGAAATTTCGAGAGGCATGAGCGTAGTTGTTGTCATGTTTCCATGATGTTTTTCTGCATCATTGCTTCTGTAAACTAATGACTGTTGACTACCATGGTCAAAACAGAAGTCATAAGACTTGAAATTCAAGCCCTCATGCTACTTTGGTTTTATAATTTCAACCCTTTTATGAAAATGGGTCAATTCGGCTAATAATTGTATTTATCTGGTATCAAACCGTAAAATAAACATGGCTGACAAACTCAGAAACTGTTCCATAGTGACCCGTTACGCAGCCATATGACCCGCCCAATTAGCTGCCTATACTTTTGCTTCCATGGGTGTATGAAGAGAACTTACCATTGTTGTTTCTTACTTCTGAATTCAGTAAGGACGGGATATATGTTCTCGAATGCAGTATAAGTCTCGTCTTTTACCTGAAAGGTCAATAGATGAGGATTAAATTCAACATTGAAAACGACATATGGAATCAAACGTTCTAAAGGGGGTTCACATGTCATTACACACCTTGGCTCCCGTGAGAACAATCTTCCCAGATAAAAAGATAAGCAGAACGATTTTTGGTTGTTTCATTCTATATATCAGTCCAGGAAAGATTTCTGGTTCATACTGGATGAAGAAAACAAAGTGAGTATAAAACATAATAATTCACAAATAATCGACTGATTTTGGTCTGCTTTTTAACGTTTGCAGCACCGATTGACAAATTGGGCAGGTTGAACAAAAGGTTCTGATAAGGTTTGACCCACAAATTTGATTTTAATAATCAAGCAAGTTACTAGATTGTATACGCTCAACATCCGCCCATTTGACCTGTTTAATTTTTTACTAGATTGTATACGATCACATTAATTTTAATTTTAACCCAAATCAACCTCATTCACAAATGTATGGGTCAAAATTTTCGCCTGTAACAAACAATATTATGTAACAGAACATTCTCCATCCAACTCACAGTTGTAAAGACACTGTGAGAGGAGCCCGCGAGGCCTTCAAGCCAAATGGGAAATTTTACATCACATGAGCCAACGATATTTTGAATCTTGAAATCCTACAAGCCACATAAAAAACGATAGATTAATTAAAAAATACATCAAAATGGCTGTAAAGCAGATGATACTAGTTATATACGTGATGGAGATACAAGAAGAAATGAACCGATAGTGATATAGGTTACCTTAAATTTGGCTGGAAATCCGAGTTTCTGAATGATCCGAGCATACTGAAGAGCAACATTATGCACAGGATGGTAAGGAAAAATACAAAAGAAAATTGATGCCAGGATTAAATGCATGAATGCATGAGAATACAAAAACTAGTTTTCTGAAAAGTGGAATCAAAATTAAAAGGTACTCTTTTAGCGAGATTTAAAGCAAGAATGACTTATTTTCCCATTTTCCATCCGTGCACAAGTAATGCAGTTGACCTGAGAAATGAAACCATTTGAGGCATTTGACTAAGGGGCTGTTTGGGATGGCTTATTTTTTCTGCCTATACTTGTGTTTATAGATTAGCGGTTATACGCTGCTTAAGAAAAGCACTTCAGAAAATATGACTGCGTAAGCTTATTTTTTTATTTATTAGATATAAGTCACTGGCAAAAATAAATAATTTAGTTTCATCTCAAATAAGCACTTTGAAATAAACATTTGCCAATCTGCTTATTGAAAACTGCCTATTTTGCCTCAAAATAAAGAGATAAGCAGAAGCAGTCTGAATTATTCAAACACTTTCACTGGCCTCTCTGCGTATATATAAGCAGATAAGAAGAAAAGACAAACATAAACAACCTTTAAGAAACTAACACCCATTACAATTTCATGAAACAAAAGGAACTTTGGGGTAAAATATGAGACCTTCCGTGCTGCCAGTTTTGACTCCTGCTCACTCTTTGCTCCTGTACATACCTGAGCAGCAAGGCAAAAATTAGAGCTCGCAATGGGCCGAGAGGGTTGGGTAACACGACAATAACAAATTGGGTTAAAACATTTCATTCTTTTATGAAGGCCAATCTTGTAATATTTAAAAAAAAAATCACAGAATCCATCATTCTACCACAAATAATGAATAATAAGCCTTTAAACTGCCTACTTAATAATAGATATAAAAAAAATGGCGTGACTCGTGATCAATGACTAGAGAACGAAGATAATGATAAAATCAGCATAGGATAGTACTGTCAATTCACTAAGGTTAATTTTATCGAAGGAAGAAAAATCAGATTTCTTTACCAAACAAAGATGAAAAAAGAAACAACAGTATTATTACAGCATTAGACCGGGGGTGAAAGACCGACTTACCATTCTACCGGAAGAAAATATTAAAGCTGTTGTTTTTGGTTCTCGTATCCTCATGATAACCGCAGCAAATCGCTGAGTAACAAGAAATATAAACAAATATATAATCAGCAGTCCAAGTTTGCCATGATTCGGAGAACATACCTACTAGTGTGTATCACAAAGACTTTGTAAACGTATGGAAAAGGTTATACCTTGGGGTTGTATTCTGCATTACGAGCTTTCAGTGCAATCGTGTTCAGGTTTAGCTTGCAACCAAGATTGACAGTAGACACAATGTTCCTACATGTACAGAAAAAATGTTCGTTAGCAACACAAACCTTATCACCACTGCATTTTCATTCCAGAAGGACCCACATATCTAGTAGACAAAATATACTGAGATGCGAAAGTGTATTTAATGTCACAATTATATATACAGCTCCAAAAATTCACTATTGTTAACTCAATAAGGCCAGATAGAGTTCTAGCATAATCTATTTTACTAATGGTACTCAACCCATTAAGCGAATCAAGAACGCATATATGAATATCATGAATTGTGCACTGTGAACTGACCTGATTTTATTGTACAATTGTAACAATACTTTTACGTATTGTAAAAAAAAGCATGAAAAGGATGCACAATGTGACGAGATTCATAACACACTCCAATTTGCTAGTGAAACTCACGCATTTCGCTTTATGAATCAAATTGTGCCTAAATTTCCTCTAATATGCTTCCAATGGTCTTAGTTTCTATTTAGAATTAGAAGTTAAGAACATGGTAACTAGTCTGGTGGTCATCTTAAATGAAATTACATAGCCAGTGTTCATCCAGATCGTGATATAATATATTACTATTGAATAGTCAAAACTCATATTGGATACCTAAACACATTCATCAACTATAAAACTGATGAATCTACATTGTCGAAACATATGTAAAAGGAATAACATTGCCACTTACTGAAGAGTGGGAACAATTCCCGATCGGTGCTTAGAGAGATCAACTGGTTGGCTATCCTCCAACACTTGATATGCCATAAATCCCTTTCCTCGACTCTTTAACTGTTCTGCACAAAGTTAAACGAGAAACTTGAATACCAAACATCGTTTTCCACCTTCATAAAGGAAATCACAAATTCCAAAACGAACTTAACAAAGAATTGATTACACAATTAACCTTAATTAAAAACCAAAAGCAACAATGCGAAACTAATCACCTCAGGTTTAAACAAATAACTACTGTTCAATTCATATAATTGACCTTTTGGGGACTGTCCTACAAAAATTTCTACAGTACTTATGAAAACTGAGAACCTGAAGAACAGTCAAATAACTGATCTTTCAGGGTGTGGAACCCTTTACTGCCCAACACAAGTCAAACTAAAAAAACGAAATACCAAGAAACAACCAACATGGTTTATCACAGAAAAAGACAACGTCACTGGAAAAAGGTTCATAAATTCGTTTTAAGAGTTAGGTTTATTGAGCACTACTGGCTACATTGCAAATTGATCACACAGGTTTCAACATATTACTATACTTAGACTTCAAGCCACAAGGAGTTATGAAGTACTGCATGCAGCAGTAATTTCCGCAAAAAAATCGCCAAACTTTAAACATAACATAGACCTCTCCACAATATAATTTAACTATGTACGCGTGGTTACAACTTTACATAAATTACAACAGTCAAACATCAATTCATAATCATACACTATGTATTCAACAAAGGATCCAAATATGACCTTTTAGGGTTTAAAATCTTGAGCAAAAAAGATGAATCGATCAAGAACAGTACAGAATCACAATTTGTCAAAAGGATATGTACGAGGAGTTTACGATTAACACTATAATTCCTATTTGATTAAACGAAAAACAATAAATTCTTTTGATTGGGAGAGATTAATTATCTAACTAATATATCTAATGTGTATTGGCACAACGACACCATTATACATTCTTACAACTAACTATATCAACTAATGATGGTTGCATGCATGTTACGTACTGGATTATATCAAAAGCCAAAGGAATTAAAACCCTTGTTTGCACAGTCGCCAAGAACGATATATGTGACTGGTAGTCTTCCAATAAAAGAAAAGTGTTTCCTCTTTTAGGTCTGCAATCCTTTTTATATCTTTCAAAGTCGGTTCCTTTTTCTTTTCTTGATCGTCACGTCAAAGCCAAGCAAAACCCAATTAAATGGGCTTCATTAATTCTTGTTTTTTCTTTGATACTTGAGCCCAAATGTATTAATATGATAAGCCCAAATACTTAATTAAATAACCATGGCTCAAAGTGTATTTGCAAGCCCAATCCACGAACTCAGTTTTCCCAATTTGAGACCGTTGGTTAAACATAGGTCTAATTGGGTAAAATCTAGTAAAGGATGGGTCTAGTTGGATTTTTCTAAATATCTATATGTATATCTATACTACTATATAATGCATCTAATTCCAACCTAACTCATAACCAAAAATTATGATAAGGAGTTCCAATTATGAGATGACATGTGTCACTACTCAACTAACTCCAAGCTTTAACTCCTAACCAAAAATTAAGATAAGGAGCTTCAATCATTAGATGACATGTGACACTTTCCAACTTAAAATCCACCTTTATTTTCAAATTGAAATATCTTTTTATCTATTTGCTTTTTTTTACGATCTAATTTCACCATATTTTTTAAAATTTTGTGCTATTTAATTCAATATCCATTTTAACATATTTGTATGAGTTTTTTGTTTTTATATTTTTAGTGGGTTTATTTTTATTAATTTAAAATTTTACCACTTTAACCTTTATTTCAATCAATACAATATCGATTCGATAAAATCATATACTTTTAGGGGCAGTGTTTGACAGGTAAGGGTCTTTCTATATACGGGAATAATAATGTCACGGAAAAGCAACGAGAAACCCAAGCAAATAAATACAATAATTAACATATACATTCGGAGTGTTGTGAAACGAATTCACTAAGCGGGTAGGGAATTGCGAGAAAAGTTGGGCTATCAATTCATTTACTATATTATAATATAACTATATTTATCGTCGCTGCTGTGCACGGGTATCCAACTAGTTATAAATAAGTCTAATTGGATATTTGATAGAAATTGCAATTATATAATAATTACCCAATGGGTCTCTCCCAAGACTTCAGTTTCACGGTTTAGGAACCCTAAAAACATTAGACTAGCGGTAATAAAGTTGTGAACACGCGTCTTTGAGGCCACAAGGACGTGTCCAACCTGTTACCGAAGCTCATAGATAACACGTCTTTGACGGTAAAAATGGAGAACTCGTTCTCAGTCTTGGCAACGACCGAGTTGTGAAGTCAGTTGTGTAACATGTGTGATTTGTTTAATTCGTTTATGTGGGGTATCTTTGTGCATAAATTGAGTATATTTGACCGGTGATGTTGGTTACAGAAGGAGAAGCTGACGTGACGCTAAACTTACCCGTTTGACATCATCCAAAAACAAACCTATAAATAACCATCAAGTTCACTTCACTCCACTTCAAACAGCAAGTAACCAACAATGGAGATAACAACAATGTCACAAGCAACTCAACTCCACGCCCAAACCCTCAAAACCCCAAACCCTAACCCCGAAACCCTAATCAAAATCTTCAACTTCACAGCCTTATCACCTTCCCCCAACTTAACCTACGCCCACACCATCCTCAAATCCCTCCAACCCACTTCCCAAACCTCATATTTCCACAACACCTTGATTCGAGCCCACGCCGTCTCTCCGAATCCGCTAAACTCGATAACCCTTTTCTTAAAATGGGTCAATTTGGATTACCCATCAAGGGTTAAGCCTGATAGGTTCACTTACCCTTTTGTTTTTAAGGCTTGTGGGAAACTAGGGTTTAAGGGTTTTGGTAGAGAGGTTCATGGGTTGGTTTTGAAATCGGGTTTTGGCGAGGATTTGTTTGTGGGGAATGGGTTGGTTAGTTTTTATATGGGGTGTGGGGAGGTGAGTGATGGGGTTAAGGTGTTTGATGGAATGTCTGTTAGAGATGTCGTGTCGTGGACTGCGGTTATTGATGGGTTTATTGATAATGGGAGGGCGTTAGACGGGTTGCGGTACTTTAGGGATATGGAAATGGAAGGGTTTGTGGCGAATGATGTTACTATTGTGTCGGTGCTTAGAGCGTGTGCTGAAACTGGTGCTTTGAGTATAGGTGTTAAGTTAGACGAGTTGGTTAGACTTAGAGGGCATAAGGTAAAGAGGAATGTTGTTACGACTTTGATTGATATGTATTCGAAATGTGGGTGTATAGATAGTGCGACGCGGGTTTTTGGTGAGGCGGTGGATAAGGATGTTTATGTTTGGACAGTGATGATATCTGGTCTTGCAAGTCATGGGAGGTGTAAGGAAGCGATTGAGTTGTTTGAGCGTATGGAGAGTGTTGGGTTGAGGCCGGATGAGAAGACTATGACTGCTGTGTTATCGGCGTGTAGGAATATGGGGTGGGTTGATGAAGGTTTAGCGTATTTTAAGAAGATTAGGAAAGTGTATAAACTTAGACCGACTGTGCAGCATTATGGGTGTGTAGTAGACTTGCTTGCTCGTTCTGGGCGACTAGATGATGCTCAAAAGTTTATTAAATCGATGCCGATTGAACCTGATGCTGTTATGTTGAGATCTTTGATATGGGGTTGTAAAGTTCATGGGGATACTGAGAGATTAGAAGATTTGATTAAACACGTTGAAGGTGAAAAAATCGATTCTTGTGATGATTGTGGGACATATGTACTATTAGGTAATTTGTATGCATCGAACAAAAAATGGAAGAATAAAGCAAATGTGAGATGGTTAATGAATCTAAAGGGGCTTGTAAAGCCATCAGGGCATAGTCGAATTGAAATTAACAATGTTATCTATGAATTTACAGCCGGAAGTACTAATCACGATGAGGCGGAAAATATTTATAAAAAGTTGGTTGAAATAGAGGAAACATTGAGGAGTGAAGGTTATGATCCAAAAGTATCAGATGTGTTGCTTGAAATAGATAATGGAGAAAAAGCATCACAGCTACTTCACCATAGTGAGAAGCTTGCAGTCTCGTTTGGACTGATGAAAACCGAGCCAGGTACTGTAATTAGGATTGTGAAAAACTTACGGTCTTGTGAGGACTGCCACTCATTCATGAAACATATTTCGAGAGTTTACAAACGAGAAATATTGATTAGGGATCGTATACGTTTTCATCGCTTTTGGGATGGAGAGTGTTCTTGTGGGGATTATTGGTGACTGTAACAATAGAAATAGGCGGATGAGTGTGAACTGAAGTTTCCTGAGAAATTACAGAAACAACATCGAAACCATCTTTTTATTTTCTCATTTTCCAGTTTTGTTATATTGGATCTATTACTGCCTGAGCCTTGAATGCATGCTTATTTCAGTTGGATAGACATCACATTTTTAAGTTATTGTTGGACCAAGATATTAAGTCTTTATGCGCTAAGTTTTAATGAAGCACTTACAGATGTCGTAAACATACAAGGGTAAAAGTATCAGTCCTGAAGGTCCATTCATGACCTTGCTAAATTGTTCATAATGGTATTGGTAATAATGGGGAATCGATCCTTATTCTATTTAGTACCAGCAGACATCCATTTTCCATAGAGCCAGGACTAAACAAATCCACATACAGTGGCGCACATTTTGCACACGAAATCGGGATGTACATTCCCACAATTATACTGTTGGAATCATTTTCCTGGATGGACCGTGACACTGCTAGAGTAGTTTGATATTTTTTTGATCGAGTGACTACTTCTGGTAGCAAGTAAGATGTAGCCAACAAGCTAATTTTAACAGGAATTTTTCATATTTAACTTTGTTCTCATTGCTTTCTTTGCTGAAATTTTCGTTACTTTCTTGGTCATAAATTGCATTCACAACAAAAATTCTATTGCTTCAATCCATATGTCTAGGCAAATGAGCTTGGGCCAGCTGCAGACCTCATTTAGCAATTGAATTCAAGAGTCTCAAGAAAGAGCGAAAGGTACCTACTTCCATTATGGCGTTATTATTAGGGTGAAATTTTTCGATTAGTGACCAAGTTTAATAATTGTTCTGGTTAAATCACTTCAAACTTCTTGTTAACTCTAAAATGCCATTCAAAGCCTCAATATTATTCCATTGTTGTGACAAAGTTAATACAGAGTGAATTAAAAGAAACAAGTATGAAACTTAGGTTGCTGTTTAGTTATGTTTTAGATTTTTCAAAATTACCTTTTACTTGCAAAAACAGCTAAATGTGCAATGTTTGATAGTCGATATTAGTCTTGGAAAAATTTCTGATTTCTAATAGCACTTCTGTCTGAAAATGCAACATGTTCACTCTAAACCTTCGAATAAAGAATATTCTTGATTTATCCATGTAGTATAACTGTATAAGTATTTAACGTGATGTGAGTGGTTTTTATAAAGTGAAAAGATGACAGGTTAACCGATAGTGAGTGCTCATATTCGATGTTAAACTTTTGCATATTTCCAACTACACACCTTTTTCTTCCTAGTATTAGATTGGCTGTTCCACTATCATAGTTCATAAACTGAATATCTTGTTATATAAAATGTGAATAAAAACCAAGTGGCTTAGCCATTATCGTCTTATTGAAAATTCTACTTGATTCTACCACCGTAGAATGACAGTACCTTCAAAAAGATAACAGAAAGTACCACTTTCTTGGTTCACCTATTTGTGGAGATTTCATCCCCACTCGAAAAGATAACTTCGTAATAGCCAAGATGCCTTTAGAAACTTTTACGTGTACGACACTAATAAGATAGTGACCCATTTAAGAAGGGGGAAATTTTCTTAATCGCGTATTATTGTTATCCTTTTCGCACTTGCACTATTTGTCTTCTTTCTTGACTGGATTTCAGGTTATTTTCTTTTGTCTTGTTGGGGGGTTTAATTATGCTCGTTACACTGTGTTAACAACACATAAATATTAATCACACAGTCCCACCTGATAGTAATTGCGCAAAACCCTGTTACATAATCAGCTAACTCATGAAACCCAACTTAAATGATGGAAAATAATCCTAACCATAAAGCAATAACTCACAAAAGTAACCTACCTAGCAATTTTTGTAGAGCTTCTTTTTGACGTAGATTACGCCGGTTATAATGTGGCATCAAGTCATACAGAAGCTTCAATGTTTTTGCAGGAAACGACTTTTTAATACCCTGCCTATCGTTTATCTACTAGTATATATAGAATGAGATATTATGTCTTAAGGCCCGTTCAAGATTTAATGATTTGGTCTTAGCTAGTAGATGTGCCCCATTATTCACTCGAAAAAACCCTCGAAACTGCCTAGCATTTTATAAGAAAGTGGTCGTGTTAACATTGGTCATAGCATCATACTTAAACCTAATTATGTCGCACAAGAAAAACTGTACTGGTAGCCATCTTCCATGTTGAAAATTTAATAACTGCAGTATTTCTGCAAAATGTTGAAGCTAATTTAACCTATATGCTGATCGTCATCATTATAATTATTGATGTATTGGTTTTCTTTCACATGGCTCCTCTTATTTTCTCGAAGGGTATCATAGACATTTGACTAGCAATCAATTATTGCAACTTTTACGAATCGAGTGTATATATGTAAATGTTTCTAGAGCTCTCGCCACCCACCATGCGTATTCAACTAATAGGACAACTCACCTAAAAACATGATCTATTTCTTTCTTGTTGGTCTTGAGAAGGCTTTAAAGCATATTAAATAGATGAAGATCACATTTAAAACACAATTAATCACCCACTAAACAAACCAAGAATAGGACATCTTCCTTAGACCTCATGTGAACCGTTCAAAGTTTTAACAAGAGTATAGCTGGCCACATGTTCCCATAATTTCATAAAGAAATAGGGAAAACATGCAATGTGATTTCATCATCTTTGTCTCCTCTTATTAAGCTCATTCTCTTCCCTATAAAAGATTTACTATTTGATTATTAATTTGAATGCAAATTTCATTGGTTTCTCTATTTTCAGCCCTTGCTATAGTTTGATCTTCCTTATCGATTTATTCCTTGTAGAAATTTAGAATTGAAACACAAATCTGAAATTATATTGTAGCTATGTTATTAAGGAAACAGTTTTTCAACACCCGATAAGTCCACCTGCATTTCTTGTTTGAAATGGGTCGTTTTTAGTAAGGGGAAACTGGCGGGGTCGGGTTGGGTTAACCCTCAGACACTTTTATGTCCGTTCTTTATAAATTATTGATGCATTAAGTATGATTTTAAAAATAACGTTACTTCTATAATAATCTTCATGTTAATAAGATTAAGGAGGTTACGCATGAATATAGACTTTGGACAATGTTCAACCCATTCGACCCATTTAACAATTCTCCTTCAGCTAGAACTTTATGATTTTGCGCAGGTACAAATCAACCTATTCATGTGTATATGGATCAAACATTTCACATCAAGAATTTCCATTTATTTCCGCACACATGGTGATTGAACATGACATTTGGCTTAGCGTATATTTTGTTTGTAATATATATCAGTGATCTACCTGTCAGTGGTTAATCATGCCCAAAGTAGAATGTCAAGGACAAAAAGAACCACCCACCACTCCAACTTTCCCAACAAGTTCTATCTTATTGGTTAAGTACTATAGAAATGTCTTTCAATCATAAAAAATACGGAGTATGTCTTTGCTGACATGAAGTTTTGGTCATCCTTAGTTTTTAATAGCGGGTCGAAAACCATTTGGCATATCATTTAGTGGTTGTGGTGGTGATAGTGGTAGTGGTAGTTGAATTCTTTAGAATGCCCATATAACATATATATTCGTCGTAATAAAAGAGATAATAAGAATATAATCTATTCTAATAAATTATTCTGTATTCTTATATGATATTAGTACTTAAAGAGTGGGTTCTTTGTTTTATGATACGAGTGGTTGTTCATATATTATATATAGTAAAAAGCACTTTAGAACAACACGCTCAAATAAAATCAGCTTTTGCTAAACTGTTACTGGTATTAACTTTATTTATAACTGCTAATCACATGCATCAGATCTGCTGATACCCCTTCTAGATGCTTAAGTAAACATCATTTGTTTAGTAAATTTCCCATTTTGCCCTTTTGCGATGAAGTTGATTTTTGTTACTAAAGAAATGAAAGAGTTAAATTGACCTTGTTATTTATTTCATATGTGAAACTGCGATTTTCTGATTCCATGATGCTCAACTCTGGTTGAAATGTTACAGGTACCCATCCAAGGGGATTTTGGCATCTTCCCGTTCAAGGTAAGCAATGCACTTTAGACAAAGTTATTGAAAAGCAAATCCTACGGATAGTATACGAAACTGTGATCCTCTTGGCTCATATAGCGACTTAATCATGACACGTTTGTCTCTTTGCCTTGTTTGGTCACAAAAACAATGGTTTTTAGTGCAAAATATCACCCGTTAACCATTTTTCTTAAATTTGTGTTGTTTGTTTCTTTACTTGAGTAAGAAGCAAAAGCTAGATGGGATCTTAAGAGATCCATCACTTTGTTATTCCCAAATAGAAATCAAGGTTAGGCCTTTCTTCTTTTCTGTTTTCTACACATGAAAAGGTTAGGCTATGCCTTTCTCCTTTGCTCAAGAGGCATTTATTTCATTATTTTTTTCAAAAATAAATGGAAAAATGAATGATTAGTTGTCTAGTATTCGTTTCCTCATATGTCAAAGGCTATGAAGTTATTATATGAATCATGTATAATGTACAACTTTTGTTACATTATATATAAGCTAACTTGTATGTGGTAAATATTTGTCAATTGTTTTGAGAAAAAAAAAAAAAAAAAAAAAAAAAAAAAAAAAAAAAAAAGGTGGATTCCCCAATGGAACAAAAACATATACTAACAAGTACCAAGTTGCTCTTTTTCATGTGTTTGAGCAATTCTTTATGTGGTGTCATTTCGAAGATGATATAATGTTGTACATGTTCACAGTGATTTTTGTACGGAGTATAACTCATTCAAACAAAAACATGTTAATTTGAATTCTATTTTATTGAAAAAGAGTGCATATTAGCAACATGCGAGTAACAAAAATAACTATAACATAAGTGTATTACATGCACATAGATACTTAGGTGGCGTTTAGTTGGAAAACATTTTCTTTATAAACATTTTCTTTAGTCTTTTTACGTTTTCTATCTTTTTTTTACATTTTCGTTATATTTTTTACAGTTTCGTCATTTTATTTTACATTTTCTTCGGTCTCTTTACGTTTTCGTCTGTTTTTTTACGTTTTCATCCGATTTTTTATGTTTTCGTCCGTTTCTTTACGTTTTTATCAGATTTTTTTACATTTTCATCAGATTTTTTACGTTTTCGTCAGATTTTTTACGTTTTCGTCCGTTTTTTTTACGTTTTCGCCAGCTTTTTTACGTTTTTTTCTGATTTTTTATGTTTACATCCGTTTGTATACGTTTTCGTCAGATTTTTTACGTTTTTTTTTTCTATTTTCTTACGTTTTCATCCGTTTTTTTATTTTTTTGTTTGAATTTGTATGCTTCCATCTGTTTTTTTTACGTTTTTGTCAGATTTTTTATGCATTTGTCAATTTTTTAATATTTTCATTTTTTATGATTTCTTCCGATTTTTACATTTTCTTTCGATTTTTTACGTTTTCTTCCAATTTTTTACCTTTACAACCGTCTTCATCTGATTTTTATGTTTTCATCTTTCATTTACGTTTTCATCTTTGATTTATGTTTTTTTAAGTTTCGTCTAACAAAAACGTAAATGTAAATAAACGTAAGTAAACGCAAAAAATGGACGAAAACGTAAAAAACCATAAAGGAACGGACGAAAACGTAATAAAAAAACGAGCAATAACAGATGAATATGTAAAACACCCCACAAAAACGGTAAAAAAACGAAAATGGACGACAAAGTAAGGAAACGTTAAAAAACGACAAAAACGTAAAAAAATCATGCGAAAACGTAAAAAAATTCAAAATAATAAAAATAACATAAAAAATCTGACGAAAACGTAAAAAAATGGACGATAACGTAAAAAGTCTGACGAAAAAGTAAAAAATCTGACGAAAACGTAAAAAACGGCCGTAAATGTAAAAAGTCTGACGAAAACGTAAAAAAACGGACGAAAACGTAAAAAATCTGACGAAAACGTAAAAAGTCTGACGAAAAAGTAAAAAATCTGACGAAAACGAAAAAAACGGACGATAACGTAAAAAGTCTGACGAAAAAGTAAAAAATTTGACGAAAACGTAAAAAAACGGACGAAAATGTAAAAAGTTTGACGAAAACGTAAAAAAACGGATGAAAACGTAAAAAATCTAACGAAAACGCAAAAAGTCTGACGAAAAAGTAAAAAATCTGACGAAAACATAAAAAACGGACGAAAACGTAAAAAACCGGACGATAACGTAAAAAGTCTGGCGAAAAAGTAAAAAGTCTTACGAAAACTTAAAAAAACAGACGAAAACGTAAAATATCTGACAAAAACATAAAAAAACGGACGAAAACGTAAAAAAACGGACGAAAACTTAAAACATCAGACGAAAACGTAAAGAATCGGACAAAAATGTAAAAAATCTGACGAAAACGTAAAAAATCTGACCAAAACAGAAAAAACGGACGAAAACGTAAAAAATCGGACGAAAACGTAAAAAATCTGACGAAAACGTAGAAAAACGGACGAAAACGTAAAAAATCCGACGAAAACTTATTAAATCTGACGAAAACGTAAAAAAACGGACGAAATCAAAAAATATCGGACGAAAATGTAAAAAGCCTGACGAAAACATAAAAAAACGGTGGAAGACGTAAAAAAACGGACGAAAACGTAAAAAATCAGACGAAAACGTAAAAAAATGGACGAAAACGTAAAAAATCAGTCGAAAACGTAAAACAACTGACGAAAACGGATTTGGGGTATTTTAATGGAAAATAGGGGAAAACAAAAAAAAGTGTTTTGTAGTTTTGTGTATTAAAGTTGGAAATAGGAATTTTGTGTTTTGTAGAGAATTTTATTGAAAAACACTAATTTGAACGCGATCTCTGTTTTCCTTGTTTTTCACAAAACATTTTGTGGAAAACAAGGGTGTTTTCCTTTAACTAAACGCACCCTTAGAATCTCATAAATCATTTCATTTCACCATACAAATTTTTGTATCATGAATTCATGATGATGTTTTTGTGATCATGTTTATGCATTAATTAGTTTTAACATTCAAGAAAACATACTTTTTTTTTTTTTCTTTCAAGTAGCCAGAATAGACATTCGATATGTATTCATATTTGATTATTCACCCATTTACTCGAATTAGTTTTGTCAGCAGGGTTTTTTAGTTTTCGCTATGGGTAACGCCATGACTCTTGTTACGCCGGAGAGCTCTCGAGTATAAATTAATTCAGTTTTCAAGTTGCTACGTCGTAAACAAGTTTTCTTACGCCGTAAAGGCTAAGAATGCAGTTTTTACTTTTTATTTTTTAGGACGTTTTTAATTAGAAAGGTTTATTTATTTTTTAATTTTGTTATTTTCTTTGATTAGTTATCTTTTTTTCCAATATACTTTTCCCTTATAAATATAGGGCTTAGGGTTTGTATTTTTAATCTTTTGATCTTAATAAACTATGGATTTTAAGAGTTTATTTCTTGTTAGGGTTTTATTCTTCTTCGTTTATCAAAAATTGGATTATGATTTCAAAATGTGCTTATGCATCCTGCGTCATTTGACATCTAGAGCTTGTTAGTATCCTGATAATGAATGTTGTAGAAGATTCAAAAACTCATACTGTTGGTGGGGTATGGTCTAAAAAGTACATCGATTATGGTTTTACCAAATCCATGAAAGAACTTGACAGGAATTAAACTATGCTAAAATAATTACGTTCTGTGATCGTAGGTGGGGTATCGATCGACAAGACTCGTGAGGGTAGCAATTATGGGGGTTCAAGAATTCGTCCAACCATATGCTGATCTGTTGACAACCGTAGGTGCAACCAGTCCTCGCTCAACAATAGGATGGTTGATGAATGGGAGGAAAGGATGAAGATTGAGATTTGACTACCAACAATCAAATGGTTTCATTCAAAAGTTTTGATCAATAATAAGGTATTTTCTTTAATTCTTGACAGTTATGGTGCTAATAATTTGGTGTCGATTAATTATTTTAATTTACCAATATAGATTTGTCCGATTAGAAAAACATAAGTTTGTTGGATTCCAATATCTATTAGTAGGTCTTATAAACGTGAAGCGTTTTGTGAATTGATTGACATGGATGATTGTAATATTTGGTTGGCAAAATCATGGCATGTGAAGTTCAAGGTTTTTGTGATTTAAAGTATAATATCTACCTTTTCTTATGGGAAGGAAAGAAAATTGTGATGGCTCCATCCGAAGAGCTAGTACATATACCAATGGCTGAGTTTAGAATTGAAGAAAATATATTGAAGACCGGGGTTGTTAAAAAACAAGGTTAGAAATTCCAAGACCTTCAAGTTTGTGAGCAATCTAAAGATAAAATTTCAACTTTTATGGAATCAATAAATGAAGTTGTAGTTTTAAAGAATTGGGAAGACAAATTTTGAGTTTTAAAAATGAAGAACATGTTGAAGGTTTGAAGATTGGTGAAGTCAATCAAGACTTTAGTATGGATCTTAATGAAAGGAAGACGGATAATGTTAGATATTTGAAGATGTCAAAGTTTACAATTATTCGTCAAACAAGATTATTTGCCCCAAGAGCTCAAAAATGATTTTTATTTTGAAGAATGAAGATTATTTGGGACTAATTAATCAAAATTCGAGTTCAAGTGCAAATTTGTGGGAGTGTGGTAAACGAGTCAAGATCAAAGGTGTCAATCAAGAATCGAATGTCCACTCCACGAGCAAAATCACACATGAGAACTCGGGGTCGAATTCTTTTCAAGTGAGGGAGAATGATGAGAGCAAGATTGGTGTGTTTGTAGGAGGGTTTTTAATTTCCACTACGGCGTAACGCCATGACCTTTGTTACGCTGTTGGATTAGGGGTTTATTCCCTGAAGGTTTTGATGCGTGGGAATCGCAACAGGCTTTACCTCTCGAGGGATCTCGAGAAGCTTACAACCCCCACCAGGCAGTGTACCTGATCGTTGTAGTATAGTATAGTGACAAGTACCGGGGGATTGATCGTTCAGCTTAGGAATAGTGTCGCTAGGATTAGAAAACCTAATTACTAGTTCTAAAGATGAGGGATGATTATTTTTGTGTTTTTATATTTTTATGAAAGCAAGTAAAATCTCGGGTTTTGAAAGAGTGGGCGGAATTAGTTGCTATTTAACTAACCCAAAACTAAGATGCAATAAAAATAAAATACTAAAAATGAAAATAAACTAATTATTACAAAGGTTGTGAGCAGTAATTGGAGAAAATGTGTTTACTTAGATTTCACTACTCCCTACATATCTTTTACACGTTAATTACTTGTTATAATTGCATGGATGACGGATTGTATTCCTTAATACCATTCATGGGGTGGCATACATAACTCCCCAATTCTATGAGCTCTTATCTCCTCCTACACCATGACCCAGCACAACTATAGGGATTGTAAACAGTGGCTCATGCATTAAATACAACCAATAAAGACCTAGTACGCCTCGGTTCATGTTTCTTAAGACGTTCAAGCATGTTACCATTTGGAGATCTGCCAGTTTTCTTAAGCCTAACATATGAAATCATTCATCCAAGACAAGAATAAACAAGTAATCAACACATAATCAATATCTAGGTTTCATTAGATCTAAGCAAACACAAAAGAGATCTAGCCTAGCATAATGGAATTAAGATAAGAACATGATATAGACAACAAACACATAGACATATTGATTGAATTAGAAGCACACTTATCTCAATTACAATGCAAGGTATCAAGGGTTTGGAACCCTTGAAAAACCTGTAAAAGTTGCACCAAATTCGTCTTTAGGGTTTCTCCAAAACTTCTCTCTTTTTAATGTAAAAACTAGAAAACTATATATAGGGAAATCGAGGTGACGGCGTCAAGAGCAAGGGTGTGACGCCGTCATCTCGCCGCCAAATACTTCCTCGGACGGCCTTGATCTACTTCTGACGGCCTGTGTGACGCCGTCATCAACCACGGTATTTTATTCTTGGGACTTTGACGCCGTCAAGAATTACTCTTGACGCCTTCATGCACTGTTCCTAGCATAGAAATTTGAGACTTTGCCGTTTTCTTCACTTTTATGCTCCAAAAACGTCCGAAATGGCTTCTTTTCCAGAATTCACTCTCCAAGTACCTAAAATCACAAAAGGAACGATTTAGGGCAATATTTGATCAAATAAGTTCGGATTCGGGCTTAAATGACCCCCTAAAAACGGATCATTTTTCGCCTTATCATATACCCTTACACTTGAGATTTGCTTGTCCTCAAGCAAATGCGCTTTTATTCTACTCAAAAGACAAGTTAGGGGTCATTTAACACTAATATAAAAGTAATTACAACAAATAATCGTTCCACTAAAGACCAATAGACAAGCACGGAGGTCATACACTAGCACCTCACAAATAGTGTTTAGATACTCACATCTCTCGGGTGTAATAAAGTAATATAACATTATGGAAATGGAAGATATCTCTCACTACCTGTCATAGCAAAATAGATTACCATAGGCTTGGGAAAGGATCAAACCTCCACCACATGGCGTAAGCACCTAGGATAAACTATCAAAGAGGTCTTTTAAAGGGTTGTAACGTTAGGTATAGGGATATGAATTACACGGTTTTGTTGGATAAAGGAAGTTTTACTGGTGGCGAGTTAACAATCTTGGTTAATTACATGTACAAGATGGCGTTGCTAAGCCAAGACTAGACTCGACTTAAGCTAACAAATGAAAAATAACTAAAAACATAAAATAAACATAGAATGAAACGGGATGGTAGTCCGTATGTTTTTTTCTCTTTTTCTTTTCTATTTTTTTTTTCTTTTTCTTAATCTTTTCGATTTTTTTTTTTTTTTTTTTTTTTTTTTTTTTTTTTTTTTTTTTTTTTTTGCATACACTCTTACCCTACCATCCAAAATAATACATCATAGGGAATGAACGTTCCCCTTACACTTGAATCTTTACATACTTTACAATTAACTAAACTAATGACTCGAATTAAGAAAATCAAAACACTTGGAACACTTTAAGATTAACGTACGTATGGGGGTAATATAATTATGTTCTTCCCCATTACTCCATAAAATAAGTACTTACCCATGAGTCCCAATCGTCCCAAAACAATATGTACAAGGATATGACTCGACTTAGCAACCATGTAATCAATTAGAAAGTTAACTTAGGGTTTAACAAATAACAATAATGCACTAAAAATGAGTGCATACACGAAAGGCTAAGGCGATTTGGGTGTACATTCAAGTGGGGTGTAACAAATTCTTCCTTTAAGTAAAATGCTTAAAGTTAGAAACGAAAGGATAGGCTCGGAGGGGTGTACTAGGGGCATCGTGTACTAAAAATGAGTACAACGCTAAGGGTGTGGGAAAAATTAGTTGACTTAACTAGCCAAGTAATATGACTTAAATGGTCAAGTAATCGTAATACGGGTTTAACACAAGGGTGATCCTAATGCCTCCTATCATGTAGTAAATCCTACCACACGAATGTAGTCTCACTAGCGGTCTCGGGATGCATCACTAACGCAAGTTCTAGAATCTAAATACTACCGGTACACTCATAAGCACTAATAATGAATGCTTTTCCTATCAAATCTAAAGGCGAACCTCACATATTTTTTTCTGAATGTACGGTTATGTGCTAGTCATACAATCTCCTATCCATGAGACGCTTGCTATGGCTAAAGTTTCACTCCTAAATGTTGTAAAAAATTTTAAATTTGGCGCTAAAATTGCACTAACAAGTATTTCTCATAGTTTTATTACACATCTACCATCAAACAAAACAAACTCAAGCGAAAGTGCATATGTAAGGTATCATCTTTTTACCCTCCCCTTACACTTAAGATGAACATTGTCCCCAATGTTCAAGTAAAGAATGTAAAAGTGAAAAAGTAAAGAGAATGAAATCAAATACTCCCCTGATTCGCTCGGTATGGATAATTAGGTGGCCAGGTTAAATCTTCCTCCAAGAAAACGAACAATCAAAGCTTCCCTTCCAGAATATAAATCATCTCCTTGTCGAACATAACCTGTAAATCCTGACAAAATAGACAAGACAACCTCGCGTAAAATCGGCGGCATCCTATATAAGTTACTAAATCCTAGAAAACAAGATAAGATATAATGCTTGTGGAATGAAGTTTGCAGATTTCCTGGAGATTATAAAACTTAATAATTCACAAAAACCATAAGACTCCGTTAGAAAAACAAAACCGGTAAAATTTCCAGATTTTAACTCCTGACGCCGTCAAGAGTAATCCTCTGACGCCGTCAGAATGGACCTGCAGAAATTCTTATGTTAAGTTTCCGGAAAATTTCTGGAAAAACTTGGTCTTACTTCCTGGAAAATCCTGCAAAACTTCATTATGACTCAATACAAGCATTTGACTCTAACAAATACGAATATACATGTTCATTTAATATTGTGGAGAATCATGATCGGTTTGTTTCTTAAAAACATATTTGGGGTTTCCCCTTACACTTATCTTTTGCAAAAATACTTTTAGGTTGGAGTTAAGACTAGGCCAAACAACATAGTAAAGTATTTCCACATTTTAATTGAGAAACATGATCAACCAACAATAAAAATAAAACATGCATACGGAAGCAAATAACAAACAAACAAATAAAATCACACAAAACATGGGTTGCCTCCCAAGAAGCGCTTTTCTTTATTTACGAGTCTTGTAGCTAGACTCAAAGTCATGGGTTACTACGTGATCTCATTATTGGTTCCACTCTCTAGGTCGTCTTCTAAACCAGTTTTGTATTCCGGACCTAGTTGCAAGCACTCTTTGTAGAAGCCAAGCATCCTATTTCTAACATATTCTACTCCTTTACGTCTATCCTCCTCATTCCTATAATAAGCCGCTTGCTTGTGTTCTTTTTCGAAATCAGAGAGAAGGCGGTATTGTTCAATCTTGTGGGGCATTTGATAGGCAACCTCATCGTTCTCTTCCTTAAATCTAACTATCCCTAAAGTCGGATCATAATTCATCCTAGTGGCCTCAACAAAGGGTTTTCCGAATACTATTTGACTTAGGCAAGCATCTATCACCGGACGAATGTCTTCTACTATCATAAAATCGGTTTCATAGGTAAGATTCCCTATAATCACATGTAATCCCTTCACTCTTCCCGCAAAATTACTTATCTAATTCTTACCGGGCATCAACCTAAAATTGAGTTGCTTCTTCATCACCCAATTGTAATAAGTCCTAGTCATGATGTTCACGGGGGATCTAAGGTCGATGTAAGCTTTCCATATATGCATGTGCCCGATATTACATGGGATGTTAATGTTAGAGGGGTCTCCCATTTTGATAAGGGGGTCGCCAAAGATATATGTTCTCTCGGGACTATCGAATAAATTCTTATGGTATTCCCGTTCTTCCTTGGTTGGCAACTTATCAAAGTATTCTTCTATAGGTTCTACCTCCTATAATTCCTCATCCTTATTAACCTCAACTTCCCTACTCTCATCCTTACTATCGGCTTCTACTCTAACTTCATCCTTGTCACTCTCCTCTATCTCCTTATCTATCGACTTAATGGTGACAACATTGACAAAGTGGACATGTTTGGATGATGAGGGGTCCTTAATTTGGGTTCCACTATTGGTGTCCCTAGTGTCCTTCCTAGGTGTGATTAAGGCTTGGTTGTTGAGGGCTTTCAACAAGTTATCAATCTTGTTGGTCATCTCCATTTGTTGTTGGTTGAATTCGGTTTCAAACCTAGCTATGCGGGCTTCTTGAGATGCCATGAACTTTGACATTAATCCTTCAAGATTGTTGGTACTACCATAGTTGTTAGAAGGATTGTTGTTGAAAGTACGGTTGGATGGTGGACCGTTTGGTGGGTAACGATTAGGTGAATTGGAAGAATTGGGTTGATTTTGTTTCCACCTAAGGTTTGGGTGATTTTTCCAAGAGGGGTTGTATGAATCACCGTAAGGGTTTGGCTCGGGCTTGAAAGTGTACCACTTATCTCCCGCTTCGTCGGTACGCGTGGATGCGTAGTCCGCAAAAGCTGTTCCGGGGAGTTCCACACAATCACGAGTGTCATGGGGACCACTACATAATTCGCATGAAGAAGTGATTTTGTTCACTTGGCTTGAAGGCTTCGGAGCTTCGTAAGATTTCATGAGAAACTTGACTTGGTCCCCAAGTTCCATGATCCTACGGTCGGGAGTGCTAGAATTGTTCGAAGGCAAAGATATTGCCTTGACCGTTTTGTTCAAGTCACGGGGATCATTCCAACTTTCGTTGTCATAGAGAGCAAGATCTTCTATGAGTTCCCATGATTGTTCCGCACTAAGATCACGTAGCTTACCACCGGCCGATTGGTCAATGGTTCGCCTCGTGGGGATGTCGATATGGTCATAGAAGATTTGGACTTGGAGCCAAAGATCTATGCCATGATGAGGGACTTTTTGGAGTAAGTCCTTGAAACGAGTCCATGCTTCATAAAGAGATTCATTTTGATGTTGTTGGAACATCAAAATGTCATTTCTAAGCTTAGTAGTTCTCCCCGGTGGGAAAAATTGAGCAAGGAAGCGAGTGGTGAGATCATCCCATGTGGTGATGGATCCCGCGGGTAAACGCTCAAGCCATTGACTAGCTTGATCCCGTAGAGAGAATTGGAATAGGCGTAAACGGGTAGTCTCTCTAGTTTCAACACCTAGGTCTATGGAATCTACGATTTTGAGAAAGTCCTTAAGATGTTGGTTTGGATCTTCGGAACGAAGTCCATGGAATGCACATCCGCTTTGCACCAACCGGATGGTGTCGGATCGCAAGGGGGTCACATTGGCTCCGGTGAGCTCAATGGTGTTTCGGTAGCCTTGGTGGCTAGGTCGTGAGTACTCTCCTAAGGTTCGGGGCCTAAGGGGTTCTAATGGTGGGTTTTGTTGTGGTGGTATGACGGGTTCAAAGATGTTACCACCTTCCATGATGTCGGATGGTAAAGAGTTACGAACAAAGGCACGAAGAATTAAGATAGACTAAAGAAGACCTAAAAATAAAAACAAAATCTTACTAGAAAGGAATCTAGCAAGTAGACCTAATAAAAAGAAATTTTAACCTAGACAATAACTATTCCCCAGGCTGCGGCGCCAAAAACTTGATTCGTGGGAATCGCAACAGGCTTTACCTCTCGAGGGATCTCGAGAAGCTTACAACCCCCACCAGGCAGTGTACCTGATCGTTGTAGTATAGTATATTGACAAGTACCGGGGGATTGATCGTTCAGCTTATGAATAGTGTCGCTAGGATTAGAAAACCTAATTACTAGTTCTAAAGATGAGGGATGATTATTTTTGTGTTTTTATATTTTTATGAAAGCAAGTAAAATCTCGGGTTTTGAAAGAGTGGGCGGAATTAGTTGCTATTCAACTAACCCAAAACTAAGATGCAATCAAAATAAAATACTAAAAATGAAAATAAACTAATTATTACAAAGGTTGTGAGCAGTAATTGGAGAAAATGTGTTTACTTAGATTTCACTACTCCCTAGATATCTTTTACACGTTAATTACTTGTTATAATTGCATGGATGACGGATTGTATTCCTTAATACCATTCATGGGGTGACATACATAACTCCCCAATTCTATGAGCTCTTATCTCCTCCTACACCATGACCCAGCACAACTATAGGGATTGTAAACAGTGGCTCATGCATTAAATACAACCAATAAAGACCTAGTACGCCTCGATTCATGTTTCTTAAGACGTTCAAGCATGTTACCATTTGGAGATCTGCCAGTTTTCTTAAGCCTAACATATGAAATCATTCATCCAAGACAAGAAAAACAAGTAATCAACACATAATCAATATCTAGGTTTCATTAGATCTAAGCAAACACAAAAGAGATCTAGCCTAGCATAATGGAATTAAGATAAGAACATGATATAGACAACCAACACATAGACATATTGATTGAATTAGAAGCACACTTATCTCAATTACAATGCAAGGTATCAAGGGTTTGGAACCCTTGAAAAACCGGTAAAAGTTGCACCAAATTCGTCTTTAGGGTTTCTCCAAAACTTCTCTCTTTTTAATGTAAAAACTAGAAAACTATATATAGGGAAATCGAGGTGACGGCGTCAAGAGCAAGGGTGTGACGCCGTCATCTCGCCGCCAAATACTTCCTCGGACGGCCTTGATCTACTTCTGACGGCCTGTGTGACGCCGTCATCAACCACGGTATTTTATTCTTGGGACTTTGACGCCGTCAAGAATTACTCTTGACGCCTTCATGCACTATTCCCAGCATAGAAATTTGAGACTTTGCCGTTTTCTTCACTTTTATGCTCCAAAAACGTCCGAAATGGCTTCTTTTCCAGAATTCACTCTCCAAGTACCTAAAATCACAAAAGGAACGATTTAGGGCAATATTTGATCAAATAAGTTCGGATTCGGGCTTAAATGACCCCCTAAAAACGGATCATTTTTCGCCTTATCAGGTTTTATCGTCATTTACAACCCCATGGATTAGGGCCTCAAAGTTCGCTTCCACGTCTTACGTCATTTTACCCAAGCCATTTGTCGTCTAACCCGCCCGTTTTGGACATTTATTTTGGTTAAGTTTAGTTGGAGAAAAAATTCCTTAAGTTTATATTTCTTGTTTTATAGGAAAGGGAGGGGGGGGGGGGGGGGGGGGGGTATCTCCACAAAATAATTGAAAATTTAGAAAACACGTTTACTTAAAGAAACATGTGTTTATGTTTTCCATTTTGCAAAACTAGAAAACATGTTTAAGTGTTGTGACTATCTATCTCAATTCTCTATTCACTTTTGCCATATTATAAAGATATCTTCAAAACACAAGACAAATATTATAAACTAAGTAATTATAAACAACCCAAAATATTTAATATGAGAAAATAAGGAATTAAAAAGAGTAAAATTTAACATCAACTAACACAAAAAATCTTCAAATAACGATATTTCAACATAAAAACAATAAATTTGTATATAACACACCCACCCATGACCATATCTATTATAAGATCATCCTCGAGTAGCACGACTTCTCGTATATTTTTTTTCCTCACTTGAATCATCTCATCATCATTGGTCATATCTAATGGGATTCCTTCTTCAACTATGTTGGAACCTTTTGTTGAAACTTCAAGATAGTCTTCACCATATGAATTGAAGAGTCTGTCAGCCCTACCTTCCATCCGAATTTAATTATGAAATGCACAACAAGCATGGGAATCAACACTTGAAGTCTTAATGGATAATTTGTATATCATTCACAATATTAAATCTTGCTTTAAGTACACCAAAAGCCTTTTCATTGATGTTCCTAACTGATGAGTGCATAAAGTTGAACAACACATGTTCTCTTTTAACTCCTCTAAGACGCTGCCAATCACAAGATGATACCGCTCACCCCGATATTGAGCCAAGAACCCGTTGAGATTTGGGTACCCACTATCAACAACATAGTAATAATCTGAAGCAATTCATTGAAAAAAAGAAAAAAAAAAAGTTGGTAAACATAATATATATTAAAAAACTAACTAGTGTTTGGCGCTTGCAACTCCAAAACTTATGAGAAAGAGTTCCGCATGATCATAAGCATGTGTTTGTTGCAAAAGACTCTTTACCCTTTTAAATCTTTTGTTTTTAGAAATTGACAAATACCAAAAAGGAATTAGAAACTATAACCTTCACGATATCACTATCAACATGCACGTTAGATAGCATCGTAACCTACCTTTAATGTGTTATGTCACGTATTCGACGTGATTTATTTTTTATGATGTTATGTATATTAACTTTTGAAATAATCTCTAGCTGATGTACTAAGAGCACACGATATGGGTGTCATAGGACGCGTTATAGTCTGATGGCAACGCTGTCGACACCAGCAAAGAAATCAAGCATTTTCCTTTCTTCTTTTTTTTATGTGTTTTTTTGTTTATGTGTTTGTGTGTTTTGTGTTTATGTGTTTTCTGTTTGTGTTTTTTTATGGTCTTTTTACAGGTGGAAGATGGAGCGAAGAGGAAGAAGAAGATGGGTTTTTAACTTTTTAAGTTTCATTCTTTTGAATTTAGTCTCTTATAGTACTATTTTTACACCGTTAGTCATTTTAAGTTTGCAATGTTAGTCCCTAAATTGTATAAAATTTGAATTTAATGGAACACTTTATTTTATTTAAATTTTATAATGTTTTTATTTAAATGTGTTGTTTTATTTACTAAATGAAAAAAAAAAATAATAAAAAAAATAAAAATTGTAGGCCTCATGAGTGTCGTATAAATTGAATGGTTTTTTTATTTTTATTTTTATTATTTTTTTTTGCGGAGGGGGTGTTTAAGTTAAGTTATAGGTTCTCAATTATTGTGTTAAAAACCTAACGTGCTAGTACATTTTTCTTATAACACGATCCTTTGGCTCCTACCGCACCTTGTGCTAACCAAAAATTGAAGCCATGTTGAATTCAGTGAAAAAGCATAAAACTAATATATTTAAGGACAGTTGAAAAATATAAAATAATGTATACCTTGAAAGGAAAAAAAATCAAATAAAAATACAAATATCCGTAAGAAACGTAAAAGACTTGAAAAAATAAAACTTCTCGAAAATTTTGAAATTTTATTTGAAGATAGAGGATGTTGGTGCATAAAAAAGTTGTGTTGTAATTTTGAATTTTTATACTTTCAATTGGTCTACAGTGTCATTGTAGAGAATCCCTTCCCTGTTTTCCAGAGCGAGATGGTGGTTTTTGTTGTTCCCGCGAAGCGAGGATGATTCGACCAGCGAATGAAGTAGGTCAACTTTTTGTCTTCGGCCAAAAACTTTCTCGCTGGTCGAGCTTTCGACAAAAAAAAGCGAAACGTATTCTTTTATCTAAGCTTCTTCCCTGTGCATTAGCTCCCCCCATGGTAGATGGTTCAAGTACGCCCGGTTCCACGAAATGATTGAGAACTACGACGAGGTCGAAATGCATTTGGTCCTTTCATCAGACATGGCTATGCTCACCATATTGCAGTATAATGGGCGATATCTCCTACGCTGTCTTTGTGGATTCCCACCGAGTCGTAGTCTTTTAGCTTATATAGTCATCGGCCTTCCTACACGCACGCGCCCGCCAGAATGCCTCCTTGGTTCCGTATGAAGCCAAGCCGATACATACGATAGGCGAAAGAAAGACCCCCCCCCCCCCCTCCCATTTCATAGTGCCTTGGGAAAGGGCTTCTTGATTGTCTTCAGACATACCACATATGCCTCAATAAAGCCTAACATGCTATCAATGTCCATGTCTTCCGGATTTGAATACCATACATGTTTACCACAAGGCATAGGATATTATTTCATTACAAAAGCTTGTTCCTGCGCAAAAATTTCCGGCGGCCGTATCTTGCTCTTTCAGTAGTGAGCGCTGCTAGATCTGATTCAACTGAATATGGGACTTGGAATGATTGTGATACCTTTTATAGGATACTTACCACCTCGGGGTCAAATGAGCTTTTGAAATTAATATATTTGGGGGAATTGCTTATATATCCTTGCAAAATATATATATATATATATATATATATATATATATATATATATATATATATATATATATATATATATATATATATATATATATATATATATATATATAGCTTAAACTTTTAATTGCAATTATATCTTTTCAAAAGCTTAAAAATTGCATATATATCTAATCTAAACTTAAAATTACATATATATCCTCAGTAAATCTTAAATATGTCATATATATCCAAATAACTATTTAATTTAAATTTACAACTCTAGAATACATAAAAATTATAATTATAAAAAAATGTTTCTTAAATATATTTTTCTTTATTTATAAACTTGTTGGTAGTAGTATATACGCTTTCATTGCAAACATAATTTATCTATGATGTATAATATATAATAACCATGATATATTTGATAGTTTATTTTATGTATTCGTATTAGATATGAGATAAGGTGAATTTTTCATGAGGTTAAACATTTTTTTTGATAAATTGTTTTCGGTCGTTTATTTGAACCCCGGGACATCATACCCTTAAAAACAAATATGTTTGTTCCAACCTTTTAAAATTATAATTATCATAATTTAGAGTTTAAAGTTGAATTAAATAATTATTTTGATATATATGATATATTAGAGGTTTAGAAGGATATATATGCAAATTTTAAGTTAAGATGAATATATATGCAATTTTTAAGCTTTTGAAATGATATATATGTAATTTTTAAGCCTTTGGAATGATATATATGCAATTAAAAGTTTAAGCTGGATATGTATATACAATAAAATTTTGCTACAAATGGTTTAAATAAGATGATGCAAAAATGAATTTTGATGGACAAAAAGACGATTTATAAAATTTTAATGCATAAACGATTTTTCGTGATTTTTTTCATCAAACTACACACTTTTAGGAAAACCTTTTTCATAGTTTTTTATCCACCAACGTCTCTCATATTGTGAAATTTTCTGAAAATTTTATAAGAATTTTATTTTTCTAATTTTTTTTTCGATTCTCACAAGTATTTATTTTTTATTTTTACCTAATATACATTGTATTTGAAATTTTTATTGTATTATTTTAGAAGGAAAAAAAGAATCTACACGATTCCTAAATGATTCTCTTCACATGGCTTTGGCATGCTCCTTTGCACGTGGTACTTGTATGTCATACAACATCAATATTATATTTTCTTCGTTTAAGAAAATTAATTTCGTGTAAATATGGTACAAAAAGAATTTGCATGCAACAATAATTTTAGGAGTACTCTACAAATAGTTTTAATTTATATTGTGTGATATAAAAAATAAGTTATGGGAGTGGCTTAGTTGCTTAATTGGTTGATCTAGCATAAGTTATTGTTATTTTTTCCTTCCATTTATGCTCATGCTAGATTAGTTGTATCCAAATGAAGTTATGATAAGTTAACAAGTAATCGCACCCTAACCAAAAGTAGACAATCCAAAGTTCTTTTCTTTTTATTGCACAAATCTTGCCGAAGTTTCTTTTCTAAGGTTAGGAGTTCTTTGCAGTTTGCGCAAGTTCATTACAAAAACAGAAAAGCATTGAGACATTGAGTTCACAAACAACACCATTGCTTTCATATATGCTCTATACTTAGCACTCCACACCTAAAAAAACATTTAGCTTTTCTTTAGTGAAAATTATATTTTGTTTTATTGGTAAGTATTCTAACATAGTAACATACATTTCTTTTAATCACTACTCAAAATTGATAACCTCATTTTAATAATTTACACACATCAGCTTATTTAAGATGATATACTAGTAATAGTTTATACCGAATTCCCTCGAAAATGTAAATGCATGTATAACAAGCATAGAAGATGAATATTTCAATGTTTCTTTAAGAATTTACATGTACTTGACAAGATCTACAATCTCATGTTACGGAGTACTATTTTAAATGTTTAACAAGAATCAATTAAAAACATAAATAAAAAATTAGCAACATCATAGAAAGCTTAATTTCATTATTATTAATTAATCTCAACACACATTACAATCACCAATAATCATCACATCATGCATGCAACATAATATATTTAACCCCCTTAATGCTATTTTTCACATTTCTTTACCAAATTACCATTTTGTCCTTACAACATTACAAATTGACCATTTTGTCCCTGCTCAAAAACTTATTTCAATTTAGTACATGTTCATGTCAGCAGAAGCCAAAATTGGTTGACAAGAGTAAAGATAACTCAGTGAGTCATTCACAAACTCGCCCCCGAACTCAGTGAGTTCATCTCCAAACGCGCTTCCAATCTCAACGGGCCGTTCCATTACCGCGATTATCTCATTAAGCGACTCAAGCCTATGACTGAGCTCAGCCGCTTGAGCTCTTAAAACCGAGTTCTCAGCCTCAACACTCATGTAATGCTGAGTGGTCATACTAATACTAGACATGACCGAGTTGATCTCCGATCTGAGTTGACTCAGTTGAGTCATTAAATCGTTCAAATGCTTTTGTTTTCTCATTCTTGATCGTCTTGCTGATTCTCGGTTCGATATCATTCGTCTTTTTTTCCTTTGGTCCATTTCTTCTTGAAGTTCAGATCCACCAGAAGACGTCATTGTGCCACATGATGAAGCCATAATATTTCCAAAAATAGTAACTTTTTTTTTTTTTTTTTCTTTCAAGTTTCTTAAACTTAAAATTTATGATTTTGAAGAAATACCCAGATGGCAATTAAGGTTATTTTGATTATTTCCTTACTTATATGACACTTTTATCTTGAAATAGCTTAAAATAGAAAGTTTTCTTCAAGAAACTTGAAAATGATGATTTTGAAATAGAAACTAAGGAAAATATGAGTACCCAAATGGTAATTAAGCTTTAATATGATTAATTTACTACTTATAAGATTATATATATGAATATTTGGATTAAACTATATAGGAAAAAACAAGGGGCTAAGAATCATGAAATGTAATAAAACCAGTAAAGGAAGACAACAGAAAAAGATTGAACTAAATGAGTTCTTCTCCAATAAGTAGAATTTATCATACACCCACAAATAAACAATTCACTCAGAATTTGAGACATCTATTTCGAACATTAAGAACGATAACTTGAACATGAATCTTGGTTGTGAGTATTTAAAGGCTGCAAAAACAAGGGATTAATATTTAAAGGTTTAACAAGAAAAAAAAATAGAAAAACCAAAATTAATATATGAAGAACAAAGATATGGTGATTGAGCTTAAGGGTGTAAGCAAGAGGAAAAGGAGAAGGGGAAGAGACTAGAGAAGGAATGGAGGGTGGATTTATAGGAAGAGTTGCAAACTGAACTAATTGGCTTTTGATCTGGTGTTACCAAAAGACATGTTATTTGTATCTTTTTAATATTGTATTTGAATAAAAGGATTGTTATATATTTGTGCTCTTACTAAAAATGAGAATAGCCATGCAAAGGCAAAGTTAATCTATACTAAATACGGGAGTATAATAGTGGGATGACTCTCTCTCTAAATTTTAATACTTACAAGAAAAGAAGTATAATGTATAATATTTTAATGCACATAATTTTCAGACGTACAAAATAAGAAGCATAGTGTACAACACTTTAATGCACATATTAAAAAAATAAAACACCACATTAATATTGTTTAATATAGTCAATTAATTAACTGGTCAATAAGTGCAATTAATACAATTATTAAAATACCTCTTACATAAAAAATACAATTTATCAAACATATTAGACAACCAAATTAAACACAATTCATGCATTAAATTTCACTAATACAAATAATAAAGCACATTATACAAATATTCAAGCCCGAACGAGCAACAGGCCAAATGGGCTTGAGCCCGAATGGGCGCGGGCCAAACGGGCTCGAGCCCGATCGGGAACGGGCTATACGAAATTCTTGATATCCGTAAATTTATTGTCAAAAAAAAAAAACATAATAAACTAAAACACATGATTTACCGGAAAATTTTATTTCAGGGTACCTGCCGCCGCAACGCACGGAGTACCTGCTAGTGGGATATGATTTGTATGTTAGGAATTATCATTGTATTTGTGGTTTATCAGCTAATCTTAATTGAAATTCTATAGATTTTACCGTTTCTAATGGTGGACAAACATACATAAGCTGTATAAAAGACTCGATTATGCACATTGTTATCAAGTATCAACCCATGATTAATCACGCGTTAAGAGGAAATTTGTGATAGGTTTTTAAGACTGGTTATTTGATTGTTGTATTTTCCAAACTCATATTACAAAAATTATGGTAATGTTCTTATGTGATTTCAAATATATACTTTAAAAGTAGGTCGAAATATATATTTCTAAAATTCATATGTTGAAGCGAATAATCTGTTCTGCAAACGCAATTCAATGATGATTTGTAAATAAAATTACTGGAAGGGTACATCACAGGTATTCTAAAAGCAGCTTCTTTAATTTACCTTCGGCCTTCGGGTAAAGTATGATTATTTACATTCTATCTTGCTATATCTTGGTCTGTCGTGATTGAGTATTATCTTATTGTTACTGTAGTGTTAGAAGGATACACCATTTTTCTTGCTAAAATGAATCAATTTACGCCAAAGTATTATGCACATAAGTGATTTTCTATATTGATTCTTACATGAAATTTAAGTAGTGGAAAGAAACTTTATAATTCATATAGTTTAAGTAGTGGAAAGAAGATTGGTGAGAGTCGAATAGGACATGAGGAATCTAGGGGTTACAAAAGTAACGGAGATGAGACATCAGAAGCCTCCAAAGTTCTACAACCGTGTATAGATGTATAGTTGTGCCCATTATCATTCACCAAAGCCAAAATTGTCCTTAATTTCATTTATTATTGATCTATACATGTCAATGCTAAAGAGAACTTGTACAAAAGTTCATATACTATACGCTTAAAGTGTAAAAGTTGATCAATTCCCTCATAAGAGTATCCAAGTGAATGGTGAATGGTTTATTGTAACCACATTAATATCATGATTTTCCATAGCTAATATAAAGTTATACTAAATTACATCCATTCGGATGCTGATTTTTTTTTTTTTTTTTTTTAATCTAAGAGAGTATGTGGGCTCTATATCTATATGAGCCACTTATTGGAAAGGGAATTACAATTCTAGCCTTGTGGATATAGACCAACTAAGGGAAATAGTGGGTTTCACTTATAAAAGAAATAATATTAAAAAGCTTTGTGGACTCATTCTCTTAGTTAACAAAAAAAAAAAAAAAAAAAAAAAAACCCTCTTAGATCCATACCGGGTTTTATTATTATTATTATTATTATTATTATTATTATTATTATTATTATTATTATTATTATTATTATTATTATTATTATTAACTTAAACAAAATTCAGCAAATTTGAATAATCTAGAGGCCAATTCTGATTTTTATTAGCAAGTCAAGTGGCATTTATTTTGTCATTTTGTGAAATCGAGTTCTCCTAATGATCGTGATATCTCTTAAATATAAGAACATATTCAACCACATCTCTAAAATGTGTTTCAAATTTGAAGACAAAAGAGCACATTTTACTTACATTCATTGTGTTAACTGATGGCACAAGTTGCTATGATTCATTGAATTTTCACGTATGAAATCTTGTCAAAGATATGGAAGATTTAGAAGATTTGAAGATTCTGATTTTTGCAAGTTATATGATGCAACTAGGCAACTTGGTAGCAACTTGGGTGGTTCTTTGAAGCCTATAAATAGAAGCTTTCACTTGGAGTTTTAGTACACCAAAAAAACACACAAGCACTTCTTGTTGTGTAGTTAGAATAGTTCTCTCTTTTTTGTTCTAGTTTGTAATATATTTCTATAAGAAATATATAAGAAAGTTTGGTGTTACCTTCTCTTGTTCTTTAAGTTTTGTCTAATTTTCAATAAGCTAGTTTGAGGTATAGTGTGGTGTTGAAACATACACATTCTTTACCTAGTCGGTGGGATATTATTGTGGTTATTCCACAACAAGTGGTATCAAGAGCCAAGGTTATTCTTAGTATGCTCTGTGGTTGCAATTTAATTTGATCCTCCACATCAGAAAAGAATTACGTTTGTTTTTTGGTTGAAGCTATTGAAAATTAATTTGTACACAAAATGGCGGATGGCAAAGTTGACAAACCTTCCACATCGGTGGATCCAACATCTCCAAGTTGGGCTAGACCGGTCTTGACAAATGCAAGATTGGCGGTGGAGGTTTTTGATGGCACGGGCCATTTCGGTATGTGGCAAAGTGAGGTTCTAGACGTTCTTTTTCAGCAAGGTCTAGACATTGCCATTGAAGAAAGTAAACCAGAGGATGTCGAAGAGAGGAATTGGTTAACCATCAATCGGTTAGCTTGTGGTACGGTTCGTTCATGTCTTTCGAGAGAGCAACGATATGCTTTCTCAAAAGAAACATCCACCTACAAACTGTGGGTGGCATTGGAAGAGAAATTTTTGAAGAAAAATTGTCAAAATAAGCTCTTTATGAAGAAGCGACTCTTTCGCTTCACATATGTACCGGGTACCACGATGAATGATCACATTACCAGTTTTAACCAATTGGTAACCGATTTGATGAATATGGATGGGGTGTTCAAAGACCAGGATCTAGCATTAATACTGTTGGGATCGCTTCCAGAGGAGTACGAGTTGCTTGAAACAACTCTACTTAATGGGAAGGATGATGTGTCTCTTAGTGAAGTTTGTGCTGCTTTGTATAGTAAAGAACTGAGAAGGAAGGACAAGCAGATTAGTTCAAGTGGAGATGCAGAGGTTTTGCTGGTCAGAGGTCGTTCGCAGAAGAAGGGCACTGATAAGAGATGGAGATCCAAGTCGAGGCAAATACTAAGCAAAGATGAATGTGCATTTTGTCATGAAAAAGGTCACTGGAAGAGAGATTGTTCAAAGTTGAAAACCAAGGACAATCACTGCAAAGGGAAAGCTGTAGCGGAGGCAAATGTCACCAAGTGTGATGATGAAGAATCAGATCTCTCACTTGCAACATCGTCAACCAAGAATGCTTCTGATGTATGGTTATTAGATTCCTCATGTAGCCATCATATTACACCACATCGAGAGTGGTTTAGTAATTTTGAAGAACATGAGGAAGTTGTTTATACGGCAGACGAAACTCCCCTCACTACTCATGGGATTGGTTCCGTTCGATTGCAGAATGAAGATGGAACAATTGTGACCTTGAAAGGTGTTCGTTATTCGCCAAAGTTGAAAAAGAATCTCATTTCCGTCGGTACCTTAGAATCTAAAGGATTCGAAGTAAGAGCAAAGGATGGGGTTATGAAGATCATCTCTGGCGTACTTGTTGTAATGAAGGGTATTCGTAAAATAAACAACACGTATCACTATAAGGGTAGAACGGTTGTTGGAACTATAGCAGCTGTTACCGATGGTGATAGAAATTCAGAAGTTGTGAAGCTATGGCATATGCGCTTAGGACATGCAGGAGAAAAATCCTTGAATTTGCTCATAAAGCAAGGATTATTAAAAGGAGTGAGTTCCTGTAAGTTGGATCTCTGTGAGCAATGCATCAACGGGAAGACAACAAGGGTGAAATTTGGGACAGCTATCTACAAGACACAAGGTGTCTTGGATTATGTCCACTCTGACGTATGGGGTCCCTCAAAGACAAGCTCTTTAGGAGGGAGACACTACTATGTGACCTTTGATGATGACTTTTCTCGAAGAGTTTGGGTGTACACGTTGAAGACAAAGGATGAAGTGTTAGGAGTGTTCATCAAGTGGAAAAAGATGATGGAAACTCAGACGTGCAGAAAGATCAAACATCTCCGAACAGATAATGGCAGAGAGTATAAAAATGATCAGTTCACAAAATTTTGTGAAGACGAAGGCATTGTCAGACACTTCACTGTCAGGCATACACCACAACAGAACGGGGTGGCAGAACGCATGAACCGAACTTTGCTGGAGAAAGTTCGGTGTATGTTATCCAATGCTGGGTTGGGTAAAGAATTTTAGGCTGAAGCTGTGACGTATACGTGTCACCTCGTTAATCGTTTGCCATCTATTGCTAATGATGGGAAAACACCATTTGAGAAATGGTATGAAAAACCTGCTACAGATTATGATTCCTTGCATGTGTTTGGTTCCGCTGCATATTATCATGTGAAGGAATCAAAGTTAGATCCTAGAGCAAAGAAAGCATTGTTCATGGGGATCACCTCTGGAATCAAAGGCTATCGTCTATGGTGTCCAGAGACGAAGAAGACGATCTTTAGCAGGGATGTCACCTTTAATGAATCTACCATGTTAAAGAAGGTGAATGTTAAGCAGTTAGATGGATCTCCCAAAAAGGTGGAGTTTGAAAGAATAATTGTACCAGATGATAGAGAAACAGTTGATGATTCTCCTGTGGTAGAAGGAGATTATGAAGAAGAGGAGGTTCAAACCGAAGAACCTCCACAACAACAACATGAATCAATTGCAACCAGCAAGCCCAAAAGAAACACTAAAAGGCCTGCTCGCCTTAATGATATAGTGGCTTGTGCATCTTCAATTGCAGCTGATGATGTTCCTACTACTTACTCTGAAGCGGTTCGAGGCTCAGATAGCGAGAAGTGGAGGATTGCCATGAGCGAAGAAATGCAGTCTCTTCGAAAGAATCAAACATGGGAGTTAACCAACCTCCCAAAAGGGAAGAAGGCAATTGGATGCAAATGGGTGTATGCAAAGAAAGAAGGATTTCCTAGCCAGGATGATGTTCGCTACAAAGCAAGATTGGTAGCTAAAGGCTACGCTCAGAAAGAGGGAACTGATTACAATGAAGTTTTTTCTCCAGTGGTAAAACATTCCTCTATTAGAATTTTGTTGGCTTTGGTAGCACAGTTGGATTTGTAACTAGTTCAGATGGATGTGAAGACTGCATTTCTACATGGAGACTTGGAAGAGGAAATCTATATGGTTCAGCCAGAAGGATTCAAAGTTGCTGGAAAAGAGCATGAAGTATGCAAACTTCATAAATCATTGTACGGATTGAAGCAATCCCCAAGACAGTGGTACAAGCGATTTGATAAGTTTATGTTGGAGTCGAAGTACACAAGAAGCAAATATGACCATTGTGTCTATTTGAAAAGGCTACAAGATGGGTCCTTCGTATATCTGCTTCTATATGTAGATGATATGTTGATCGCTTCTCAAAGTCTAGTCGAGATTGAAAAATTAAAGACTCGGTTGAAAAGCGAATTTGAGATGAAGGATCTCGGTGAAGCAAAGATGATTCTCGGCATGGAGATAGTCAGAGACAGAAAATTGAAGAAGCTATGTTTGACTCAGAAACAATATCTGAGAAGGATTCTAAAGCGTTTTAGGTTCGACAAACAAACAAAACAAGTTAGTACTCCACTCGCTTCTCAATTTAAGATCAGTGCTGCTATGTCACCGAAAAATGATGCAGAGAGGGCATACATGGAGAAAGTGCCTTATGAAAATGTTGTCGGTAGCTTAATGTATGCTATGATATGTACTCGACCAGATATTAGTCATGCTGTTGGTATGGTGAGCAGGTATATGCATAACCCTGGAAAAGGACATTGGCAAGCTGTTAAATGGATATTAAGGTATATCCATAACACAATCGACGTAGGGTTAGTATTCGAACATGGAAGTAGTCAGTGGGTAGAAGGATATTGTGATTCAGACTATGCCGGAGACTTAGACAAGCGAAGATCTACTACAGGCTATGTATTTACTCTGGCAAAAGCTCCAATTAGTTGGAAGTCTACCTTACAGTCAACTACTGCTTTGTCAACTACGGAAGCAGAGTATATGGCGATTACAGAGGCTGTAAAGGAAGCAATTTGGCTTCAAGGGTTGCTCGGTGAACTTGGAATCAATCAGAAATTTGTCACGATGCATTCTGACAGTCAGAGTTGGAAGAAGGTGGAGTCAGAATCCAGAAGATCCATACTTCTAAGAATCCCGCAGATATGTTGACGAAAGTATTAGCTGGGATCAAGTTCACTTACTGTTTGGACTTGATCAATGTTGTGAAAAGTTGAAGATTGGTTTGAAGACTCCACCAACGATAGTTGATGAGCCAAGGTGGAGATTTGTTAACTGATGGCTCATTTGGATAATAATACAAGTTGCTATGATTCATTGAATTTTCACGTATGGAATCTTATCAAAGATATGGAAGATTTAGAAGATTTGAAGATTCTGATTTTTGTAAGTTGTATGATGCAACTAGGCAACTTGGTAGCAACTTGGGAGGTTCTTTGAAGCCTATAAATAGAAGCTTTCACTTGGAGTTTTAGTACACCAAAAAAACACACAAGCACTTCTTGTTGTGTAGTTAGAATAGTTCTCTCTTTTTTGTTCTAGTTTGTAATATAAGAAATATATAAGAAAGTTTGGTGTTACATTCTCTTGTTCTTTAAGTTTTGTCTAATTTTCAATAAGCTAGTTTGAGGTATAGTGTGGTGTTGAAACATACACATTCTTTACCTAGTCGGTGGGATATTATCGTGGTTATTCCACAACACATTGTCTAAGAAATTTCTTCTCCAACACCATACTCCAAACTCTTCTAAATTAAATTGTTTTTAACCAATAACTTATGTTCTATACCAACTTAAGTATCAGCATTATATCATGATATAAAGAAAGAATAGTGATCTTCATAATATGAAACATGTTTATCAATGCTAAAAAAGGAAATTGAAATACAGAGCATGGTTGGAAGATGTTTTCTATACTTCATTCTTCAAAGAGAAATATTACATTCACATAATTTTTACAACCTTATATCCTCACATGCATGTGAAAAGTGTAATTCACAAATTATACTGTTTATAATTTCTTTTTTCTTATTACTTACTTTTCATATTTATTTATCACGCGTTAGTATGTAAGATTTTTTTTTTGTAAAATTTACGTGAGTGTATCATTTTTTTTTTCCAAAAAATAAAGAGAAATGTAATATGAAAGACATGGCTGGCGATAGTCTAAGGTCAAACCATGATGTTGAAATCACATTTTTATTCATATTTAAATAATGAAGCACACAAAATCATCTCTAATTAACCATTCTTCATGTTTGAATAATTTTTAGAGCATTGTTCAATAATATCCTCCCATGTATAGAGGATCAATGTTCATCCTACAAAGTACAAACATATAATAATGTGTTATATTTATAGAGTAATGTGAATAAATATAATTATTGGACAAAAATAATTCTATAAAAGAGGTTTGAAGATTAAGTTTAGAGTATGAGGCTAGACTTATTATTTTTGAAGATAAATCTAAGTGAAAAATGTCATTATTTTTTCCCCAAATTATTGTTTACATTTTTTTTGGTTGTTCCAAATTAATTATTCGGTTTTAAAAATAGATAAAAGGTTTAGATCAAGTTAATCATATTACTCTTTGATTCTATTATTACAATCTTTAAAAAAACTATAATAATAATATATATATTTTTTTATTGTCAGTATTTTGTCAACATACACACTCACAGTTATTTTAAGCCGGGCAAAGTAACAAATAATCTTTTTTTTTTTTATTTTTTTTTTTAAAAAAAGACAAATTATTGATGAATGTAATGCAAAAGTATACTGTATATTCACAGGGGTTATATTTGTCGACATGAAGGGTCCCATTAGTAGGTGTTGATTCAAAGTGGACGGTGGGTGTGGTCTCCAACCTAGGTGTTCGAGCCCAAATAGTACGGAATAAACTTTAAACTTACAGTTTATGCATGTGCAATATTTCCACTTTACATGTACCATAGGGTATCCTCATTGCATGAGGTTTTGTAAAGGGGAGGTGATACTCCTGACATTTTTTTTTTTATGCATGTATTATAATTGTGCATTACAGTGGGCTATATAACTTGTGTAAAATGGTATTTGAATAAAATATTTTGGTGGGAGTATCAACTCCCTTTTGTAAAACATATACTAACAGCACAAGGTGTCGTAACATGTTTTAGCGTCACATCATCTTCTTGCAATAATACATCAATAACTAAAACACTCATTCCTTATAACACACGACTAACATCACCTTTAGGTCTTACAAAATACCCCACCAAATATACCCAGTTACCCACTCACTCACACAAAAAAAAAAAACATTTGGTGTGAGCCATTGCATTTGGCTTACCAATGGTATGTTGGTCGGTACCATGGCACACGAATGGCTTGAAAAAAAAGGTGCATCTGGTGTGCATTTAACACCCATACCGTGTGCTTTAAGATAACAGAAAATAGTTAGATATCTTTTTCTTAACTATGTTTTGGTGTCTAATCGAGTTACCAAAAGAACAAAGGTAATTTACAAATGAGAAAATAAAAAACCGAAAGAACATGAACGCTTATGCATATACATTAGGCTAGTCACAGTAGAAAGGGTCGATCGACTTACTCGATCGATTTCAGTCGATCGAGCTTGTTGTGGGGTTTCGGTCGAGGGATGAAAAAAACCCAAATGGGTCGTGGAGCCGATCGAGTACCATTTTTTTTTTTTTTTTTTTTTTTTTTTTTTTTTTGCCTTTTTGATCCATATTAGGCTAGTCACAGTAGAAAGGGTCGATCGACTTACTCGATTGATTTCAGTCAATCGAGCTTGTTGTGGGGATTAGGTCGAAGGACGGAAAAAAACCCAAATGGGTCGTGGAGCCGATCGAGAAGTGAAAAAAAAAAATCTTTCAAACTACATTATAAATACACAACATAAACACACCCTAATTCACAAAATCTCACAATTATCTCTATTCAAAATGTCTAAGAAAACACCACAACCAAAAGGCCGAAAATCCCGATTACAACAAAACATCCCGCAATTAACACCGGATTCGAATTTTCGGTTAACCGGTGTCTCACCAAACGTCAATTTCCGACCCGCTACTCTTGATTATCAATCTCCACAACCTCCACAACAACAAACATTCAATCCATTTGCTATGAATCGTAATATTAATTGTCCATTTATTCCACCGTATCAAAACAACCAACAACCACAACAAAGTCACTCCCGTCGAAGCCAACAATCTATGTATGGCTCCTCCGAATCGGTGTATCGTCCAACAATGGACTCATTGACGTCTTCCTATTTTAATTATCAAAATTATTCTCCGGTTAACCACATCAATCTTGATGCTTGTGATTTTATGGAACAACTATGCAACAATCCGGATTTTTATGTTGGAACCGGTTCGGGTTATCCGAGTCAACATATGTCATCGGGTTATCAAGGTTCGGGTCATGGATCGTATCATGATTCGGTTCCGAATGATGATCTTGGTGGTGATGACGACGAAAACACTATTTCTGAAGAGATGTCACCGGTCAAACCAAAGAAACGTGCTACAAAGGTTAAGAAGAATACGGTTGAGAAAGAAACCACGAATGATTCAGCGATTTGGACACGCAAAGAAGAGATCGCGTTGTGCATGGCTTGGTGTGATTCGTCGGAGGATAGCATAGTTGGAACCAACCAAAATTCTAAGGGATTTTGGAAGAAAGTGATTACATACTTTGAAAAAGAGGTTGGTGAAGGGAGATCGTACAACTCAATTGTCAGCAAGTGGAAAAATAGGATTCGTCCTAGAGTTGGTGCATTTTGTGCCATTTACGATAATTGTTTTACCAATTTTGGAAGTGGTGGGAATGATCTCACTGTTTATAAACGAGCATGTGAAGAATATGAAATAATAATGAAGCATGTCTTTGTATTGGATCATTGTTGGGAAATTTTGAGGGACCATCAGACTTGGAAGAGAAATGAGATGTCAGCCTTTTTAAACCAAGATGCGGCTCGAAAAAAATCAAGGACTTCTGAAACCGGCTCAGATGTGCCTGATAATGAAGAGCCTCGAAATGAGTGACCGGTTGGTCGTGATGCCGCTAAAAAAATAAGGCTACTAAGAAGAAATCGTCAGAGAATTTCAAGTCTTCGTATTTGGATGAGGTAGCCCACAAATGGAAAACCATTAAGTCAATGGCATTGGGAAAAAAGCAGCAGCTGGCAGACGGATACTACGACTTGAAGAAAAAAGAGTTGGAGCAAAGGGATAAGGAGTTGGAGCTGGAACGAAAGAAAGCAGAGCAAGATGACAGAAGATTGGCAATAGAAGAACAAAAACTTGAATTTGAGCGACAAAAGAAATATCAAAAAGACATCATATTCTATTGCACACCAATCAACCCATCTTTGCCCTCATTACAACGACAAAAAATGCAGGAAATCAAAGATTCGATTAAGGAACGGCACAACCTAGATTATTAGTTTTTAATAAGTGTTGTAATGTTTTAATAAGTGGTGTAATGTTTTTATTTTATTTGAATTATTATGTAACGTTTTAATTATGAATGAAATTTGAGTTTGTGTTAAAAAAAAAAAAAAAAAAAAAAAAAAAATCGAACTTGGTTGCCCTTACTGGGCACCTAATCGCCTACAAGTCGCTGGAGAGAGAAAGCTAACGTGGCAGGGAAAAAGAGATGGATTGAATCCCCTACTATGGGTAGCCTTAGAATACGCCATCGTAAAGTTCTGGCAATGCACATATTGAAACTAAAATTTGGCAAAGGATGACATATACATATACTTAAAGCAAACTGCACTAATTGGCAATGGAATAAGTAGATAAGTAGTTAGAAGTTAGAACTTATAACAAGCTTGACGGTACTTAAAGACAGCCTTTCAACACATAAAATCAGATTCAAAAGGCTAGGTATTGATTAAGAGAAAAAATCAAATTAATAAAAAGCAACTATTTCATAAATTAAAGGAAGCCACTTTATAAAAACTCTTCTTAAAGTTCTACAGTAAAAGAAAGTGGCAATAAAGGGGGGTTAAGAAAGGACTAACAAGTGGAAAAAAAAAAATTTGAGCTTTTTTTTTTAATGAAAAAACTGTGATTAATTAACACCGAAAAGTGATGAGGAAAAAACTTTACGCATTTTTTTTCATCACAAATTATTATTTATAATTAAGCGTTCTCAATAATTTTGTCTTCACTTTGTTGTGAAAAAATTCTAGATTTTCTGAACAATTTTTTCTTTTTTTTTTTTCATCGAGGACACGACGCATTAAACCCCATATGCTTTGATGTAAGCTAGCCGCTTAGAATGGATACAGTACTCTGTACTCATGGATATGATATTAAAACGCACGTTATCATTTGCTTGGAGTGCTCATAAGTCTAAGGTTTAATTTGCAGCCCTTGTGACTTGATTGTGTGGCTGATCCAGTCGCAGCTTTTCAAAGCTCTTCGTAATCGTCATGTAATGTTTATTATCTACCATCTTGCTTGGGTCTAACAAATATAAACTGTTCAAAAAAAAAAAAAAACATATAAGAAGCAATCCAAAGCACCCCCAAGTATCTTGTTGTTTTGATTACCGTTGTCCCTTGATCTACGTGCAGCTGTCTGGAATATTAGACCGGAACTGTAATTGTCTAGTTTGATGATTAACCAATGCCTATACATTTTGCTATCAAAGAATATGAAAGGCATGTGTTCATTACAATCATGCATATCTGATAGTTAAAAGAGATAGCAAGAATGCGTTGCATATTTTCTATTTAGTTATACGATATGATGGGTTATCGCCAAACAAGAAAGTAGGCATTGATGAATTTTAAGTTTTCAACAAGCACTACATTTGGACTAATTGCTCTAAGAAATAGAGTTGCGATTATCTTATGATTCTGAGGTACTTAAAGGTCACTTTTTGTTGTAACATTAATAATCTGACGCATGATGCCATACTGGTGAACTTCTTATACCAAAAGTAAAGCTTTACCCTGATGTGATGATAAACTGACGTTGATGATATATTCGACTGAAGATAGGTCAGTTTTAAACTTGCATCACTCACGCATTAGCATCTTCGACAAGAGCAATAACATACGAACTTTTTGAAATGCATAGCTAAAAAAACCTGTCAAATTCCGTTGTAACAGAATGAATAATGCAAGAGATATCCACAACAAGAAACACGTTATTAATAGGTACACACAATGTATAGCAAATCACAAATCATGTTTATAAATATATAAATATACACAAAATTTGAAATCTTAACAGAAAAACCTTCACAATCTGAATGGGGGCTCAAAAATCAATATCACCTCAAGTTACAAGATTCTCGCTTCCCTTCTCTTCCTCTAATCGGTTCACAGTAAAATACTTTAGACGTCTTGTTGACTTTCACGTTTAGAAGCGGAAAAACTTCTTCTTTTTCTTCTTCTTTTCAAGGTACGCCATGAATTCTTGTTGTTGAGAAAGCGATTCTTGAAGAGACTGCATAATAAGTACGTAAGATGAGATTTTAGAACATTTGAAAAGAATACTTAGACACGAGCAGTGACGGAGCCAGGATTTAATATACGGGTGGGCCAAATATCAAAATGAAAATCAACAATACTGTAAATAAGAAACCTTTTACTGTTAATTATAAACACTAAAAGTTTGCAAAGATGACAAGTTATACATAGGTGATGCCGTTACAAAGTATATTATTTTACTATGCTACTATGCCTCATATCTTAATTTAGACACAAGCTTTATCATTTTTATAGATCTTGGATGGGCCAAAGTGTGTTCTAATGAACAAATTTACATTAACACTAATATGGTAACCATAGTTTCCAAGTTTTTGGGTGGGCCTTGGCCAACCCCAAGTATATACATGGCTCCGTCCCTGGACACAAGCACATGAACGCAAAAAACTGTCTCGTGTGTGCTCCTTTAATGTTTAAAGATTTGATGTACTTCAACTCATGTGATGTTTTATTAAGTCAAGTAAAAATGGGTTGATTCAGGTTAATTTATCCCTGACGGGTCAAACGCTAGAATAGAAAAGGTTAGATGAAGCGGAAACGTGTCAAACATCACCAAAAGTGTATAGTTAATTCATCAGAGCTCATGAGTCATCTCATTTAGAAAACATGTGACGAGTTCGCGCAACTAATCAATTATCCACACTAGTTTAAAAGACACCAAAGTTTGTATCATACTGAATCCAATAGAATTCATGTTGAATAACAATTTTTAAATGTTTGATAAATTTATACTTACCAAAATTGAAAAAGTAATTAAGACTTTTTTCCAAAAAAATTTGATTTTTTTTTTTTTTTTTTTTCATGATATGCAGATACATATTCAGGTAGCTTATAAAGTAGTTTAAATAGTTCTATGGCCTCCTCATATATTATCCAAAGATGAAACTTTGATTTGACAAAAAGTGTGTTCTGGGTCAACTGAATCCAAAAAGCTACTCGTCACTACTTATTACCCGGCGTTCCTGTATTGCCACCTCTAGTTAAAAGTGTTTGACGCACCTTTTGGGTAGCAGCAAGCTCAATCTCCAAGGCTTCGACCCGAGACAATGCCTTATTGAGCATATCTTCTTTCTCGATAATCATTGCCACTGGATGGTTATTGAGGACAACAACCTTCTCCTCCAACTCTCCCATGCGCTTAAGCATGGATAGATACTCAGCATTCGAGACAGGTGCTTCAACCTTATAACAACTCGGCTTCTTTATCATATCATCATCATCATGGATGCCACTAGAGTAGAGTGTCGCATCCGTAAGCCTTTTAGGCATGTTGTTTGTCATACGGACCATGGTCATGACTCCCATCACCAATGTCATCATACCAGAAATTAAGTGGTTGCCTAGCCCATCATGAGTGGAAGCTGGTTTGTATGGCTTTTGGATGGGATAATAATCCGTATTTTTAGAAAAAGAGAACCTCTTCTTTGATTTAAAGCGTTCCACTGCTTTGTCAACCATGGGTGTGTGGTCATTTTTCTCATCTATGCTTGGGTGGCGGTTTCTAACCGAATCCTACAAATGAATTATAAATTGAAGATACATTTAGGAAAAAACTGCAGCATCAGTTTGGAGGGAAACATATACAGTGATCAAGAAACTTACTTCTTCCTGAACAGGAGCGAGATTTGGTTGCTTGATATCCTCCTGCTTCTGTGAATTAAAGAACGTCAATATGTACTCGTTTTCTTAGAGACTATTTGGCATTGCTTAAATGAAAGTGCTTATGTAGTTAAAAATATGCAGGTCGGTAAGTGCTTATTTTAGTCTTAAATAAGCAAATAAACAGTTTTATCAAGGCCTTCTGAAAAATAGACAGACTTGAATGAGCAAGCCAAATGCCCTTTTAGTTATAGGTTGAAACTAGACATGGCAAGATGAGCGAGTAGGGTAACAGGTTAAGGTTGAAACAGTTCATTTCTAGAACAGGTCAGTGGGTTGACCCGCAGACAATATTACTGAGAGAACATACGTACCGTGTTTGCAGATAGGTCCTCAGAAATGGTCTTCTCTTCTGGGACTGCACCCCGTGAGCATTTGTGCTGACCATCACGGACCATCTGCCAGACCAAATTAACAAGAAATTTAGCATGTCTAAAGCTCAAAATAAGATTTAGAGGACAATAGAATGTATGACTAATACCTTCATGATCTCTTGGTCTTGCCATGGGCCCTTGTCTGAGCGCATGCAGCCGCCTTTATCTGCACAGGTACAGGTACCTCCCAAGAACTCTGGAAGTTCACTGTCAACGTATAATAGAACGTGAATATGATTTGACACTAAAGATGGGTCTACTTCAAATGGTTATTAGACTATATTAGTATTCGACAATGGTATAACTACAATAGGATCTTGATTATTAGGTACAGTAATCAGTTGATTTATTTTTCTTGTCTAAATATCATAGCTTGGTGCCCAAAGTTATCTTTGCCTTCAAATACAGGACTCTTGAAACTCTATTCAATATAAATAGCTCTTCGGATCTACCCTTTAAGGTTTATTAATGGTCAAATACTGGTAAAGACGAGAAACAGAAGCTCGCAGATGTTAGAACAGCTATATGGTAAATGTACCTCGCATCGATCATTTCCAGGAGCGTGCTTTGGTATTTGGTGCCCAAAACCTATATGTAAATAGAGTCAGTGACTTGTCAACTTGACAAGTTTAAAAAATAATTAGGAGTTCATTTGCTATCAGAATAGAAGGCGGGATGAACTTACATGAATCTTAGAAGTAGTCTTTGGATCAAGGAAGGATTTCACCGTGCTCCATAAAAGTCTAAAGCCAGACCCCGCGTTGATAATGTACATACGGCATAGGGTCTGTATGGGAGAAAAAGTTTAGACAATTTGTGTAATGCTAGACAATAGTTCGTATAAAAATGTGTAGTTTAACCTCTATAGTATAAATTTTAGCTAACAGAAATTAAGTACCTCGGGGTAGTTGTTACCATCAATGCTTTGGAGACGCTGGATAAGTTCCCTAGCAGATTTGTTCATGTTCTTCAATCCCTGATACATAAACCACGTAAACCTTAGCCTTACATGTGCTTTTTTAAGCATATGTGTAATCTAAGAGGGCAGGGAGTGGTAACACCAAATAACACCAACACCACTGCCACGTCAGCGCCACATCATTTTAACACCTTATAACATAACACCAAAAACACCAGAAAATCATAACACTCAATAACACCACTTTTGGGACCCACTTAAAAAAATGGAAAAACACAAAAAATGGAAACGGCGTTGGGAAAAACACAAACAAAACAAATGGGGAGTGATAATTTGAGTTGCCATGTTACACCATAACTTGCGTTGCCATGTTAACGCAAAATGAAACGCAGGACCAACGTGCTCGACCTAGGACTGGCATTAACACCATAACGCCGTTGAAATCCTTCTAGCTCGGATGAAATTGCGAAATGGCGTTACCACTCCCTGCCCTCTAAAGGTGGCAAAATGGGCGGGTTGGGAGCCTCAAGATTGGGTACTGGGCCAAAACAGGTTAAGGTCGGCTGACCAGAAATGTTTTTTTTTTTTTTTTTTTTTCTTTTTTTTTTTTTTTTTTTTTTTTTTTTTTTAAATAAATCAAAATGTTTCTCTTTTTATAACTAGTTAGTGCGTTAAGAAAATAAACTTGGGACGAAGTTCGACCCATTTAACCTAATTCCTTTTTGCCTTATTAGCTAACGTTTTCTTGTCCTACCTTAGATAAACCACAACTCGAATCAGTAGTTCATAAGTAATTAAACATGTTTACTTACCACTCCTTGCACATCAAGGATTGTGGTGCTTTGATCAATATGTTTTTTTGCAGCAATTGAGCAAGCCGGAAACTTATCAATAAAAGTCCTTTCAAACTCCATCACATGGTACTTCACATAACGCTCGAGGGTTGTAGCTTGCATGAGCTTGGTAGCGTCAACTTTACCAAGTTGCTCAATGTAGACGGGTCTTCCTTCCTTGTCAACACCATGGTGTCCTTGTGGATAGTGTTTGACGACATCCTCTTTTTCCTTAAAATCAAAATCCTAAAAAGAACAACCAAACAAGGCGCATATTAGTGGTTTGTAGAATATAGAGCTATTTCAGAAGATGGTTATAATATGTCATTCACATAAGTACCTCCATAATGGTGTCGGTACCATATTCATTCCTCCATTTGATCATATCGGACCACATTTGCTTGGTCTTCTCAATATCAAATTTCCTAGCCCTCAAAAATCTGTATCATCATGCCAGAAGTTTATCAATTGTGTATAGTGGTACAAGAAGAAATAACTGAAAAAGAGTATACGTGACAAATTGGGAAGTGGTTTGAGCGACTGATTTTTCAAGAAAAAGTTTTTTTTTTTTTTTTTTTTTAGAT
>CM060678.1:15274577-15432859 GCA_030686995.1 Artemisia argyi | reverse complement strand
TAAAAATAAAAAATTTGTTTATTTATTTAAATTTATTTTAGTTGTATTTGCTTGCAGAAAATGTTTGACCTGAATTCCCACAGGTACAACCCTGTGGAAGACAATCGAAGACGGCATCGACGATTATCTCGCAACTCGCTACAGAGACAACAAACACGACATCAAGCGAGATCACTGGACTATACCATGTGGGGCTGAGAAGGTGGATGAGATACGGAGGTAAAATTTTTTATTTTTGTTAATTTTTTGATATTTGTCAATTTTTTAAATATGTTAGCAATTGATATGTGTTAATTTTTTGCTTTTGTTATTATGTGTTAGGAACCCTCCTCCCAACATGGAGCCGTCTGTGTAGGGAGGAGCATATTAAGCTCTATCTCAGTGAGAAGCACGCCAAGAGGGCCAAAATCAACAAGGATAACTGGAAGAAGAACAAGTGCACGAGCCGCCACGGATCTCGGTCGTTGGCCGCATCTCGGCATGAATACGTAAGACGTACACATTATGATTATTTTACATATTGCTCATTATATGTATCGTGTTTGATTTGTCTTTTTAATTTATTTTACCTTATATGCATGTGTGTGTGTATATATATATATATATATATATATATATATATATATATATATATATATATATATATATATATATATATATATATATATATATATATATATATATATATATGTTCAATACGTAAGTACCGTTTTATTTTTATTTATTTTTTTTACATGCATTTTAATGATTTATTGAAACATAATGTTAGTAACCCGAGTAATATATTAATTTTATCATTTTTTTTCCAACTACATAGGAAGAGATGTGCGTACTGCGGGATCTGGGAGCTAACACGCCTATTGGTAGAGCCAACACAGAGGAAGAGATACTTGCAAAGGTTTTGAAGGGCAAGCAGCGGGGTTATATTGCAGGTAGGGGTAGGGTGTTAGCAGGTACCCGGCAAGACAAGGTTACCGAGGGTCCCATCTGGTTCGTACACCACACCCGAGATTGACAAGATGTTTGCCGAAAAAGATAAGAAGATAAAAGAAGTTGAAGAAGAATCTAAGCAAACCAAGCAACAACTCGCTGCAATTATGAATGTCATGAAGGGCAACACCGAGATATGGAGCCAGTTGATGAGCCAGCTACCTTCTCAAACCGAGGTAGGCTCGGGCAGTGGGACTCGCGTTGGTGAGGCAGGCTCGGGGAGTCGCAGTTGGAGTGGCGAGGCAGGCTCGGGGAGTGGCACCGACGAGGCAGGCGGCTTAGCGACGATATCGAGATTGATGGCGGTTCATACGATGGCGAGGGGCAGTGAGGTATATTTGTATGGGTTATTTTGTACACTTTAACATTTTTCTCCATCCGTATACTTGATCCTCATTCATATCTTGTACACTTTACCACTTGATCCATCCGTATGTTATTGACTCATCCGTATGTTATTATTGTAAACATTGGCATTTTAGCAACTTAAACATTGCGGATATAGCCGCCTTTTGTGGTATCAGCAGCTTGATCCATAGATTATAACACCCATTTTGTAGAATTTGAAACGTTTTAATGTATTTGAGGATGTTTAGCGATTATATATAAGTGTTTTATCCGTTATAAGTTGTTTTGGGATATTGGCATGTTGGTATTGATGTTTATACAGGTTTGGATTGTGTAGATTTTTTCCGAAAAAATTTCCCGAAAAATCTGGAAAACGGCTGTTGTGCAGGCTGCTGTGCAGCCTGCATATGCATAAAATACCGACGAAATGTCGTCGGTAATTTATAATATAATTTTGATTTCTTTGTTTTGACCTTTTTGACTTTTTAAATATAGACGACATGGCGTCGGCACATTAAAACATTGACTTTGACATTTTATAACCCTGACGAAACAATGTCGGGATAGTAAGGCATTGACCGTTTGACTTGTTGACTATTTGATCGTTTAATTAACTATTTTTGTTAATTATGATTAAAATACCGACGAAAATACATCGGTATACTTTTTGTCGAACATTGTTTTTGTTTGACCGAAAATGGCTGTGGGCCCCACCTCAGCGTCGGGAAATGGCGTCGGCACAGTAAGTCCCGACGAGGCATTGCCGACTAACGCCGGCCAACTAAGTTTCGTCGGCATCCACTACATGCCGACGTCATGATGTCGGCACTGTGAAAAAAAAATCGTCGGATTTGTCCTGTTTGTACTAGTGATCTGATTAATGTTCATCAATTTGTTCGTGATAATAAATGTACTATTGAATTTGATAAATTGGTTTTTCTATTAAGGACTTCATGAGTCATGACCCGTCAGGTTCTTCTCTGATATGATAGCACGAGTGATCTTTATCTTGTTACGAAGCCTTCTCCTCTCCCACAAATATTTCTTGCGAGTCAACACACGAGACACCATCGACTTGGACATCCAGGAAATGAAGTGTAATGTAGTCTTTATCTAGTAATACCAATTTTCACTTCCAAAAAACAAAATCAAACACTTTGCAATAAAAAGTGTCTCGCACTTGCATACATAAGAGACAAAAAGCTCTTATTTAGTAAAAACAAACACTGCCTTATTTGGTTTGAGTGATAAGTAACGACACTAGCGTAACATTTCTAATTAAACCAGGTTGCTGAGTACATTACGCTATGTGGTCCAAGTAATGGAGTGGTCCACTGGTCCAAATAATCAAAACATACGTGCCACGCATTTAATTATATCAAAAATATCATATCTTAGGTCGACAGAAATGTATACCATTCAAACAGAGCTCCTTTAAATTGCACTTGGACACTCTATATTTCATCTCATTATATTGCTTGTGAGTCATCTTGTTGGCTTCACAAAATGATATCACATATCCAATGGTCATGGGATTACGTATTACTATTCACTTGTTCAATCATCACATTTGCTATTTTATGGTGCAAGTTCATCTCTAGCCAAGCGCGGTTGCCTCCGGGGACCTCGTGGCTTGCCCTTACTCGGGTACACCAAACTGGCTCAGCGTTATGGACCTATTTTTAAGCTCAAGCTCGGAAGTAAGACCCACATTGTTGTTAGCTCATCAGACCTGGCTAAAGTTGTTCTTCGTGAGCAAGACGAGATTTTTGCTAACCGAGATCCTCCGATAGCTGGTAAAGTCATCTCATATGGTAGGCAGAACATAGTATGGTCTGATAACAACTCACTTTGGCGTAACATGCGTAAATTGTTTGCATATGAAGTCCTAAGCAATAAGAACCTCCAAGCGTCTACCACTTTTCGACAAGGTGGAGTGAGTAAAACCATCAAGCATGTGTATGAAACAATGGGGACAGAACTGGACATTGGTGGGTATAAATGGAAATAATTTGCAGTAAATGTGATTGATTGTGATTACAGTAAATGTGATTGATTGTGATTCATTGTATTTAATTGTGTTTCCTTGTATTTGTACTTTCATCAATTATAAATACAGATCTCAAATCCCTCAATAAGCAGTTGAGGTTGATTTCATTACATGGTATCAGCCAGGATTCCCTCACCCTAAAATCTCCATCTTCCTTCCTCATCTTACCCTTTCTTTTCTTCAAATGGCCGCCGCCTCCACTGATCCTCTTCCCACCACATCTTCTGTCTCTCACCTCTCCCCTATCAAACTATCCGCCTCCAATTATCTCGTATGGAGAAACCATATGCGGCTTCTCGTCGCCCTTCACAAATTGTCAGATCATATCGATGGTTCAACCAAACCACCGCCTGAATCTGTCACTACCGAAAACAAAACTGTTCCTAATCCGGCCTACCTTACCTGGACTACTGATGATCAAAAGGCGTCGCTACTGCTCCTCTCCTCCTTAACCGAAGAAGCAGCCGCTGAAGTTTTGGGCTTAACCTCTGCCCACCAAATCTGGACCGCTCTTGAACAAGCATACATTAATGCGTCCGTGGAACGCGTTCAGTCTCTTCGAGACTCTCTTCGACAGCTCTCCAAAGGTACGTCTTCCGTTAGTGATTTCTCTCGCCGGTTTAGAAACCTGTGTGAACAGCTTGCTGCGATTGGGCACCCGGTGGCTGAGATTGATAAACTCCACTGGTTTCTCTGTGGACTCGGACCATCGTATGAAGTTTTTTCTACTGCTTTACGGGCTACCAAACCTGCCCCGTTATTCCGTGACCTCGTTGCTCAGGCGGAAAGTCACGAGATGTTTCTCAAATCTCTTCATGGAACTACTCCTCCTCCGGCTGCTTTTCATGTCCAGAACCAACGTGAAACGCCTAGCCGAGGTCGTGGTTCCTCTTCTCGAGGAAATTATTCTCGGGGTACTGTTGCAAAAGGCCGTGGTAATCGTCGGCCTCCTCATTGTCAATTATGTCGTACAAACGGTCATTATGCTTCTTCGTGTCCAGATCTTCATACCTTTGCCACTCAAACTCCTAATGTAGATAATGACTTGGCAAAGGCGTTCCATGCTCAGTGTCATGTTAATAATGACACTCCTGATTGGGCCGGGGACACTGGCGCAACTGATCATATGGCACCAAATCAAGAATGTGTTCACCACACTACTCCATACAAAGGTAATAGTCAGGTTATTTTTGGAAATGGTAAAACACTTCCGATTACGCATACGGGGTCTCATAAGATTTACAGTAATATTAATCTGCGTAATGTCCTTATTGTTCCAAACCTCACAAAGAAATTGTTATCTATAAGCAAGTTGACAGCCGATAATCCTGTTGATGTCCTATTTTCTAAGCATTATTTCCATATTCAGGATCGGAAGACAAGACAGGTACTTGCTCGAGGGAAATGCGTTGATGGACTTTATTTGCTGAAAGATGGACCACAAGCCTTTGTTGCGGGTGTTTCTACTAAGGCCTCTTATGAGTTGTGGCATGCCCGTTTGGGCCATGTTTCTTTTGATATTATTTCTAGTCTGAATAAACTTGGTGTTTTATCTGTTTCTTCCTTATTACCTAAACCTGACATTTGCACTTCGTGCCAACTTGCTAAAGGACATCGATTACCTTTTATTTCGAATGAAAAACGTGCTTCTTTTCCATTAGATTTGGTGCATTGTGATTTATGGGGTCCGGCTCCTATTACTTCGACTGATGGATATCGTTATTATGTTATTTTTATAGATGATTACTCCAGATTTACATGGTTTTATCCTCTTAAAACCAAAACAGGCTTCTATGCGGTTTTACCTGCATTTATCAATCTTGTTCAAACTCAATGCTCCAGAAAAATAAAAGTTTTCCAGAGTGATGGTGGAACCGAGTTTGTGAATCATACAGTTCGGAAAATTTTTGAGGACAATGGAACTTTTCATCGATATTCATGTCCATACACGCCACAACAAAATGGCCGTGCTGAGAGGAAACATCGTCATATTGTTGAAACCGGTCTAGCCATGTTATTTAATGCACACGTGCCGGCTCAATATTGGACCGATGCTTTTTCTTCGGCCACCTATATTATCAATCGTGTGCCGACGCCACTCCTTGAAAACAAGTCTCCTTTTCAAGTATTATTCAATCAGATGCCGTGTTATGCCAATTTCGAGTATACGGTTGCCAAGTGTTCCCTTATTTGCGTGACTATGCCAAGCATAAACTTGAGCCTAAAAGTCTTCCATGTGTATTTATTGGTTACAGTTCAACGCACAAAGGCTTTCGGTGTTTGGATCCAGCGACAAGTCGTGTTTTTGTCTCTCGCCATGCTCGATTTAATGAAACCTTATTTCCTTTTAAAACCTCTGGTGCCTCATCATCTTATCAAAACTTGGTACTTAGCACCTTCTGTGAAAATTCACCTAACCAAAAACCTTTACCAACCAATCCCAAACCAAACAACCCATCCGGCCCACCTCATAACAACACCTCCTCAAACTCTTGTCCACTTTGTCACCCACCAATCGGCCCACTCCCTACCAATCCACCAAACGCCCCACAACCAGACAACACCACTACAATTTCAAACCCTTCCATTACCTACAATCTAAACCTCCCTCAAACCAACAATAACCTTCCTGACCCAAATTCTGAACCCACTACAACAATTCCTGAAACCGTCCCCCTTATACCAGAACCTTCCTGTACAGAATCCGGTCCAGAACCTAACTCCCCAGAATCCGAACCTGCACCGGCCGCCACAGAACCAACTACAAATGTACCCGACACCTTCACTTCCAACACTCATCCTATGCGAACACGAGCAAAGGCGGGAATCTTTAAGACTAAGCACCAAGCGGATCTTGCTGCCCTACATTCACATGCTCTACACGTTGCCTTGTCTTCTATTGTCGAACCACGGGGTTTCAAATCGGCATCTAAAGATCCAAAATGGATGGCAGCCATGAATGATGAGATTACGGCACTTCATCAAAATAACACATGGATTCTAGTTCCACGTCCCTCCGCTATCAGTATTGTGGGTTCCAAATGGGTGTTTCGAGTTAAATATCACTCTGATGGATCTATTGAGCGTTACAAGGCGCGCTTAGTGGCTCAAGGTTTCACACAAATACCGGGGTTGGACTATTCTCATACTTTTAGTCCCGTAGTTAAAGCTTCTACGGTGCGCATTGTATTATCTCTAGCGGTACTTAACAAATGGAAGTTGCATCAACTTGATGTCAAAAACGCCTTTCTAAATGGCAACTTGACTAAAACAGTTTTTATGGAACAACCGCCCGGTTTTGTGGATTCCAAATTTCCGAATCATGTTTGTAAACTCTCTAAAGCTCTATATGGACTCAAGCAGGCTCCTCGTGCCTGGTTCCAGCGTCTCAGTACGTTTCTTCTTTCCTACGGCTTCACATGTAGTCGCGCGGATACCTCTCTTTTTGTTCTTCGCAAAGGCTCACACATCATGTATCTTCTCGTTTACGTGGATGATCTTATCTTAACAGGTAATGATGAAGCCAAAATTCAAACTTTTATTGCTCATTTACACCGCGAGTTCGCCATTAAAGATCTTGGGGATCTAAGTTATTTTTTGGGTTTGGAGGTGGTCTACACTAGTACTGGCCTTTTTCTTACGCAAGCAAAATATGCCAAAGATATTCTTCTACGGGCAAACTTATACGACTCTAAACCCGTGAGCACTCCTCTTGCTCCTCACGAGTCCTTTACTATTCATGGAGTACCATACTCGGACCCTACTTTATATCGGTCCTTAGTCGGAGCTTTGCAATACTTAACCATCACCAGACCAGATTTATCTTATGCGGTGAATCAACTTTCTCAGTTTCTTCATTGTCCCACTGTTGATCATTTCAGGTCTGTTAAACGTCTTCTACGTTATGTTAAAGGAACTCTTTCCTTCGGTCTCAATTATAGCCGACCTCACACTCCGTGCGTTGTTGGCTATTCTGACGCTGATTGGGCACGTTGTCTTGATACGCGCCGGTCCACGTATGGTTACTCTATCTTTCTTGGTGGCAATCTGGTATCTTGGAGTGCTAAGAAACAACCTACTATCTCCCGCTCCAGTTGTGAATCAGAATATCGGGCAATGGCGAACACTGCAGCAGAGCTAGTCTGGATAACTCATCTTCTGCGAGAATTACATGCTCTTCCACCTACTCGTCCTACGCTTTTATGTGACAACAAAAGTGCCTTGTTCATGACCCAAAATCCAGTGTCCCACAAGCGTGCAAAACATATCGACCTGGACTATCACTTTATTCGGGAGCTAGTCAACTCAGGAAAACTCTATACCAAGTTTGTTCCAACCAATCTTCAGGTGGCTGACATCTTCACCAAAAGTCTTCCGCGTACTCAATTTGAAGTATTTCGCAACATGCTTCGTCTTGGACCGCCACCATTTCGATTGCAGGGGGGTATAAATGGAAATAATTTGCAGTAAATGTGATTGATTGTGATTACAGTAAATGTGATTGATTGTGATTCATTGTATTTAATTGTGTTTCCTTGTATTTGTACTTTCATCAATTATAAATACAGATCTCAAATCCCTCAATAAGCAGTTGAGGTTGATTTCATTACAGTGGGATTGCTTTTTTGACTTCGTTGAACGTCATAACTAGCATGGTGTGGGGGGAAAGTTTAGTTGAAGATGTAAAAAGCACTAATCTTGGGGTAGAGTTTCGGGAAGTGATTACAAAAATTGTGGAGCTTCTAGGAGCTGTGAATGTGTCGGACTTCTTTCCGGTGCTGTCAAGATTTGATTTACAAGGTGTTGAACGAGAGATGAAGCGGCAACGGAAGATTTTAGATGCTATTTTAGAGAGGATTATCAAAGAGAGGATAGCCACAAAACCAGAAGAAGTTGTAGAAAAAATAGGAAGAAAGGATTTCTTGCAGATTCTACTTGAGCTTAAGGAGCAAAATGCTTCTACTTCATTCAATATCACTCAAATTAAAGCTCTTTTGATGGTATGTTTATCCTCTTAGATACTTCTGTATTAATTTAACAAGCTTCATATACTTATGGTTAATATAATATAAAAAATAATTATAATAGATATACATAATCATCAAATCTATATTTATAGCAATCTTATTTGAAGCGACTTTTAGTAAATATTTAGAAAACATGTAGTTATATATTGGGAACCTGCATCCAGAATAGGAGTTGGTTATGTAATAAAATGTCTAAGTATATATTCGAGCTGAATTCTAGTCCTTTTGGTAGCTAGCTCGAGCCTGAATCTTGCTTGCTGATGTATTGACCCTCATATAAGTTTGTTGAGCTGAGCTCGAACCCTATCGAGCTAAGCACGACTCATTTGGAGCGGAGCTCCAAAGATTGGACAAAAGTAGTCAAGGTGGTAACTTAAATATGGTGTCCCTTCATACTTTTGGTAGTGTATTGAGTGCTTATATGGAACTCATACTCAAACATATTGTCTGTCGGTAATTTTAGTGTTATCAAATATTTTAGGTAATTGTGTTTTACTTGAGACCAATGGCCTTATTCAAGTTTAGCTCAAAACGGGTTAGGAGGTACAGAGTGCACACTCGTCATAGTTAGGTTGATACCACCACAACAAAGACGTAGGGGTCAAGGCAACACCTCAAAACCTAAACGATTTTCATGAATCGGCGTTAATGGTTTTTCCCGCCAAAACCCCAAGCGACGCATCTTTTACCAACCAACACAATGGTAGGTATATAACCGAAAATAACTGATTTTCGGTGGTTGCTTATAACCAAATTTTGGTCTCACTTACAGAAAATAACAACAATACTCTAACGTTTTCTGATTGATTTCACATGCATATAGGGTTGAAATACTTTAATCTGAAAATGGTTACACGATTAAGATTGTATCCAGATTATAAACCATTCACACACGAGGTAAATTTTCACTACTCACATATTTAGTAAACCCAACCATATTTCGAAATATTATTTGTTTGTTTGAGAAAGGCTGTCCGCAAGTCAATATTCTGTATGGCAATGATATACAGTATCAAACATCCTACTTTGTTCACACAGGACATTTTTCTTGGAACAACCGACACGACATCAACTATGGCAGAGTGGACGATGGCCGAGCTTTTGAGAAATCCTAGCATGTTGCAAAAGGTAAAAGACGAATTGAAAGAAGTTGTAGGCCTAAACAACATTGTTGAAGAATCTCATCTTTCAAATCTACAATACTTGGATGCAGTAGTTAAAGAAACATTCCGACTGCACCCTCCACTTCCTTTGCTGTTAGTTCGATGTCCTAATCAACCTTGCAATGTAGCCGGATACACAGTCCCAAAAGGTGCAAATGTTTTTGTGAATGTTTGGGCTATACACAGGGATCCTCAATATTGGGACAATCCTTTAGAATTCAATCCAGATAGGTTTCTGAGTGCTGATGATGGAACAACAAAGTTTGATTATAATGGATACAATCCCAACTTTATCCCTTTTGGGTCGGGTAGAAGAAGGTGTCCTGGAGTTCCCTTGGGTGAGAAAATGTTGGTGTATTTTTTGGCTTCAATGTTGCACTCATTTGATTGGACTTTACCAAATGCCGATCATGAGCTCTCTGATAAATTTGGCATTGTCCTAAAGAAAAATAGGCCACTTATGGCCATCCCATCTCAGAGGTTACCAGATAAGACCCTCTACATGTAATGGAAACTATTAATGCCTTCATTCCGCACTATATATGTAATAATTTCTCGATCTTCCACCAAAAAACAAATGTAACATTTCCCTTTCAGAATTTCCAAATAAGTACAATGATGTAGTGTAATATTTGGTGTAATTTTTTTTCATTGGAGATCCATTTAATTTCTGCTTTATATATATATATATATATATATATATATATATATATATATATATATATATATATATATATATATATATATTAATATGAAATGTAAAATGAGAGTGATTTCATTATTGTGAAATGATAGAATGAGTTACATTACTGGAAAAGAGATACAAGTGTGCCTTTTATACTACAACTATAACTAATATTCAAAGACTAACTAACTAGTCAAACTTAGACAAATATCTTTGATGACGTAAGCAATGTGGAGAAGTGATGCAGTTGTTGACATTGTTGACTTTCAGCACTGTATGAACTTGCTTTGTTGTAGTAGCTCCAATATCCCCCCACAAGTTGGCAATGTGTAGGGTTCACACATTCCCAACTTGGACAAACATTTATGGAAAGGATAAGTAGTGAGTGGCTTTGTGAGTAAGTCTGTTGTTTGTGAAGTAGTAGGAACATAGGTTGGAAGAATTTGGCCTGCCTTGATTTTGTCCCTCACAAAATGACAATCTATCTCAATGTGTTTAGTTCTAGCATGTTGTACTGGGTTGGATGCTAGAGCTATTGCAGAAGTATTGTCACAAAAAATTCTTACAGGTAGTGTTGATTGGACATGAAGATCTTTGAGCAGGGAGTTTAACCATGTAACTTCACAAGAGCAATCAGCCAAAGCTCTGTACTCTGCCTCTGTAGAGGACCTAAAAACCACAAGTTGCTTCTTAGATTGCCAAGAGATTAAGCTGTTTCCAGAAATATACCAAAACCAATGATAGATCTTCTAGAAGAGGGGCAACTGGCCCAATCACTATCACAGTATGCTTGCATAACCATGGAGTTGTCTCTTGGGAATAGTAAACCTTGTCCAGGGCTTAACTTAATGTATCTGATGACTCTGTGCATAGTTTCCATATGAACTGTGGTTGGAGACTGAGAAAATTTAGCTTTTGCATGTGACTGACTTGTTTTAAAAGGTAAAGTTGTTTGCTTAGCTAATGGACAAATAGCACATTGAAATGTTATAACATCATTTGGAATGGAAGGTAAGGACTTTATTTTCTTTTGAACATTTACAGATGGATGTCCTAATCTAAGATGCCATAGACACATATCAATGGTATTTACAGATGAAAAAGAGGTAGAAGGTAGTGCAATTGTTGATTGCTGTGATGTGGTTTCAGGGGTGATGATGTAGAGACCATCAGACTGTATCCTGATGCGTGGGAATCGCACCTTGCTTTACCTCTCGAGGGATCTCGAGAAGCTTACAACCCCCACCAGGCAGTGTACATGATCGTTGTAGTATAGTATAGTGACAAGTACCGGGGGATTGATCGTTCAGCTTAGGAATAGTGTCGCTAGGATTAGAAAGCCTAATTAATAGATCTAGAGATGAGGGATGATTATTTTTGTATTTTTATATTTTTATGAAAGCAAGTAAAATCTCGGTTTTTTAAGGAGTGGGCGGAATTAGTTGCTATTCAACTAACCCAAAACTAATATATAATCAAAATAAAATACTGAAAATGAAATTAAACTAAATTATACTAAGGTTGTGAGCAGTAATTGGAGAAATTGTGTTTACTTAGACTTCACTACTCCCTAGATATCTTTTACACGTTAATTACTTGTTATACTTGTATGGATGACGGATTGTATTCCTTAATACCATTCGTGGGGTGGCATACATAACTCCCCAACTCTATGAGCTCTTATCTCCTCCTACACCATGACCCAGCACAACTATAGGGATTGTAAACAGTGGCTCATGCATTAAATACAACCAATAAAGACCTAGTACGCCTCGGTTCATGTTTCTTAAGACGTTCAAGCATGTTACCATTTGGAGATCTGCCAGTTTTCTTAAGCCTAACATATAAATCATTCATCCAAGAACAATAATAAACAAGTAATCAACACATAATCAATATCTAGGTTTCATTAGATCTAAGCAAACACAAGAGAGATCTAGCCTAGCATAATTGAATTGAGACAAGAACAAGAGATAAACAACCAACACATAGACATATTGATTGAATTAGAAGAACACTTATCTCAATTACAATGCAAGGTATCAAGGGTTTGGAACCCTTGAAAAACCTGTAAAAGAGGCACCAAATTCGTCTTTAGGGTTTCACCAAAACTTCTCTCTTTTTTTTATGAAAAAACTAGAAAACTATATATAGGAAAACTGGGCTGACGGCGTCAAGACAAGCATGTGACGCCGTCACCTCGCCGCCAAATACTTCCTCGGACGGCCTTGATCTACTTATGACGGCCTATGTGACGCCGTCACCACCTTCGGTATTTTATTCTTGGGACTTTGACGCCGTCAGGATGGACTTTGACGCCGTCATCAACTACGGTGTTTTATTCTTGATGTCTGACGCCGTCAGGGTGTAACTCTTGACGCCGTCACCTAGTGTCTTCAGCATGGAAAATTGATACTTTGCCGTTTTCTTCACTTTTATGCTCCAAAAACGTCCAAAATGGCTTCTTTTCCAGAATTCACTCTCCAAACACCTAAAATCACAAAAGGAACGATTTAGGGCAATATTTGATCAAATAAAGTCGGATTCGGGCTTAAATGACCCCCTAAAAACGGATCATTTTTCGCCTCATCATATACCCTTACACTTGAGATTTGCTTGTCCTCAAGCAAATGAGCTTTTATTCTACTCAAAAGACAAGTTAGGGGTCATTTAACACTAATATAAAAGTAATTACAACAAATAATCGTTCCACTAAAGACCAATAGACAAGCACGGAGGTCATACACAAGCACCTCACAAATAGTGTTTAGATACTCACATCTCTCGGGTGTAATAAAGTAATATAACATTATGGAAATGGAAGATATCTCTCACTACCTGTCATAGCAAAATAGATTACCATAGGCTTGGGAAAGGATCAAACCTCCACCACATGGCGTAAGCACCTAGGATAAACTATCAAAGAGGTCTTTTAAAGGGTTGTAACGTTAGGTATAGGGATATGAATTACACGGTTTTGTTGGATAAAGGAAGTTTTACTGGTGGCGAGTTAACAATCTTGGTTAATTACATGTACAAGATGGCGTTGCTAAGCCAAGACTAGACTCGACTTAAGCTAACAAATGAAAAATAACAAAAACATAAAATAAACATAGAATGAAACGGGATGGTAGTCCGTATGTTTTTTCTCTTTTTTTTTTTTTTTTTTTTTTTTTTTTTTTTTTTTTTTTTGCATACACTCTTACCCTACCATCCAAAATAATACATCATAGGGGATGAGAATTCCCCTTACACTTGAATCTTTACATACTTTACATTAAACTAATCTAATGACTCGAATTAAGAAAATCAAAACACTTGGAGCACTTTTAAGATTAACGTACATATGGGGGTAATAAATGATGTTCTTCCTCATTACTCCATAAAATAAGTACTTACCCATGAGTCCCAATCGTCCCAAAACAATATGTACAAGGATATGACTCGACTTAGCAACCATGTAATCAATTAGAAAGTTAACTTAGGGTTTAACAAATAACAATAATGCACTAAAAATGAGCGCATACACGGAAGGCTAAGGCGATTTGGGTGTACATTTAAGTGGGGTGTAACAAATTCTTCCTTTAAGTAAGATGCTTAAAGTTAGAAACAAAAAGATAGGCTCGGAGGGGTGTACTAGAGGTTTCGTGTACTAAAAATGAGTACAACGCTAAGGGTGTGGGAAAAATTAGTTGACTTAACTAGCCAAGTAATATGACTTAAATGGTCAAGTAATTATAATACGGGTTTAACACAAGGGTGATCCTAATGCCTCTTATCATGTAGTAAATCCTACTACACGAATGTAGTCTCACTAGCGGTCTCGGGATGCATCACTAACGCAAGTTCTAGAATCTAAATGCTACCGGTACACTCATAAGCACTAATAATAAATGCTTTTCCTATCAAATCTAAAGGCGAACCTCACATTTTTGGGTGGAAAATTTTTCTGAATATACGGTTATGTGCTAGTCATACAACCTCCTATCCATGAGACGCTTGCTATGGCTAAAGTTTCACTCCTAAATGTTGTAAAAAATTTTAAATTTGGCGCTAAAATTACACTAACAAATATTTCTCATAGTTTTATTACACATCTACCATCAAACAAAACAAACTCAAGCGAAAGTGCATATGTAAGGTATCATCTTTTTACCCTCCCCTTACACTTAAGATGAACATTGTCCCCAATGTTCAAGTAAAGAATGTAAAAGTGAAAAAGTAAAGATAATGAAATCAAATACTCCCCTGATTCGCTCGGTATGGATTTTAGGTTGACCAGGTTAAATCTTCTTCCAAGAAAACGAACAATCAAAGCTTCCCTTCCAGAATATAAATCATCTCCTTGTCAAACATAACCTGTAAATCCTGAGAAAATAGACAAGACAACCTCGCGTAAAATCGGTGGCATCCTATATAAGTTCCTAAATCCTAGAAAACAAAGTAAGATATAATGCTTGTGGAATGAAGTTTGCAGATTTCCTGGAGATTATAAAACTTAATAATTCACAAAAACCATAAGACTCCGTTAGAAAAACAAAACCGGTAAAATTTCCAGATTTTTAACTCCTGACGCCGTCAAGAGTAATACTCTGACGCCGTCAGAATGGACCTGCAGAAATTCTTATGTTAAGTTTCCGGAAAATTTCTGGAAAAACTTCGTCCTACTTCCTGGAAAATCCTGCAAAACTTCATTATGACTCAATACAAGCATTTGACTCTAACAAATACGAATATACATGTTCATTTAAAATTGTGGAGAATCATGATCGGTTTGTTTCTTGAAAACATATTTGGGGTTTCCCCTTACACTTATCTTTTGCAAAAATACTTTTAGGTTGGAGTTAAGACTAGGCCAAAAAAGTATTTCCACATTTTAATTTAGAGACATGATCAGCCAACAATAAAAATAAAGCATGCATACGGAAGCAAATAACAATCAAACAAATAAAATCACACAAAACATGGGTTGCCTCCCAAGAAGCGCTTGTTTTTGTTCAAGTCACGAGCCTGACTCTATCCTTATTTAATGGAAATAGGGGAGGTTTTCCCTACACTTAGGATTAAGTGCGGGTGAAAGTAGCGATACACACCCTTAGGGTGGAAATATGCCATGTGAGGAAAGAGTGGCGAATGAATTATATGCTCAAATGGGTGTGCTCCTATCATCATAACATTACCTAGTTCACTTTGGTCAATGGGTGAGTTGAAGTTTTCTCCTAAGAAGGGATCATTTTCAATCAACTTCAAGAGACTCCTAGTTGGGGATCTATCTTGACCTAATAAACCCGGTTTAAACCCATAATGTTTCTTACGATCAATCATGAATGGGTGATGTAAGTATGTAATGTCATGGTTCACTCCTATGTTGGCTTCTTCTCTACAAGGCTTGGGGTCTACTACCTTCAACGTACAACTACCCGGACTACATGGTTTGATGGGTGGATCGGGACCTATTTCAATTCCTAAATCTTCATCCAAGGATGGAAGATTAGGTAATGGTTTTGGTTGAGGCTCTGGTTCATCAAAACTAGGAACTTCCCTAGAACTAGGAGTAAGGTTATCACTACAAGTGTTCAAACCTATATCCTCTAGTGGTGCTTGGTCCAAGGGTTCTACCTCAATTGAGGTTCCTATAGTCTCTTCTACTTCTTCCGGGTAAGTCACGGGCGGTGTATGTGTCTCAAATGATGGTAGGACTTGTGAGGTACTTTGTGGGCTTGAATTGTCCACCTCATCCTCCATTGTACCTAGATTACCTATGTGTTTGTTTTGTACTATGGCTTTAGGTGACATCCACACAGGTATCCCTGAGTAATCATCCCCAAACAAACTTCCTGTTTGCTCCTTCAAACTTGTTTTTGATTGATTTGTGATGTTGTTTGTTGGGTTGTCTACTCTATAATAGTATTGGGCACAGTCTTCTAAGGTATCCCATGCTTCTTCATCACTTAATTCCCTAGGGCCCCCATTGGCAAAATCATCAATGCACATTTGGTCACATCGGCTGACACGATAGTAAAATGTTTCGGTTAGGGATGCTAAAGAGAAACTATGATGAGGGAATTTTCGAAGTAAAATTTTAAAACGAGTCCATGCATCATATATAGGTTCATCTCGATATTGTTTGAAATTCGAGATTTCAATAGGGTAGAATGGCCTTTGTGGTTGGTGGTATGGTGGATTCGCGTACTCCATAATGGTGAACGGAAGAGTCAATGGAAATTACGAACAAACACACAAAGAAAAAGATAGACTAAAGAAATCCTAAAAATAAAAATAAAATCTTACTAGAATGGAATCTAGCAAGTAGACCTAATAAAAAGAAATCCTAACCTAGACAATAACTATTCCCCAGGCTGCGGCGCCAAAAACTTGATGCGTGGGAATCGCACCTTGCTTTACCTCTCGAGGGATCTCGAGAAGCTTACAACCCCCACCAGGCAGTGTACCTGATCGTTGTAGTATAGTATAGTGACAAGTACCGGGGGATTGATCGTTCAGCTTAGGAATAGTGTCGCTAGGATTAGAAAGCCTAATTAATAGATCTAGAGGTGAGGGATGATTATTTTTGTATTTTTATATTTTTATGAAAGCAAGTAAAATCTCGGTTTTTGAAGGAGTGGGCGGAATTAGTTGCTATTCAACTAACCCAAAACTAATATATAATCAAAATAAAATACTGAAAATGAAATTAAACTAAATTATACTAAGGTTGTGAGCAGTAATTGGAGAAATTGTGTTTACTTAGACTTCACTACTCCCTAGATATCTTTTACACGTTAATTACTTGTTATACTTGTATGGATGACGGATTGTATTCCTTAATACCATTCGTGGGGTGGCATACATAACTCCCCAACTCTATGAGCTCTTATCTCCTCCTACACCATGACCCAGCACAACTATAGGGATTGTAAACAGTGGCTCATGCATTAAATACAACCAATAAAGACCTAGTACGCCTCGGTTCATGTTTCTTAAGACGTTCAAGCATGTTACCATTTGGAGATCTGCCAGTTTTCTTAAGCCTAACATATAAATCATTCATCCAAGAACAAGAATAAACAAGTAATCAACACATAATCAACATCTAGGTTTCATTAGATCTAAGCAAACACAAGAGAGATCTAGCCTAGCATAATTGAATTGAGACAAGAACAAGAGATAAACAACCAACACATAGACATATTGATTGAATTAGAAGAACACTTATCTCAATTACAATGCAAGGTATCAAGGGTTTGGAACCCTTGAAAAACCTGTTAAAGAGGCACCAAATTCGTTTTTAGGGTTTCACCAAAACTTCTCTCTTTTTTTTATGAAAAAACTAAAAAACTATATATAGGAAAACTGGGCTGACGGCGTCAAGACAAGCATGTGACGCCGTCACCTCGCCGCCAAATACTTCCTCGGACGGCCTTGATCTACTTATGACGGCCTATGTGACGCCGTCACCACCTTCGGTATTTTATTCTTGGGACTTTGACGCCGTCAGGATGGACTTTGACGCCGTCATCAACTACGGTGTTTTATTCTTGATGTCTGACGCCGTCAGGGTGTAACTCTTGACGCCGTCACCTAGTGTCTTCAGCATGGAGAATTGATACTTTGCCGTTTTCTTCACTTTTATGCTCCAAAAACGTCCAAAATGGCTTCTTTTCCAGAATTCACTCTCCAAACACCTAAAATCACAAAAGGAACGATTTAGGGCAATATTTGATCAAATAAAGTCGGATTCGGGCTTAAATGACCCCCTAAAAACGGATCATTTTTCGCCTCATCATATCCCATGGGCAATCTTCTTGTTGCTTCCCTGAAAGATACAGGTTGAGTGAGTAAACAAAACTGAGAGTGTTGTTGACTTTGTGATTTGGCTTATGGAAAGAAAATTATAGGCAAAGGATGGAATGAATAGAACATTGTGAAGGGTGAGTTGTGGTCTAATCCTAACAGAACCAGTGATTGTGACAACTGTTTGGTGGCCATTTGGTAGTGAAACAAGCATTGGTGTGGTGCAGTGTTTAATGTTGAACATGAGTGTGAGAGTGATACATATATGGTCTGTGGCTCCACTATCACATACCCAAGCATCCTTAAATGAGAAATGCAAGAATGAGTTACATTACTGGAAAAGAGATACAAGTGTGCCTTTTATACTACAACTATAACTAATATTCAAAGACTAACTAACTAGTCAAACTTAGACAAATATCTCTGATGACGTAAGCAATGTGGAGAAGTGATGCAGTTGTTGACATTGTTGACTTTCAGCACTGTATGAACTTGCTTTGTTGTAGTAGCTCCAATATATATATATATATATATATATATATATATATATATATATATATATATATATATATATATAGAGAGAGAGAGAGAGAGAGAGAGAGAGTTAAGATCAAATAATAAGATTACTTAAAATAAGAAGGAATAAGAAGAACTATAACCACAAATCCGAGATGCACCGACCTAAATTAGATGCATCCCTATAATCTTAGATGCATTATAACGCACCATAGTGTGTTTTCCAGCTTTTAGTCAGATGCATATACGTATATTAGATGCATTTCATGATTTCTCTTGTTTTTTGTTCCTCTGCACGTGCCAAAATCATGAAAATCAATTTACACCATCTATACATCAAATTAACTTTCGAAACTCAAGATGTTGCATCTATATGAATAGAAATGCATCTAATGCAAGTCGTTGTATCTCAAATGCGTGGTTTTAGCCACTTCTCACTACTTCTTATTTTAATTTACTTCTTACTAGATCCCTACTATATATATATATATATATATATATATATATATATATATATATATATATATATATATATATATATATATATATAACATCTACAGTATTATTGTAGTTATGTATAAAGGCAAAACTGTTAGATTACATTGAAACCCGTAGGAGATACGTTTTATTGATACGATATATATATATATATATATATATATATATATATATATATATATATATATATATATATATATATATATATATATATATATATATAGCCAATATATAATGAAACCCTAATGGACTCAACCCCACATACCATGCTTGGGCTTTATTTATCACCTAATACTCCCCCGCAGTCCGAGCGGCGAAATCGCTAAAGCTCGGACTGGAGTAGTAAACTAGAAAAGAAATGAAAACATCAACATAATAAAAAACATAACTTTCGGACTCGTAACAAAACTGTACCAACGGTCGAATTTAGTCGACTGGTACCAACGGTCGGCTAAGTTGACTGGTAACAACACCGTAACAACGGTTGACTTTAGGTACTGATATCAACGGTCAACTTTAGTCGACTGGTAACAAAGCCGTACGAACAATCGACTAATAAACAAACATAAAACAACTATAATTTTTTTCTTTTTTTTTTTGGAACATGAAACAAATTAAACTCTTAAACGCAGGTAAGATTGATCAAAACTTGAACTCGAACAAGGACTTCAAACTCAAACGGACCCATCAATAGAATTCCGCAATCACCCTTAATCTTGCTTCCTGCTTTCTGGCCTTCTTCTTGAACCATTATCAATGAAGCACTTAATATTAAATTAAGCAACTAGATCTAACGCACCTATATGTTTATTATATGTGTTGACAAAAGATCAATGCAGAACACTTAGTAGCTAAAGATCAAACCAAGCAATCTGAGCCGTTGATTTTGTATCATCCAACGGTTGGATGTGTCAAAGGGGTTAATATACTTTTCACAAAGGGGGGTAAGTTTGTCTTTTTTAATTCACGGTTAATATATCAATACAAATAATTACACTCTCTTATTTTCCCTCTCTCTCATATCTCTCACACACACACGGTCCCTCACCTTCACCAAAATAAAACCGATTATCCCCAAATTGAAAACCCTAACCCCAAAATAACAATTGATGCTTTTCTAATGGATCCATTGGATATACGAGTTGAGATTCAACAATCTCAAGGTAGGCCGTTGCTGGATTCATCTTCATCTGCACTCGGTGATCAAAATAAGTCTCGAAATGACGATATTGGTATAAATTTTGATTTTTTTTTCATTTTTTTATTTAAAATTTAATTAGTTGATTCATGTAGTTATGTTTTAGTTATTTTGTATTTTATAGTTAATAACGAGTTTTGATATCCATGGATTTTTACTTGTTTTTGTTTTGGTAATGATGATATTTTTTAGTTGAGTGATTTTGTTGAGTAGGTATTTTTTTTCCTGTATTATGACTTTTTTTTGTAGATTTATGTAGTTTTATTAATGAAAATGGAAATTATGAATTACATGTTACCTGTTTTTGGTATTCTGTATGTGATTGTGTTACGCAATGATGTTTAGATCGTTTCTTTAATGAAATAACTTGTTTCCTGGACTAGTGTAGAGACAGTTTGGTTAGTAGCAAGTAGTAGATCAGTAACATCATGCAAACAGACATATTTTTGATTTATCGATTCACACTAAAAAGTAGTAATTCAACCTGAACCAACATGTTCCAACCCCTACCAACAATATTTTGATCAAAATGTAGTTTTTATATGTTTTTTCTTTTTTGTTTACTCTATATTTTAAGTGTTTTTATTTATTTATTTTTTGTTAGGTTCTGCTGATATGCAGCCGATTACTGAAGTTGCTCAATCCGGTTCTCCTTTTTGGAGGACTCGGAAAAATGTCCGAGTATTTGTTGATGCTTCCCCTGTATCTCAGTTTAATCCGAATGCTGCATGTATCCCTATGCCTCTTCCGGTGTCTTATGTGCTTCCTAAGGCTGGTGATATTGTGAAGAATAAGGCGACTGATGTGCCGAAGGATAAGGCTAAGTTTAAGGCTGGCGATTTTGTGAAGAATAAGGCGGCTGATATGCCGAAGGATAAGGCTAAGGTCGGCTAAATCACACGTGATTTTGAACACATTATATATTTTTTTAATCAAAATACAAAGTAAACAATGATTCAATGTATTCAAGCAATGTTTGGCAAATATGCCACAAGTATATAAGAGTTCCATAAGAAAACATTAAACAAGAGTTGTTTCATATGTAAACAATAAACAAGAGTTTCATAAGTAAACATTCTAAAGAATACTTCAATGTATTAATTCAACGTATTAAAAGTGCTCAAGCATCAACTGTTGGTTGTTTTCGCTTTGCCTTTGGGTTCTTAGGACAAGTTGTTTTCGTATGCGTGTTTGTCTTCTCTCCACAATGGCCACAATGTTTCATTTGCTTCTTTTTAACTCCAAGTGATTTCTCTCTCTCACTCTTTCGCCTTTTATTTCGTTCTGCTTCTGTAATATTTCCTTTGGTTGGTACCTTTGTTAGATTGTTAACTGTCTGTTTATCAGGTTTTGTAATATCAAAATGTTCACTAATCACATCTCCCGTTTTTCCCGAAGGAGGAATTGGCACCTCAGCATCCACTTTTGTCTTCAATGTCTTCAACTTTTCTACAAAAGCACCCATCTTCTCTACATTATTGCTCAACCTAAATAAACAATCATCCACCACAACATTTGCTTCATTTGTAAGCCTTTCAACTTCTACATTTTTTCCCCATATCTGTTTCTTTTTCTTCTCAAGTCAGGTGGAATTATATCCCTTGTCCACCGCCTCAAAATATATTGATTTGGAATAACTTCAATATCACGATTCTTGAAGACACAAAACACGTGTCGGCATAGGAAACCGTATCGAGCAAAATGTCTGCAGGAGCATACAACCGACCCATCTTCTATATTACGAAGTACCTTTTCAAAACAAAATAATAAAAGAATTATATTCTGTGAATGTGATTTACATGTGATTCTAAAGGTGTCACATGTGATTACAAGACAAATCACATGTGATTCTAAAGGTGTCACATGTGATTACAGTCTAAATCACATGTGATTCTAAAGAGATCACATGTCATTTCAGGAATCACATGTAATTCTTGTAAAGAAACTAACAAATATTTTTAATAAATCACATACCTTATAGTCTATAGCTCTTTGTGCTGTTGTTTCGCTTTCATCTGCAATTTCCTTGTTAAGTGTTCTATAAGGCGCTGCATTTCTGTCTCTAACTATGACAATCTCACAACCTTCTTCCAATTTTAAATCCTGTATTGAACAAGTCCAGCATGCTTCATTTATTTCTGTTTGAACAAACAAAAATATTGTCCTAGTATAAACTCTTGCTGCATGACGTTCAATTTTTAACATTGTTTTACACTTTGGTGCCGCCTCTAGTGTTTTGAAGTCCAAATGTTATTACCTATAACGTTGCCTTTCCATTACTGATTCATAGGACATCATGAAGCTAACTAGTGTTGATCCTGGGCTTGTGAAACTTTTGAAGAACGAGTTTTCACTCTCAGACCTTGATGTGGTTCTCATCAATCCAAATAATGGAGAGTCTATAAAGTAAGATGGAATCCACATTTCTCTAAGATTAAACATCTTTGTCATCCATTTGTGTTTTTGCAAACCAAAATCTTCAATCAACTTGGCCCATCTTTCTTCAAATTGCAAGGGTTCAATGAACATATTCCAAATGAGCTTCTTAAAACGCTTCTTGAAATCAGTTTCTTTATATATTGTCTTACAAATCTGTTTTATTGAAAAATAGAGTTTTAGTGGCTTATTTTTCAGTATAAAGCACATGATATATACATAGGAATCACATGTAAATCATATAATTTTAAAGTTGAATCACCTGTGAATCACTTGTGAATATTATGTTAATAACATGTGAAGGAATCACATGTGAATCATATAATTTTAAAGTTGAATCACCTGTGAATCACTTGTGAATATTATGTTAATCACATGTGATTTACAAATGAATCACATGATATTACATGTGAGTCGTGATTAAGATATGAATCACATGTGATTCATTTATATTATAGTTGAATCATATGTGAATCACACATAAGTCAATAAAAACATATTAGTTAATTGAATATTCTTACCTTTGCTGGAATCTTTTGGTCAATATGCCACATACAAAGTCTGTGTTTTGAGTGAGTGAAAACGGCTTCAATAGCTCTCTTCATTGCTCCATCTTGATCTGTTACCACCATGGTTGGTTCTTTCTTGAAGGCAGTCATAAATGCGTTTAGTAGCCACGTGTATGATTCGGTATCTTCATGTAAAAGCATTCCCGAACCAAATGTGACACACCTTCTGTGATTATCGGCACCAAATGGTATAAACACCATGTTGTACCTAGGAACATATATACATAAATATACTGTGATGCAAATGTAAATCACATGTGATTGATAGTATAATCACAAGTGATTTATAATATAATCACATGTGATTGTTGAAATCAATCATATGTGATTTTGTGTTTAAATGAAAATCATATTAAAAAAATATATATAAATAAAAAAAATACTTACTTGTTACACCTGAATGTTTCATCAAAGAATACTATGTCTCGAAACTCTTTGTAGTAGCATTTCGCAACTTCATCAGCCCAAAACATTGCCTCTAACTCAATGTTTTTTACCTTATATTGAAATGTAAAGTCCGGCACATAATCCTTTCTATTTTCCATTTTGTTTATAAGCATTTGTGCGTCACTCTCCCCTATGAAAGCATTAATATCCCTTTGATGATTCTTAAAATCATCAGATGTCCCATGAACATACTCATATCCACCTTTCATACTAGTTAACAAGTTATGAGCCTGTGTTGCACCAATCTTGTTTGTTGCTGCTTTTACAATAAACATTTTGTGTGCTTGAGTCATTTTTCTTTGTTTTTTTGTAAAATGTTTGTATTCTTTTGGTATTAGCACATGGTTGTGTTTATCAATAAACTAAACTAACTTGTATTTTCCAGAAACTGTATGCAATTCTAACCTTATACGAGCTTTACAACCTGTTACATGAACAATTGTATTTCTTTTTTGTTTGTCACTGTTTTGAGGATCCAAAGTGTCAATATTAATACCTCTTGGAAGACCTTCTTTGTTACACATGATGTATTTGTGTTGTACCTTACCAGATTTTGTTAATCGTTGCGCTGACTTTTTTATTTGAAAACCTCCTGCTTCTGCGTAAGTACTATACATCTCTATAGCTTCCTCTAAAGTATCATAGTATCTTCCCTCAACAGGTATAGGAATGCCTTCATCTACATGAGGCACCCAATGTATCCATCCACCCGGTGTCTCAGAATGCTCATATAAAGTTGGTTTGGGTGATCTCATAGAATCTGCATATTAAAAACAGATCACTCGTGATTCATGGGAAAAGCACATGTGATTCTTTAATAAATCACATGTGATTTAACTTTTGTAACAGATTCAAACAATAAAACAGCATAGTAACAGAATTACATGTGATTTAAGTTAACTAATAATCTGAATCACATGTAATTCATATTAAAAAGATTCAAACAATAAAACAACATAATCACAGAAATACATGTGATTTAAGATAAGTAATAATCTGAATCACATGTGATTTAGATTAAAAAGATTGTGAGTCACATTTTGTGAATCACATGTTATTAAAACAATATAATAACATTTTGTGAATCACATGTGATTTAAAACGAAATCACATGTGATTTACAAATTATTCAAATATTTTTTACTCCTTTCTATGTTTTAAAATAACCTAGTTCAAATCACATGTGATTTAACATTCCAAAAGATCAAAACACTAAAACAGCTGACAAAGAAACTGTATAATATACCGAAAGATCAAATCACACGTAATTTACCTTCAATTTTCTTTTCAACATCAACTTCATCTACAACATCTACTGGAACATCTACAACATCAACTTCTGGTAAAACTTCTTCTAGATCTTGTAAATCATCTACAACATCTCCTGTGTCTGCAACATCTACTGTAACTTCGATCAGCTTATTCTCATCTATAACATCAATTAAATTCCGATTTTCATCCATTTTTAGACGACGGCGGTGATTTTTCCGGCGATTTTTATGGTGATTGTGATGAAAGAGAATGTAGATCTGATAATAACGGCGGTTTTTATGGTGTGAATAATGGTGATTGAGTGAAACGATGACGGCGGTGTGTGATTTTCCAGCGATATTAACTTTTCCTGCGGTGTGTTTAATTTTCTGGCGATGTTAATAAGTTGGTGCCGGTGTGTGTGTTTTTATGAGAGAGAAAGTAGGGTTTTGAATGAGATGATGAGAGATATTTTTTTCCTTTTATTGGTTAAAGGTAGAATTACTTATTTGCCCTTGTTTTGTATTTTCTGATTTGATCTCATCCGTAGGATTAAAAGAGGATGGATGGTTGGGATTGCTTAGTTTGTTCTTTAGAAAAGGGTGGATTGTCATGGATCTCACCTCATATATGAATATCTAAACAGTCTTAATGTATGAATTGAACAAATTACACTCTTGAATCAAATATTTTCTTCCTTTAAATGGCTATAGTTTTTTATTTTTTTGCTGATTAAATTACGAGATTTAAGTACACCGCTACACAAACAAAATCAGGTTAATCGCTTCTTTTTTTAGAAACATCGAGTATAAATAAATATTTAGAGGTATTGAAAAACTATATTCATTTACTCTGAAGTAGGGCTGAGCAAACGACCCGAACGGACCGGACCGACCTAAGGACCGACAGAGACTGGACCAGACCGACCACATTCGGTCCAGTCCTCGGTCTTGGCTTTTTGGCTAATTCGGTCCTCGGTCCGTTCCGGTTCGGACCACAAACCAATTATTTGGCTTTGTTGAACCGGACCGACCGAGACCGGACGGGACCGGACCTGACCGACCACATTCGGTCCGGTCCTGGGTTGTGACAACCGGTAATTTAGGGACCCTTTTCAAATTTACCGCATTACATTTTCATAAACGAAAATTTTAAACTATCGATGATTTTATCGAGTCTCATGAGTTTTTGAGGAAACTAGAAGTTTTTACAACGTATTTATCACTCCGCGTACTATTTAGTTTACCCATATACCTTAGATTAGGCACTACGTGACTTTGGCACTAGAAATCCTAATCAAATACGAGATAAACAATTTATGAATTTATTTCTTTGATGAACGTATTTATAGTCAAATATTTGAGAAACTTAAACTACGAACCGCGAAACAACATAAATGAACCCGAGAGTGGTGATGACACATTTTTCTAGTACCGATTTGATTTTGTCAACAAAAATTTAGAAAACATTTCGTTTCATTTTATAAACGTATTTATTATCACCTTTTACGTAAAAACGTATTTAAACCCAACGGTAACGTTTAAAAACACAAACGGTGACATCAAATATTTTTTCAGGAATGAAAATAAGTTAAACCGAGCAAGATAATATTAATTTCATCACTAGTTCCTAACCCGAACCCGAACCCTTGTGGCCAAATAACTAAGAAAACGGGGACTAAAATGCAATTTTTACAAACTACACCTAATAACCTTAACCCTAACCCTAACCCTCACCCTCACCATTTCATCATCACCAACACCTTTCTTTCTCTTCTCCCTCTTCTCTTTGCGCCGGCCACACACTAAACCCACACACACTTCATTTTTTTTGATGATCCAACTTTACCAAAATCATCCCTATCACATTCCTTCATATCTATATAATTTTTATACATTCAAACAACCTCTAACACCACTTTCTTGTGAAATTCGACCCATATATCACCACCTACACCATCCTTGTTGATTAAATCTTGATAAACTTGTAAGAAAAGGTGAGCTAGTTAACTCTTTTTGTGGGTTTGACTTTAACCCGAGTCACACTTACAAGAACTTGTAAATTTGGGATTAAACTAAGTGGGTTTTTATGTTTTAAAGGTTTTTGGTTAATAAAAACATGAAACAAACAAGTTTGGTATCATTTAGGGTGTGTTTGGTTTGGGATTTATTGTGGGTCGAGGGGTAACCTACGACCTTATGATGATTTTTATTGTTTTTGACCCATTTTGTGGCTTATGGTTGATTCTTGGTACATATTGGATGATTTGGTATTGATTTGGTTGTGTTTGGAACAAGATTGAAACCCTTTGGGTGCGTTTGGAGGCTTGGCCGAAACCCACAAGGTCTCATGACCTTGGGTATGGCTCGTTCCATCCTAAACCAAGACCCTATGGTCGTGGTTTTGGTCCTAGTAGCCGAGTTGTGTTATTTTTCTCGTTATTGGTTATGTTTATTTTTAGTTTATTCGAGTTTTTGAGACATATGGTTAACGGTATAATATTTCGACTAAAATGGTAATTTTGAAGCTTGTGGTAACTTATTGAGTGATATTAGTTGAAGTACTGATATTATGGGATTGTATTTTGGACGTTATGGATATTGAGAATCGATTGTGAGACGATTTAGAATGACGGAGTTTAGGTTAGACGTGTGTCGTAGACGACCTCGTGATGTTGAAGTATTGTTTTGGGAATATTGGACGTGGTTTGATGATGAGACGGAGAATATTTATTTTAGTGACGATATATATTATTTGTGAGGTTGTGCAACGTCGGAGTTGTCTTGACTTTCAAGTCAATGAGTACTTCGACAAAGCCGTAAGATGGACTTTTTGGACTTTATTGATTATGTGGACCGGGAAGTGTATATATATACATGCTCACTTGTGTGTGTGTATATATATATATTGTAGGACCGTAGAACAACCTATTTCACCATTGAATCAAGCCTAGATCTAGAGAGAGAGAAAGTAAGTAGAGAGAGAGAGTGGATGGGAACTCTAGTGTGTGAAAATAATAACCTTGTTAATGACTAAGAGAACCACTAAGAGAACCAACCTCTAAAATGAGGTTTACAAGAGTATTTATACATGAAGTCTAGGGCATCATCTATCTTATACATTATTACACTAATGGCCCTTAGACTTTTACAAAACAAGAATACTAAGCATAAACTTCATCTAAATGATATTCTAAAGCAACCTATGACTACACGTTAATGACCGACACTTTTTATAAATAAAATACGATGCTAACAATCTCCCCCTAAGTGTTGGTCATTGAAGGTTGCGCGACGTCATCATCTTTGTCTTCATACTTTAACATTCATAGCTCTTGACGTCTTTAAGAATTATCAGATGAGTCATAGTACTTAGTTCATTGTTCTTAGTTCATCGTTGTTGAAATGATCAAATGATGTCATCTGCCTTTCGTCACTTCTGTGTTTGTGGTGGTAGTCTGCCATTCCAACATGCTCATACATCTTCAGTCTTTGATACATGCATTGTTAGTTCCCGTTCTTTTACACAGATCTTTGTCACTTAACTTCTGTAGATTCATTCACATTGCGTAGAATCTTTCTTTGAACCTTGCTTTGCTTTGATCTTTGTGAGAACTTTCCTTTGACTTCGAGATGCATGTATGAGCATGTGGAATCTGTTGCCATGGAGATGATGTATAGCTGCATGAAAACAGTTAGCAATAAATCAACCGGTACTTACAGATAAGGAATTAGAGATCGTCAACAGCATAGTGTGAAGACTCCTTCTAACCCTTACCATGGCCGTTCCCATATCAGATACTCCCGAAAGAGCTTACGAGACCTACTAAGTAGCTCAATGACTGGGTGAGTCGCTGGGGATCACTCCACGACTGTAGACCGTATGAAACCACCGTGAACACTAAGCGTAACCCATAAAGAATTACCGAAGTGACCTGCTGTCAGGGCTGCTTGATGTTGACCCTGGCAGGAATTTTCATTCAATCATTGAGAATCACAAGCGTGAATCCTCTCATAAATGTTCTGGCAGATTGCTAAGATCTGCGTAGGACTCTAAAGTTTACATCTGGCGTCCTTAATGATGAACAACCAGTGTAGAAATATCATGTGTTCCTATGAGATCTTTTGATGAATCTCGGGGCTCTAGACTTGATAAGTGCACATTTGGTTTCCTATGCGGAGATTAGGGAGAGGTCTCCTGCTTCAATATCAACCATCTCTAAGAGACAGGTCGATAGATTATGCCGGTTCCCCGTGAGAATGAAACAAGCTCTTTTAAGAGAACTTGAGTGGCTAGAAGGTTTAGTGCAGTGCGTCACTGGGTCCATGACGTCTTGTCTTCAATACCGGTGTCACCTTAGTAACAACCAGTAGCATATGAATTGAACCCGGTGTCTGCCCTAAGGTTGAACATATGGAGGGCTATTTCTTTTCACCCTTTTTCATAACTTTTCTTTTTAATTCTTCAACCCCTTCTTTCTCCTTTCTCATTTTCTCCTTTTTTCAATCATACCTAAGGACTTCTAATTCTAATCTATTGGAGTTGTCCTTGGGTAGATCCCTCCGGCTCTGGCGGATCATAGGACGGTTTTCCCTAACCTTAGTCACCTTATAACTCCATGAATCCTATAATTGCCATGAAACCTTTAATTGAAAATCTCTCAAAGTGTTTATGAATATAAACACATTTTTGTTGACACTTTGAGAGTTTTTGTTTCTTTTGAAGGACTCCCCCTTCACATGTGCTCATGAATTTTTTATGAAATTTGCACATGCGTGAGGAGTTTGCACTTTTTGAATTGATCCACTTTCAGTGAACATGACCGATTCGAGACACGCTTACATCACTAGTTAGACTAGCTTGAAGTTATTACCCGTCCTGGTCAAGTCCAAAGAAAGTCTCTCGATACGGTACATTCTACTCAGACAAGTCCTATTCGAGACACGCTTACATCACTAGTTAGACTAGCTTGAAGTTATTACCCGTCCAGGACAAGTCTTTTCGATTACTGACATTTTAAACTCCGTCAATTCATTGGTACATTCTGAGTCGAGCTCTTTTGAGATTCAGACACCATCTTTAAACATCTTTGATCACATTTTAATCATGTCTTCTCCCCCTCAAAAATAGCATATCGTGATATTTTTGATATCAAATGATTAAGAAAAAGCTTTTTGGAGAGAAAGACAGATTTGTTTTTGCATGAACTCGGAACATTTTTGTTTTTATGAAATACTCCCCCTCAAAACTCGCATATGTTTTTGAGAAATGTTAGACTTTTTAAAGTTTAGAGGGAAGGAGTCGTCTTGAAGCAAAATTCTGAAGGAGAAAGAAGTTTCAGATTTGTTGAATTTTGCATCAAGGTTTTTTGAAAAACAAAGACTTCTCTTTGTTAGAATAGGAATGTCGCACTGAGGCGTACAACAGTGTCCATTTTTAGGATAAGTGCACTTTGTTGATGAAAATCATTTTTGCGCAGCACTTTCCTTTCTTTGAAAACTTGAGTTGTGCACTGTAAGGTGTACACAAGTCATTTTGATGATGAGCACCGATTTTGATAGATTTTGAAAATCTTATTGAGAAATCTTGAAAAGGTGGTGCTCAAAATGTAAGAGAATTTTGAAAATCTAATTAATCATTAGATCAACAGTCATTATCTTGAGCTTAAAGATTTTGAAAGTTTTTCTAAAGAAAACACTAGCCAGATTAGTGTTTGGTTTTCGTTTTTAGGATAAGTGCTCGAAAAAAAATTTGAAATCTTTGTTTTGATTAAGCACTTTCCTTTCTTTGAAGCACGGGTCCTGAACTGATGCGTACAGAAGCCATTTGATTAAGTCCTTATTTGGAATCTTTTCGAGTTGTGATACCCGGACTTAAGTTTTGAAAAGATTTCACTTTGAAGCACGGGTTGTAAGCTGAAGTACTTACAAGCCATTTAAGAAACTTTTGAGAAACGACATGTTTTAGAAAAACATTTTAAAGAACTCCCGTTCAAGCATCTGTAAATGTCCGTGTCATTGTTGAAAGACATTTCTAGACACGTACAGAATATTGATTTATACGAGAGACATGTCGTGAGAAGAATATTTTTGGATTTTTTGATTTTATATTATTTTTGAATTTTTTGAAATTTTTGTATTTTGTTTTTGTTTTTATAAAAGAAATGGAAAATCAAAAATAGAAGATTGAAAGAATGATTTTATAGAATTTACAGAATTTGAACCCTCTGAAGAACTGGGTTCTGAGATAGTTGAAGCACCTGCAACCAAAGATGAAGAGGTTTCACAAATAACAGTGTTAGAAGTACATGAATCATCACTCTGTGGGTGTTGACTATCAACGGTTGTTGAGGTTTCTACTTCCTTATCCTGAAGATTATCACTATTATTTGTCTTGGTGCAACTATCAAAAATCTTCCCTGTGGGAATCCACCTAAGACCAACTGTTTTAAAAACTTTCCCCGTAGGAATCCACCTAAGGTAAGATCTAGATGTAGTTTTCTTATCAGATGCAGCGGAAGTCTCAGTCTTGGAAAAACTACATTCTTTAGATATCCACCTATTAGGTTTCTTAACCTCTTGCTTCTTATCAACGGGTTTGTTTCGATTTGGTGTCTTAGTGGATTGTGTCTTGACACTTGATTTGGAATTCTTTGTGTTGCATTCTACGTTCCTAGCATACTCTTTTGTGTCACTACTCTTAGATGCAAGCCAATCCCTAGTATTTTGTTGAGAGTTCCTAGGTAATGGTTTACTACTACTAGCAGTGCTTTGGAATCTTGTAGAATTCATCACACTAGGTTTTGCACCTAAAATTCCATTTTTTCGATGTTCTGCCTTTTTACTAGCTTCTTCTAGATGATGATTGAGGACCATGTCATTAGAACCAACAGACTCATTAACAGTTTTTGTAGTCTTATTTGGTGTACTATACTTAGAAGAGCCAGGTGAAATCACATTTTTGTTTCTTTCAACAAACAAATTTTGTTTTTCAACAATCTTTTCCATTACCTTTTCCTTGGGCAAGGATGGTGGAGTGACTGGTTTTGACAATTCCTTTTTCTCATCGACTTTTGGAGCAAACCGTGAAATTGACATTTTTGGTTTTTGAACCATGTTTGAAACATTTGGTTTCTCCGAAGTTGATGGTTTTGCAAACTTAGTTTCCTCACCCTTCCTTTTTTCACTTTCAAGCTGAGCCCTCAAAAGATCATTTTGCTCTGTCATGTTTTTGAAAGCACGCTCATACGACAGTTTGTCATACTTGCATTCTTCCTTTTTTCGATCAAGTTGTTTAAAACATGACACATTTTCATTTTCAAGCTTTATAAGAGCATTTTCATATTTGGAAACAATTTCGGAGGTCTCAGCTCTCAGTCTTTCATCGTCTTGAACAGAATATGTTTGTAAAATAATGGACATAATGTCAGTGGTCATAACAGCTTCGAAGAGAGAATCATTTAACCTTTCCAAAACATTCATGTTTTCACGAGTATCATTAGCTTCGTTTACCAGGGATTTGTGGTCCTTGACAAAGTCGGCCGTTTCTTTTAAGAAAGCTCGTTCAAAATGGATTACCCTCGCACTGATGTTATTCAGTGGGATAGTAATTTCGTTTTCAAAAACTTTTTTCTGCTCAATAGGAAAACTGGAATGCCAGTTGTTAATATCGATTGTAGTTTTAGAAGCAACAATGTTTTGAAGTTCTTGAATTCTCTTTTTAACATCATCCAGAATGTTTCTAGCCTCACTTGTATTAAAAGTGTTGTTAGAAGACATTTGTTCCATTTTTGAAAGAGATTTGGAAACAATTACTTTCTTAGAAAAAAGTTTCGCGAATGGACGTTTTATGGAAAACACAGAAGGTTCTTTTTGTGGAACAAAAGTAATTCCCGAAAGTTTGTTCAATTTGTTGTAATCAATGGGTTTCAAATCCTTTTGTTTCATTTTAGAAATGCTCTCTTCGACATGTTCTATCGTTTGCACAGAATCCCGAACGACGGGAGGATCATGTTTAGTGTAAAGCACATTACCATTATACAAAACATTCTGTTCTTGCTGAGCTTTCTTGAGATTACTGGGGGTGTTGTTACCAAGAGCCACTTTATGTTTCGTATGGTAAACCGGATTAGTTTGATTTGAAATCATTTTCATTGTTTGACTTGACTGACCCGACTTAACCACTAATTCTTCTAAATGAGCAATCATGTGTTCTGACTCTACGATTTCGGCCAAAAGTTTGTCTTCTTTCTTTGCAAAATCCTTTTTCAACTCATCCCTTTCTTTTTCAAGATTGGTATAAGCTGTTTTTTGTTTAGAAAGTTGGTTTTGTAAATCAGACATTTCCGCGTTTAAAGCTTTTATCTTTTTGAAAGAATTGACATCAAGTGTATCAAATTTGAGTTGCAATTGTTTTTCTCTTGAAACGGAATTTTGATAACCAGTTTCTAATTCAGACAATCTTTTGTTATGAAATTCAAAAGCTTTAGCGTTTTCCTTGTAACTCTCAAGCTCAGCGGTCAATTTAGCATTCGCGGCCTTAACATCGCGATTGACCTTTTTCACTTTTTCGATTTCAATGCTGCAATTATTCAATAATGATTCAAAGAATGCACGAGTTTCCTCATCATTAGCACCATTTTGTGCAACTTGAACTCCATTAGGATCCATATCTGGAGTTTCATAGTTAACATTGCTATTAACTTGTTCCCCCACATATGTATCATAATTAGGTTCAGATGGCACAAGATGTGGCTTCTCATGAGCAAACGAAGTAGCATTGTTACCATAATTTGGTACCTCATTGAATGGATCTGAATCATAAGTAGGAGGAAGATCAGAATCACTGCGTGATGTTGTTGCCTGCTGATTTGCCCTAAATTTGTAGGTTTCATTGAGATCTGCTGAGTTGTCATTAACTCTTGTTGTAGCTCTAAACTCATGTTCATCAGCAGTCAACGGTATTCCCGATTCTTCTTTATTGGCTAGCATCAACAAGTACTGGATCTTTTCAACCCTCGTCATTGCATTGACATTGTTTCTGTTGTGACTTGCTGATGGCGGTTTCTGAATCGAAGTCATGAAACAATCAATCCCATTTTGATTAAGCACATTCTGATTCACATTCTGATCCATCTGATTTCCTACATACTGCCCTGCATATTGCATCTGGTTCCCCATTTGTATACTCGAAGCATATCCTTGCTGATTGTTGTTGTATCGTTGGCTGTTAAATGCCTTGAAAACTGATGCAAAACCATTGGACAAAGTACTCGTGATATTGTCATGGTGAGATGCCATTGATTCAATTAAAAGTGAAACGTTGTTCTGAGGATCTTTTGAAAGATAACAAAGGTTGTTGTAGTAGATTAGATGGTATGGTGAAGATGAACGTTCGTTCTCGGTTGATTTGATTGATTTCGTAATTTCCCGCCAAAAATCGAGTATGAAAATTTCCGTTCTCAAAATTTGAAAATCTCAAAGAAATACAATTCTAAGGTTACCAGAAAAATTTGAGTTTTGAAAATTTTTTCGCCAAATTTTACCGAAATTTTTTGAATTTTGGCCTAAAAATTTGAATTTTCGGCCGAAATTTTCAACGTTATACCAAACTTTGAATCTCGCGTAAAAATTGAACGTAAAGTCTCGTGTGAAAAATAAATTTTACTCAAAATTTCCCGCCAAAAAACTCGATAACTAGTGTTTTTAACTCGATAAGTTCATGTAGGTATCTAACTCGATATGTTTGTGCTTCAAACTCGATAGGTTTTTATGTTTCTAACTCGATAGGTCTTGAGGTATCTAACTCGATATGGCTTTGGTATCTAACTCGATAAGTGTTTCTAACTCGATATGTGTATCTAAAAATGTCAAACTCGATAACTTCAAGTTGGCTTCTAACTCGATAAGTTTGAATGGTTTCTAACTCGATAGGACTTAATGGTTTCTAACTCGATAAGATCAAGGTTGTCTTCTAACTCGATAGGTTTGAATGGTTTCTAACTCGATAGGACTTAATGGTTTCTAACTTGATAACATCAAGGTTGTCTTCTAACTCGATAGGTTTGAATGGTTTCTAACTCGATAGGACTTAATGGTTTCTAACTCGATAAGTCTTGAAGAAATTGGGCAGAGTTTCCCTTACAAAATTGTCACACAGATCCTAACTCGATACACGATTAGGTAAGAAAGGCTAACTCGCCAAAAATCCAAACTCGATAAGATTAGATTCCTAACTCGATAAGAAAGCACCAAACTCGATAAGAACTCACCCAAACTCGATAAAAACTGCCAAACAACCTAACTCGATAAAAACTTATATCCTAACTCGATAAAAATTGTACCCAAACTCGATAAGCAATCCAAACTCGATAATACCAAACACCAAACTCGATAGGACTGGTTCCAAACTCGAAAAACTACTTCTAACTCGAAAATTTTTTGGCGATGAACAGTAACTACGAATCAAAATTCACTTTTAAACAATGTTTTTTTCAACCAAATCAAACCTAAAACAACCTATATTATCCCTAGGCGATTGATACCACTTGTAGGACCGTAGAACAACCTATTTCACCATTGAATCAAGCCTAGATCTAGAGAGAGAAAGTAAGTAGAGAGAGAGAGTGGATGGGAACTCTAGTGTGTGAAAATAATAACCTTGTTAATGACTAAGAGAACCACTAAGAGAACCAACCTCTAAAATGAGGTTTACAAGAGTATTTATACATGAAGTCTAGGGCATCATCTATCTTATACATTATTACACTAATGGCCCTTAGACTTTTACAAAACAAGAATACTAAGCATAAACTTCATCTAAATGATATTCTAAAGCAACCTATGACTACACGTTAATGACCGACACTTTTTATAAATAAAATACGATGCTAACATATATATATATATACACACACACACATTAGATGTCGAAGCCCGCCCATTGACTTACAAATGTCATTGAAAAAAGTAACTTAATGAAAATAAACTCTAAACATACCAAATTATTTTTTGAATGCATTAAGAACAAAAAGAAATATATATTCATATAAAAGATATAAAAAGTCAATATATATAATTGCAATAAGAATGACTTATAATTGTAATTTTTATGGTGTCGGTTAACGGAAAATTATTTTTAAGGACGTCGATTTTATTTAATTTTGTTATAGTATTAGTTTGCGTTTAAAATATTTTAAGAAAAGGTGATGTTGACGTTTATTTTAATTGTTTTTTTGTAATTTTAAGAAAGGAGATTTGTTTTGTTATTATTGAATCAGGTATACAATTTATTGGTAATCATTGCTCTTTCGCTCTTGGACCACACCACTGCAATGTACATATAGGTAATTTGTTGCTATGACATAATTTTGATGACTTTATTTAGTTATCAAATGAAAATAAATGGTTACCTAAGGACTATACCTTGAGTGCTAGCTCACTCTGATCATGTTGAACTGATATGTACCGATGTACCATAGTCCTAAATTACAAACAGACTTCAATTGAAGTGGTAAAGAGTTCATCTCAGTAAATATTTTGTAAGTGATTATTAAAAAATAAGTCAAGCTAAAGGAAAACTAAACCTTAAATCAAACAGACAAAATAAGCTTTTACAAAGAGATTAGAACCATGCCAATATAATCTCTTGCCAAATAACTGCAACTTAACTGCAACTGGTTTAGCTTTCTCTTCTCCTTGTCCTGTCCTATATCCTTTTTAGGCAGGGATTTCTTTATTGAATCCAGAGCCTCTGCAAAAATATATTACCAATAGCATGATAGGGTTGCAATTTTCTAAAAGTGTAACAAATTATTCGTCAATGGCAATCATCAAGTGCTTATATTTCATCAATGACCACAGATATACGCTCATCTTACCTTGTCAATCTGGTCAAATTCTGTTTTCCTATAAAATAACAGTTGATTAGATAACAATGGCAGTAGAATATTGTTTTGCTCCTATTAGAAGTAACCCGCCAATCTGGTCAAATTTTTCCCCAATAACTCCCACTCAGTACCTCCTAAAAATACCACACACGAACATGCATAACTCAAAGCTTGAAAAAGGCATTTAAACGTTAAATGAGGACAAAGATATGTTGTTACTACTGTTAGGCTGGAAGTCATACTTGTTAAAAACGCATTGAAAGCCTGCGTCTTTTGTAAAAATCACAGGCTTTCATTTACGAATCTTAATTTAGTTGATACTTATGATAGGTAGGAAAACGTTTATGGGCTTGTAAACATAAAAGAAAAAGACAAACGAAATTTTTTTGAATAAAGACCAATAGACATTTTCATCCATCAACTCACATTGTCAAAAAGAGCAGGGATTGTCCAAAGAATTGCTGCCATAATCTCGGGTACTGTTAGCTTCGCTTTTTTATAAAGATAACGTCACACATGTGAAATGGACTAGATTAGATACTACAGGGACTACTATTGTCAAGTAGGCAAAGTAATGTTGTAATGAGCCTATAAATACCCCTCATGACTCTCCATGAGGGATGGGGGAAAATAGTGTGTGTAACCAAACCTTTGTCATTTTAATAAACCACCTTTTCTTCACCTTTCTCTCTCTACTTTCTCTCTCTAGAACCATGGTGTATTTCCATCAACCGCGACCTCCGGAAGGTGTTTCTTGGTCTTAACAAGTGGCATCAGAGCTAACCGGGGGCGAATCGTGGTGTTTTTGGGTGAAAATTTTGGGTGTTTTCTGCCGAGTTAGAATTTTCTGATTCTGTTGAGTTAGGAATTTGGTCTTACCGAATTTGGATGTAAAATCTTAGCGAGTTAGGATTAATACTTACCGAGTTTGGGTATTAAGTTTTATCGAGTTAGGATACAAAAACATACCGAGTTTGGACTCAAGTTTGGCGAGTTAGCCTTTTACCTAATCGTTTATCGAGTTAGGTTTTTTGTGGCAACCTACTTAGACGAAACTCTGCCCAAAATTTTTAAGACTTACCGAGTTAGATAATTTCTATCGAGTTAGATAATTTTCGTACCGAGTTTGAACACTCTTTCCGAGTTTGAAAACTTGCGAGTTAGGATTCAAGGTTATCGAGTTTGAGGTATTATCGAGTTAGGGGCTTACCGAGTTTGAATGGATACCGAGTTTGAATGGATATCGAGTTTGAGATGGTTACCGAGTTAGGGAGTAAGGAGCATTTATCGAGTTTGAGGTATTATCGAGTTAGGAAAGGTTACCGAGTTAGGAGCTTTATCGAGTTACATGGTTTATCGAGTTAGACCAAAAAAAAAAAAAAAGAGTTTTTTTGGCGGGAAAATTTGAGTAAAATTTATTTTTGAGAGGAGACTAAACGTTCAATTTTTACGCGAAATTTAAAATTTGGTATAACGTTGAAAATTTTGGCCCGAAATTCAAATTTTTAGGCGAAAATTCAAAAAATTTCGGTGAAATTTGGCGTAAAAATTTTCAAAACTCAAATTTTTCTGGTAACCTTAGAATTGCATTTCATAGTGATTCTCAAATTATGGGCGACAAATTTTTCCAATTATATTTTTGGAGGGAATATACGGAATCACTACGAATCAACCGAGATGAAATTTCTAGCTTCACCAAAAACACACCACGTTTTGCTTAAACGATCCTGATCAAGAATCACAATCAAATGACAACGGCTAGTATCAGATTTTTGTGACTACGGAGTTTTTGTACGATATTGCTTATTTGGGTTTAAAGTTCATTTCACGGGCATGTGTACTTATTTATCTCAAAGTCTAAGGGTGGATGGATGCATGACTTTCGGAGATACTTGTTTGGGCGAACACTGGTAGAGATAGTGATTAAGACTTGGATTATCTAGTTATACCCGATGTAAGGAGTTACATTGTAGTGCTCACGGGTTATAGCTATCACTTTAAGGAGTTACATTGTAGTACTCAGTGTCGCACGAAGTTGTGGATAGTTCAAGAGGCAGAGATTTCATATACTGTTTGTGGGTTTGAGTATATGGATCAACCTATGCTTAAAGGAGTTACGTTGTAGTGCTCAGTATAGGTTCTTAGTCACACCTTCGTACAAGATTAAGTCACATATCTATGAGATGTTTACTTCATTCTCAGATTGGTTATATTGGGTTCTCTCCATACAATGGTCATTTACTAGCTGGTTGGAATTTGAAGAGGTCGCTTAAAGGTTGAAGAGAAGAGAAGAGATTGTAGAATACAGAGAGTCATATCCTATCAGCATATTCTCACAAATTATGCTTTCATGGTCTATCTATACTGCATCAGAAGTGTAAAGTACGGGTAATTTTGGCATGTACACACAATAGTATGATGATTTCGATACATCACAACCATCAGGAGGGAGAAGAACATGCCAAAAGAAGTAGTGTTTCATCTCTAGTTCGTTGGTTGATCGAGGGAATTGAGCTTACACTAGAACCGAAGAAGTACTAATGATGTGTACATCGGAGCGTATTACCAACCTTCTATGCAATACTATGTGAGTTATGCTATGATGCTCCCAGAATGACAACCATGGTGCAAACTCATTAGTATCTACCTTATCCGCTGCGAGATGAGAAGAAAGTTGTCAGTTCAGGAGGGAGTAGAAGAAAAAGAGTAAACGCTCACTAGTTAGGAGGGAGTAATAACCTAACTAGACCATTACAGTTGAAGTTCAGAGCTACAAAGACCTTTGCCGTCAGTGTCAAAGATCATACGCCGAGATCGTCGGAAGAGAGAACTTCAAGTCTGCCTCAGTATCTAGACTACAGAGACTCTGCGCTTCAACAACGTCAACATAGTTTACTATTGTTGTAATTTACATGTTTATGTGTTTATAGGTCTCATTGTATCCATTCATGTGTGACGATATCTTGGAGGGAGATTGTTAGCTTCGCTTTTTTATAAAGATAACGTCACACATGTGAAATGGACTAGATTAGATACTACAGGGACTACTATTGTCAAGTAGGCCAAGTAATGTTGTAATGAGCCTATAAATACCTCTCATGACTCTCCATGAGGGGTGGGGGAAAATAGTGTGTGTAACCAAACCTTTGTCATTTTAATAAACCACCTTTTCTTCACCTTTCTCTCTCTAGAACCATGGTGTATTTCCATCAACCGCGACCTCCGGAAGGTGTTTCTTGGTCATAACAGGTACATAATGAAAATGACGTGCAAGACCGCACCTGCAACAACGCCATCGTAGCCATTAGGCAATGTGAACAAATACCTGATAAAAATTATGAATATGAAGATTAAAAGATTGTATTTTAGCAACTCACCACCCTGAAGTCAACAGAATGTTGCTCTTAATCTCCCTCGTGGTCGTTGTGTATGATGCAGCTATCTGAATACCAAATGGTTCAGTTTCACAACATGACCCAAAATTAAAGCTTATTTGAGGGCTTATTTGAGTACTAAAATAATGCCTATTTGAACAACTTAAGGGCTTCCAAAAAAGCTAATCCAAATACCCGATAAAAGCAATCCAATAGTTAAATGATCACGCATAAAGCTTTTGAAGGTCTAAAGAGAATGTAAATATAACTTCATAACTAAAGAAAAGTTATCACTTACTTCCTTATTGATGAACTATCAAGAAGTCGCCATCCACATTGAAGTGAGCACTCTTTACATAGACTTGTATGCAGAATACCTATGTACTTATGTAGTCATGAACACAGCATTAAACACCATGACTTGTAATTATAATTTGGATGGTTTTAGTTATCGTAAAATTATATTTAAGAAAAGGTCATGTCATAGTGGCTTATAACATAAACCAGCTTTTTAACAGCAAAACTGATCAAACGTACAACTTTTTACTTTAAAATAAACTTTATTTGATTACTTAAAGTTGGTCAAGTAGTGGTACTGGTTAAGTGACATATTTGGAAATAAAGAAAGCGTACTTGAAGAATTCCTTTAGTTGTGAAGTTAAATGCCGTATCGTTGACGTATGTTTGTATAGTGTAAGAAGGGTTTTAAAAAATTGTTGCAAAAAGTGGACACAATAAGATATAAACGTACCAGTTTTGTTTTTATATTGAATGCATAACAATAAAAATAAATGAACATCAAGATTTATAGAACAATTAAAATATACAAAATTTTTTGTAACAAGATAGTATATGAATTAAACTCAAATAAACGTTACGCACCTTCGAATACGGATTTAAGAAAATGATTATAATTCAATGTCATGGGTTCACCTTACATTGAGGTTATAGCAAGAGCCTCAAGTAGGACATACATGAATTGCTATGTATATATACATCATACATGGCTAACTTATGTTAAATGTACCCACATCATATTCTGTTTGATTAAATGTTACCTTAGACAAACAGCTAATGACGTCTAGTGCTTTGATTCGCTTGTTTGGTGAAGTGGAATCATGATGTTTTAAAATTGAAGGAATATATTTTAGACACTTGAAATTACAGCTATAAAAAAGAAGTTCAATATCAGTATTAATCTTATATTTTTATCATTACAGGTTGTAACGAATCGTGCATACTTTTTTTACTTTTCTTTATTGCATGTAACGTCGAAACATGGTTTTTTTCTTTAAAAAAAGAATTATGAGAGAAAGTTAAGCTTTTTTTTTTTTTTTTTTTTTTTTTTTTTTTTTTTTTTTTTTTTTGGGCAAAGCCCACCCGATGGGCGGGCATGACTTATAAATATCGTTGAAATATTTTATTATAACGAAAGTCGTAAAGAAGTTTTACCAAAAAAACTATATAACATACCTATGCATTCATATTGGTTCCATCCATGTAAACATGACCTCTGTTGTCATGAATAATTTTGCATATCTCGCCAATACCGTCTTCATAAACTCCACTCCATGAATAGCTCTCTAAAATGATTCACATAACTAAACACAACTTATGCCTACCTTGTAGAGAAAAGATCGTTCACTCCAATAGTGGTAATAAAAGAAATCAGGAAAGCTTTCAATGATAGCTGTAGCAGCAACACATATAAGAGGGTAAATCGGATAAAGAAACCTGCAATTCAAAGAACCATTCAGCTAAAGTCAAGACACTTCTTGTTAGAGCCTAAACTAACAACACTAAAAATAAGATCTTCAAAATAATGGATTTTCCTGAATCGAATTGTTACAGTTAATAAAAGGATCAGAATTATGCTAGTTTAGACTTTAGCAATTGGGCTGGTTGCCTTACAAAATAAATAATTCAGAAAAAGAACCAATAAAATTGTGTGAATATGCATATATTGGTTCACTAATATAGGGGTGAGGTTAAAGGGGTGTGGTTCATACCGTCTTCAAAATAATGATTATGCCATCTAAATGTGAAGTAATGAAAGACTGTAAATAGACATAATGAGGACTCACCACCAACACTGAAGTGAAAAGACCATCTCCAGAGTCACTTTCTTCCTGTTAACGATCTGGAAGCCGACTCTAGACCTCTAAAAAATTGCCATTTCAGTTGTGTTTTTTTGTTCATTCACTCCACTAAGCTCATAAGCTCACCTTTTTACTGTTGTGAGTGCAACTTATTAAAGTACAAAAGGTCAATGTAATTACCCTATAAGCCAAAGAAACTCATAAGCTCACCTTTTATACGATACACTGCATAATTCTACAAAGACGCTAAAAAAGACTTTCACCCCTCTGTTATAACTGGACGCTAAATGCTTACTTGACTGAGAATCTTGAAGTTGCAATGCTTGCATAAAGTACATCCTAAAAACCTTTATCGTAAGATTGAATCTGATATGTACCTACATGTTTCAATTATAAACAAACATTAAAATGTCTATATGGTCTTATATGTACATACCCACCAGCATATATGAGTTAGAAATATTGACGCTTATATAATCCATTCATACTACCATTGTGCCCAATAAATATAAATGATTTCACATACCTTCTTCAGGGTTTTTCTCCTCGGCCTCTTATATAGTTTTTCCTTTGTTGGTGTCGTTTGCCTCTTATTTTTTCGAGTTATCATTCTTTTTGGTTTCAGCAACTTTGTGAGTCTCTGTACAAACAATTAACACATAAGTTATATCAAAACTCACTAAAAATAAGTGACACTTATGTGTGTATACCAAAATGAGTTGCACCCTTTTCTTGTAGGCATTGGCGGAGCTAGAAAAATTTTAGTGGGAGGGCCGAAACAAATTTTTTTCGGGAAATACATTAAATGGGAGGGCCGCAATAAAAAAATTTCCGAAAATACACATGAAATCGCAAATAAATACACTAACAGACTTAGACCTAGGGGGGCCGGGACCCTCTCCGGTCCTCACATAGCTCCGCCCCTGCTTGTAGGCAAGAAATTCACTGAGCTCAAACATAGTCTTGGTATCAACAACCAATAAGAAATACTACCCGTGGAATTAGAAGCTGAAAATCCTGAAGCTGGCGGCGTGTGAATTGCAAGAGCCGGTGGATTGAGCAACGAATGGCTGTCCATCCTCTAAGTGGGTATAAAATACCGAGCTCACCATCAGGTAGCCACTAAGTGCAGCGTAGGATAGGCAAGCTTGTAACGTTGGTGCAATCCAATATATGTTTGCTTCTGGCGATGGCCAAAAGACGTTATAGTTCATGGAATTCGGAAACACCAGCTGCATCGTGCATGGATTCATGAGTGGTACCCCTACCTTCGGAAATCTGTGCGAGCCGTGGGAGAAATTATCATGAAAGCGAACCAACCCATGGGCAAAATCAAGTACCTTCATCGTAGGAGATGCTGCTGAAAAATGGAAAAAGTTTAATGTATGAGTACAAACGCATGAAACAACAATAAAGGATACAAATAAGTAGTGTAGCTGCCAACACATTGTTAGAAATAACCGCATGAATCGTCGCATCGAGAACTACGGTCGATGGCATGCTCAACCGATTACTCATAGTCTCATACCCGATAATGACAGGTCATCATACCCAATGTATTCCGTAGATGAAACTGGTTCCAAATTAACAATACCCCGAGCAAAATCGACCGTCTTCATCCCATTATGTTTAGTTACCATTTGTGGGCAATTATCAAATTTATCAGTGAAAGGCTCATTTAAGATGTCATGTATTGACAACGCACATGCAATGATTCCGCAATGCACTTAAGAGTATTCTAGATCAAGCAAATAGAACTCTTGTACACAGCCATTAGCAGACTCAAATAAGTTGAATGAATTAAAAAGCCTGTTATAATTGGGAAATGTCTGAAGCTTGACACAATCGAGTACCGCATCTGGCCCAATTCTTCACTCAACCTTCCTTCAACAAAAACAACAGCAACCACCTGAATCAATCAATCAATTAATTAATAAAAACGCACTTCAATTAAACAAATTCACTAATACTAATTGTAATACAAACTAAAATGGCAGAAGCCCAGTCCGAAAGTAATGTCGAAATTGTGGAGTCATGTGAGCATCCTGAAAGTCGTAGGTGTTATAGAATATCTAGATGATGACAGTGTGAAAACGCATGACAAAGAGATTGTAACTGAGTGTACTGAACTCCCACCTAAGATCGTGGTGGAGGTTGACATCATGAACATCTGCAGAACTGTCATCAGACACTACAGATTCGACATTAGTATCAGATTCAGCTCGATCAGATTTCTCTTGGATGCCATTATCTATAAGAGACTCGGTCTGCACCACCATCTCAAGCTGATTGTTGGTAAGCTCTACAGTATCTTGTTGACTTTCTTACTCCACCTGTGCGTCGAGATTGATATCACCAACTTCTACACAAGCCTCATCAGATTCCACAAATTCAATATTGGTGACATATTCATCTACCTCTTGTTTCTCTTGGATGGCATTATCTAGAGGCAACTTAGACTCCACCGACATCTCATGTTGGTTAGTATCAAGGTTATTGGTGTCCTGTTCACCTATTTGCTCAGGCTTGACATCATGAGTTACGTGTACATCATTAGTATCTTCAGCTTCACAACTCTTAACTCCACACGTATCCGAATCCACATTTTTTGTGTTACAATTAGATTGGGTATGTGGCTGATCAAGATTGTATGCAGTCACATTATCTATAGGTTGCTTGGTCTTAACAGACACGTGTAGCTGATTGTTGATTTCTTCCGTAGTCTTCTCATTAGCCAATGCCACTTGTTGCTCAACATTGGTATCACAGAATTCTGCTCCAACATCTTGAGAATTTGTAGCTTTTACTTCATGCTTCTCACATATACCCAAATTGAGTCCACGAGTTTGACGACATTGCTATCTGATTGTGTTTGTCCCTGATCAGACTTCTCCTGGCTAGCATCCTCTTCTAAATGCGTAACCTTTTCCGTGCTAGACGCAACTTCTACACTCAGGGTTTCAGATTTTGAGTGTTAGATAATCAAGCTTCTCTTGTAAACACAAGCTCCTATGAAACTAATTTTCTAGTGTCCTGTACAACTGGATGTAGACCCTGAATAGTGTCTAGCTTTAGCATAAGGCTCTCTGAGAATAAATTTTTGTTTTTCATCGATGTGTATGGTAGAGGAGAATTCCAGATCCTGAATGCGCTTCTTCAGCTCGTCAACCTGTTTCCTAACTCCACTTATTTGCTTTAGCTTCGTTAATGGCTGTGATTTCCTCACTTCAAAGCCAGGATATGCAGACTGTATGTTGGTCCCTTTTACTTGGTTAACTATAACTACAAAGCTAAAGTAACCAAGTTCTATGACATTTAGACAAAGATATATAAAAGATTAACAATAAAGTAACGTAAATGTGAGAGACAATATTTTACAACGTTTAATTCTTTATTAGAAGTTAATCAAAAAGAATCGTACCCAAGTGTTTGCGGAATAACACTTGGGATTGAAAACGACAAGTATGGTATAGACTCCTCACTAAACTCAAATCAATGTTGAGTAACAACTTTCAGGACCCACTGAGCTATCTCAGGGGTTATGTTGTTATTTGGAGGAGTAAAAGTGGTTTGTGAATGCTTTGCATTAATTGCACAAACTTGTCAACTATTACTCCTCACATATGCTTCCTATTTATACACAAGTATAGAACAACTAGTTATACGTTGGACATAAAGCTTCCTTAACAATATCTTGAAAGATATTATTCTTCTGGCAAGGAACCTTCATTGAGTTAAGTCCAAAAGGCACTTTCTGATGACAGACTGGTTTTAACCATTTTGGGAAAGTTTGACATTAAAGTGATAAAGCACTTTAATAATGCAGCTCAGACTTTCTCGCCCAGTCCCGCCAAAACTTCAGGCTTTAGGTCATCAGTCATCAGTACCATGGTTTTTGTTGAGGAGTCTTGGGGTTCAGTGAGTTATTGTCATCATCACTGAACCCATCACCTTCTTCTTGGCTTAGATCACACTTCACTGAGTTCCGCCTCACTGAATGGAGAACCTTTCTTCTTAGGCTCGGTCTTAGCATCCTGAAGGTGACTCACTGAGTTACTGTTCACTCAGTGACTTGCTTACACTTAGGGAATTTTACGTTCAAATCCTTGTTAGAGAAAGATTGGGGAATTCAGTGACCCAACAATCTCCCCCTATTTGAACATACAAATAGCCTAAGTGTTTCTTGATTCAGCATGAGTTGTCAGGGTTCTTCTTCTCTTGCTGAATGTTTGTTGTAATTGAAGTAGGACATAACTTTTTAAACAAAACATCAGTTTATTCATAATTATTACAATTCCTACAAATTACAAACAAAAAAAAAAAGATAGTTGTTGCAAATCAGATGTTCAGATGATAGCCAAGTGCCTCAAGCTTAGCTTTCTTTGATCTCAGCAGGTGTCTCTCAGGATGCTCCTCAATCATAGCCTTAAGGTCCTGACAGAACCTTTGGTTTTCAGTAGACCTTATAGGAGAAGCTAACATCAGGTATACTAACATTGCCTTGACCCCTGCCCTGTCCATATCAGACCATCTTTGAAACCCAGGGTTTCCATACTCATCCATAAAGCATAGACCTCTTTCAGGGTGTTCAAGCACAACGTTGTTCACGAAGGTGATTCCTTCAGGAATGGACCTATCACAATCCAATCCTGGGACCTTGATCTCAGGCTCGGATTCAATGTGCTTCCTCTTTCTCCTTGTGGCTTTTGATGAAGCAGTTCCTGTTGTTGAAGCAGGAAGAAGGGAGGGAATGTTGAGGGCTTCAGGCATTGCACTCAATCTGTCATATCTTTCCTTCAGTGACTTGAGAAGGTCAGGTACCACGACATTGTTTTTCTTGGCAATGATGGGATGGAGCTCATCAAGTTCAGTAATCCCAAAGTCAGCAAATCTAAATGGGTTATGAATGTCAATAATTCTTTTATCAGCCCCCCTGAAGACCGTGACCATTGCGGGTTTGGTGTTTCTGTGGATTTGAATGTCAGTGATGGTTTCAGGTTTCAGCCTTTCCTTCATCACCCAATAATACCTTTCGATTCTGTTCTTCCTTATTTGAGCGTCCTTCCTTAGCTTGTTTTCCCTTTCCCTCTTAAGAGCATTCATTTCTTCTTCCTGAGCCTTTTTAAAGGCTGCACCAGCTTGCTCATATGCTAATGCTTCAGTATCCAGACCAATCTTTTCAGCTTCCTCATGAACAACCTGTATTAGTTCAGGCTTGCTCATTCTCTCTTCTTCAGCAACCTTCGCCATGTACTCAACTCTTTCCATATGGGCTTGTATTTGGTCATTGGTGAGTTGATATACTTTTCCATTGATTTCATACGAGACCCTGATGGGTTCATCAGGATCTGTTCTGACAATTGTGGAAGCAGGTTCGAACACTATTTTAGGTTCAGAGGTGGTGGCAATCATTTTTCCTCTGTCCTGTACGAGAGTAGAGGAGGCTGGTTCTTCTTGTGGAGGAACTTCGGTGATTGGTGTGGCTTCAGTGACATGCTCCCCCTCACTGTGAGAGGGCTGTCCAGCTTCTTGTTCATCAGTAATAGGGGTTTCAGGAACATTCTCCCCCTCAACAATTGCCGGAGCTGCAGTGATGGAAAGTGTTGGAGTTACTGAAGATGAAGTAGAGGTACCCTTGAAGACTTGAAACATTTCCGTCATCATTGACTTGATCTCCGCAGTATCCTGATGGATGATAGATACCTTGGAGTCAAGTGCAGCCTGAGAGCTTTCAAGGGCAGTCATTCTGGATCCCATTGTCTATGCCAGAGAAGTGGACTTCAGGGATTGAGCTGTCACTGATGCTTCCAACTAAGGGAAGGAAGATTTGAGAGATTCCACCGTGGAGCTGAGATTCTGAACATTGGAACCCTTTATTAAGCCAAGTAACTCAGTGAGAGCCACCGTGTTTACCTGGTATGTCTCAGACGCCTGAAGTAGTTTCTTGTTGAGCTCAGGATCATCCTTGACAGATTCTTGAACCGACTTAACCCCATTAGTCAGCTCTTTAAGGGATTCCAAAAATGAGTTGATGTGAGAAGCCATTTGTGTCAGGGAGTAGGTGACATTAGAATTTTGCTCCCTGACATCATCGTTGTATTCTTCAACATCATCTTTGAGGAGGTGATAATGGACTGCTTGCTCAGTATGCATGTCAAACACCTCTTCAGTGACCCCTCTGTATAAAACATTGGTCATTTTCTTGATGAATTTTGTGAAGGCTTTTTCAGTGAGTGGAGCTTGATCGTCTCCTGAGGTTTCCGGCTCGGAATGTGTTTTAGCTTCTGCATGGTTAGAGGCTGAAGGAGACTGATTGACAGGTTCAGGGACTGTCTCCTTAACCTCCATATCATCTCCGGCCGTGAAGACTTCCTCATCACTGTTGTATTCATCATCTGAAAATAAGACAGCCTGAGCATCTGTCAGGGAGGTTATCTACAACTGGAGGTTATCCGGCTCCTCTTCATAAGAAGATTTGCCTTCGTTTTGGCCAGGTTCTGGCCCCTTAAATCCGGTAGGTTGGGTTTTACCTACCTGGTCTTCAAGGCTAGTTCCCAAGTAATGCGCACCTCCAGGAGTGGTTATGGGTTCCATATCAGCGGGTGGTTTATATCCCTCTGAATCTTTGTCCCCCGTGACCCCTTCAGACACTGGTGGGTATTTCTCAGTGTCATCCTGAGGAGTCGTGAATGTTGTGTCCCTATCGGCGGGTTGTTTGTTTCCCTCTGAGTCTTTGGGATGAGTTTTTGTGCCCTTGGACAAAAGCGTTGTTTTGCGAATGTCCTCATCAGGCACCTGAGTGGTTATGTCCCCCTTTCCAACAGGCTTGTTCTGGCCTGTCGAAGGTTTAGGAACGTGAACTCCCTGATGCTTGGGTTGTGATTGACCCGAGCGTTTAGTGGGATGTGCTTGTTTGTGGACCCCCTTCTCAGTGGAGTAGTGCTGCCCCACCGAGGATTTAGGATCCCTTACTCCCTGAGACTTTGGTTGTGATTTTCCAGAGCCTTTAGCAGGATATGAAGGTTTGGTTAGTTCCGGCTCCACTGTCTTGTTTATGACAGTAGAGTCTTTGGGAACGGGTATGCCCGAGGACACTGAGTGTGATGTCTCAGTGCCCTCCGTTGGCTTTTGTTGCAGGCCTAGTGACTGGGTTATTATTCTCATGGTGTCAGCAGTCAAGGGCGGTTGTGGTTGCCCCCTTATGGTAGGCTTGGGATCAGAGGTCTCAGTGTCAAGTGACTTGGGTTGAGCCACCTTCCTGGTGAAACTTTATTGTCACCCTGGATAGCAGAACGCATATACATTGTCAGGGTGACAGGTGTAACCTCAAGAGGGTCACGAGAGTAATTTGCCTTGTATAGGACATCAGGCTCAAAACCTGCTATGTCAGGCTTAACATACTCAGACCCAAGCAAGTCTTGTAGGGCACAGGAAACGAATCTAGGGTATGACATGTGTTTTTGACTAGACTTCCCCCTAGCTTTGCTATGAGGTCCCTGAAGATGATTTCTCCAAGGTCAATCATTTTACCCTCAATGAGACAGAACACTATCATTGCCTGAGTAGTGTTCAATTGCTCAGTAGAGGATTTATTTCCCCAGAGAACCTGAATGACAAAAGTCATTAGAATCCTCCAGGGAGCTAGGAACCAGGTCTTTATTATAGGAGCTTTGGATAAGAGGGACCCTGGTGTCACCTCAGGGTGATTTTTGTCATAGGGTCCCAGTTCCAGTAAGACCTCCTTCACCTCTTTCTCAGAGGGTTGGGTAGTGAAGGTCGTGGTGTAGTCAAGGCCTGTGGCTTTGACAAAAGTTTTATAGTCAAGAGTTAGGGACTTGGTTCCATTCTTGACTGTAAACTTTATTTTGGCCTCTTTTGGCACATCAGGGTTTTCAACCACCGCTGTGCACCAAAATTCCCTCAAATAGTCATGATAGATGACTGAGGGGGGTTTTTGTGAATGAGGTGGTCAGAAAGCAGTTCTGAAGGAACTTCACCACCTCCCTGTATTCAGGGTACCCTTCAGGGTAGGCAATGTTCCCCACCACATTGTTCTTTGTAAGGTCTACGCTTTCCATTTGGAAATCTACATTGGGTGCGTATTTTATGACCTTAGAAGAAGCCATTTGGGTTAGATAAAAGCCTGTTTTTTTTTGAAAAATAGGTATCAGTGAGGGAAACACACGCAATTTTGAAAATGATTTGCAAGAGTTTTGTTAAGTTTTTTTTTAAAAAAAAAACGTGTGTGTTTTTCCCTTTTTTGTGTGGGGGTATTTATAGGGTGGGAATTAGGGTAGTGATGTTGCGGATACCAAAGGTTTAATTTATTTAACCGAAACGGCATAATAATGTTGGTTTGATATCCGCATTAAATATCACGGTTCCCATTACCCTATTTTCTCTCACATCATGGGTGAACAGTTGTGCGGCTCTGCGAATAATGCACTTTTGCAGAGTAAAAATCATCACAACATTTGTGTGTGAGGGAGCATTTAATGCTCAGTGGTGTTTGGTGAGAGAGATGTGGGGGCCCAAGGAGTGGATGCCAGTTGTGTAAGTGACATATATTCCTATATTTAATAGGATTCAGTTACCTACCTGGGACATTAACTAACTAAGTACTTATAGCATTTAGTTAGGGTATTCAATGCCATTTTTCATCCTGAGCCCCCTGAATGAATTTTCATTCAAAGAAAGTATCAGGAAGGGTGTGATCAGGGACCTAGAGAATAATCATCAGGTTGGAACATCTTTGATCAGTTTCCTGATTCTATGTCCAACATGCCCAATTCAGCTTTCAATCTTGTGAAAGTGGGTTCATCCAGAGGTTTTGTGAAGATATCAGCAAGCTGATATTCAGTGGGGATGAAATGTTGTTCAATTTCTCCATTAGTGATGTGGTCCTTGATGAAGTGGTATCTGATGTCAATGTGTTTGGTTCTTTGATGAAGTACTGGATTGTTTGAGATGGCTATGGCACTTGTATTATCACAAAAAATAGGTACCATCTTATACTGAATGCCATAGTCACTCAGTTGGCTCTTTATCCATAGTACATTTGCACAACATCCTGCAGCAGCCATATATTCAGCTTCGGCTGAGGACATGGCCACTGACTGTTGTTTCTTTGTACTCCAACACACAAGTTTACCATCAAGAAATTGGCAGGATCCTAAAGTACTTTTCCTATCCATGTTACATCCTGCATAGTCAGAGTCAGTGTACCCTTTGAGATCAAATCCTGAACATTTTGGGTAATACAAACCAAGGTTTGGAGTACCCTTCAGGTACCTGATGATTCTCTTGACAGCAGTGAGATGTGATTCTTTAGGGTCAGCCTGGTATCTGGCACACATGCATACTGAGAATTGGATATCAGGCCTTGAGGCAAGTAAGTACATCAGGGAGCCAATCATTCCTCTATATTGGGTTTGATTCACTGATTTTCCAGTGAGATCAGGGCAAAGGTTATTTGGAGGAACCATAGGAGTCTTTACTGAAGAACAGTCAGTGAGCTCATACTTCTTCAGTAGGTTCCTGATGAGGCGAAAAATGAACCGTTTTTAGGGGTCATTTAAGCCCGGAATTGAATTTATTTGATCAAATATTGCCCTAAATCGGTCCTTTTGTGATTTTAGGTACTTTGGGAGAGAAATCTGGAAAAGGAAGCAATTCGGACGTTTTTGGAGCAAAAAGTGAAGAAAATGCCAAAGTCTTAATTTTCCTTGCTGGGATCAGTAGGTGACGGCGTCAAGAAGAAAATCTTGACGGTGTCAAGAGTAATTTCCATGACGGCCCAGTACAGAATTGACGGCGTCACAAGGTAGGGCGTCAAGAGGAAAAAGCATGACGGCCTGGAAACACATAACACTTGACGGCGTCAGATCTGGATCAAGGCAGTCCGAGGAGTATTTTGGCGGCGAGATGACGGCGTCACAAATTTTGTCTTGACGCCGTCAGACCCTATTTCCTATACATAGTTTTCTAATTTTCACATTAAAAAAGAGAGAAATTTTGGAGAAACCCTAAGTACGAACTTGGTACGAATTTTACAGGTTTTTCAAGTTAGCCCTTGATACCTTTCATGTGTAATTGAGATAAGTATTCTTTTAATTCAATCAATATGTCTATGTGTTGGTTGTCTATATCTTGTTCTTGTCTTAATTCCATCATGCTAAGCTAGATCTATCTTGTATTTGCTTGGATCTAATGAAACCTAGATGTTGATTATGTGTTGATTACTTGTTTATGGTTGTATTGGATGAATGATTTCGATGTTAGGCTTAAGAAAACTGGCAGATCTCCAATTGGTAACATGCTTGAACGTCTTAGGAAACATGAACTGATGTGCACTAGGTTTTATTGATTGTATTTAATGCATGAGTAAATTCTAATGATCCCATGTTAGGAGCTTCTTAGCCGGCTCGACATAGGAATGAAGTAGGCACTCATAGGATTGGGGAATTAAGTGCGCCACCCCATGAATGGTATTAAGGAATACAATCCGTCATCCACGCAACTATAACAAGTAATTAACGTGTAAAAGATGTCTAGGGAGTAGTGAAATCTAAGTAAACACAACTTCTCCACTTATTGCTCACAACTTTAGTTAATTTAGTTTATTTTCATTTTTTTTAGTATTTTATTTTGATTGCATCTTTAGTATTGGGTTAGTTGACTAGCAACTAATTCCGCCCAAATTCTTCAAAACCCGAGATTTTTACTTGCTTTCTAGAAAATATAAAAATACAAAAATAATCATCCCTCACCTTTAGAACTAGTATTTAGGTTTTCTAATCCTAGCGACACTATTCCTAGCTGAACGATCAATCCCCCGGTACTTGTCACTATACTATACTACAACGATCAGGTACACTGCCTGGTGGGGGTTGTAAGCTTCTCAAGATCCCATGAGAGGTAAAGCCTGGTGCGATTCCCACGTATCAAGTTTTTGGCGCCGCAGCCCGGGGAATAGTTATTGTCTAGGTTAGAATCTCTTTTTATTAGGTCTACTTGCTAGATTCCTTTCTAGTAAGATTTTATTTTTATTTTTAGGTTTTCTTTAGTCTATCTTATTTCTTTGTGTTTTTGTTCGTAACTCTTCACCACCCGACATCATGGACGATGGGAACATCCTTGAACCCGTCATTCCACCACAACAAAACCCACCACTAGAACCCCTTAGGCCCCGAACCTTAGGAGAGTATTCCCGACCTAGCCACCAAGGCTACCGAAACACCATTGAGCTCACCGGAGCCAATGTGACTCCCTTGCGATCCGACACCATCCGGTTGGTGCAAAGCGGATGTGCATTCCATGGACTTCGTTCCGAAGATCCAAACCAACATCTTAAGGACTTCCTAAAAATCGTAGATTCCATAGACCTAGATGTTGCAACTAGAGAGACTACCTGATTACGCCTATTTCAATTCTCTCTACGGGATCAAGCTAGTCAATGGCTTGAGCGTTTACCCGCGGGATCCATCACCACATGGGATGATCTCACCACTCGTTTCCTTGCTCAATTTTTCCCACCGGGAAGAACTACTAAGCTTAGAAATGACATCTTGATGTTCCAACAACGTCAAAATGAATCTCTTTATGAAGCATGGACTCGTTTCAAGGACTTACTCCAAAAAGTCCCTCATCATGGCATAGATCTTTGGCTCCAATTCCAAATCTTTTATGACCAAAACGGTCAAGGCAATATCTTTGCCTTCGAACAATTCTAGCACTCCTGACCGTAGGATCATGGAACTTGAGGACCAAGTCAAGTTTCTCATGAAATCTTACGAAGCTCCTAAACCTTCAAGCCAAGTGAATAAAATCACTTCTTCATGCGAATTATGTAGTGGTCCCCACGACACTCGTGATTGTGTGGAACTCCCCGGAACAGCTTTTGCGGACTACGCATCCACGCGTACCGACAAAGCGGGAGATAAGTGGTACACTTTCAAGCCCGAGCCGAACCCTTACGGTGATTCATACAACCTCTCTTGGAAAAATCACCCAAACCTTACGTGGAAACAAAATCAACCCAATTCTTCCAATCCGCCTAATCATTACCAACCCAACGGTCTACCCTCCAACCGTACTTTCAACAACAATCCTTCTAACAATTATGGTAGTACCAACAATCTTGAAGGATTGATGACTAAGTTTATGGCATCTCAAGAAGCTCGCATAGCTAGGTTTGAAACCGAATTCAACCAACAACAAACGGAGATGACCAACAAGATTGACAACTTGTTGAAAGCCCTCAACAACCAAGCGTTAACCATACCTAGGAAGGACACTAGGGACACCAATAACGGAATCCAAATTAAGGACCCCTCATCATCCAAACATGTCCACTTTGTCAATGTTGTCACCATTAAGCCAATAGATAAGGAGATAGAAGAAAGTGACAAGGATGAAGTTGGAGTAGAAACCGAGACTAGGGATGAAAGTAGGGAAGTTGAGGTTAATAAGGGAGAAGAATTAGAAAAAGTAGAAACTATCGAAGAATACTTTGATAAGATGCCCACCAAGGAAGAACGGGAATACCATAAGGATTTATTCGATAGTCCCGAGAGACCATATATCCTTGGTACACCCCTTATCAAAATGGGAGACCCCTCTAACATTAACATACCATGCAATATTGGGCACATGCATATATGGAAAGCTTACATTGACCCTAGATCCCCCGTGAACATCATGACTAGGACTTATTACAATTGGGTGATGAAGAAACAACTTGATTTTAGGATGATGCCCAATATGAATCTGATAAGTAATTTTGCAGGAAGAGTAAAGGGATTACATGTGATTATAGGCAATCTCACTTATGAGATCAATTTTATGATAGTGGAAGACACTCGTCCGGTGATAGATGCTTGCCTAAGCCAAATAATATTTGGAAAACCATTTGTTGAGGCCACTAGGATGAGTTATGATCCGACTCTAGGGATAGTTAGATTCAAGGAAGAGAATGATGAGGTTGCCTATCAAATGCCCTACAAGATTGAGCAATACCGCCTTCTCTCCAATATAGAAAAGGAACACAAGCAAGCGGCTTATTATCGGAATAAGGAGGATAGACGTAGAGGAGTGGAGTATGCAAAGAATAGGATGCTTGGCTTCTACAAAGAATGCTTGCAACTAGGTCCGGAATACAAAACTGGTTTAGAAGACGACCTAGAGAGTGGAACCAACGATGAGGTCACGTAGTAACCCATGACCTTGAGTCTAGCTACAAGACTCGTAAATAAAGAAAAGCGCTTCTTGGGAGGCAACCCATGTTTTGTGTGATTTTATTTTTGTTTGTTTGTTATTTGCTTCCGTATGCATGCTTTATTTTTATTGTTGGTAGATCATGTTTCTCAACTAAATTGTGGAAATACTTTACTTTGTTGTTTTGGCCTAGTCTTAACTCCACCTAAAAGTATTTTTGCAAAAGATAAGTGTAAGGGGAAACCCCAAATATGTTTTTAAGAAACAAACCGATCATGATTCTCCACAATATTAAATGAACATGTATATTCGTATTTGTTAGAGTCAAATGCTTGTATTGAGTCATAATGAAGTTTTGCAGGATTTTCCAGGAAGTAGGACCAAGTTTTTCCAGAAATTTTCCGGAAACTTAACATAAGAATTTCTGCAGGTCACTTCTGACGGCGTCACGAGTTAACTCTTGACGGCGTCGCGTGTAAAAATCTGGAAATTTTACTAGTTTTGTTTTTCTAACGGAGTCTTATGGTTTTTGTGAATTATTAAGTTTTATAATCTCCAGGAAATCTGCAAACTTCATTCCACAAGCATTATATCTTATTTTGTTTTCTAGGATTTAGTAACTTATATAGGATGCCGCCGATTTTACGCGAGGTTGTCTTGTTTGTTTTCTCAGGATTTACAGGTTATGTATGACAAGAAGATGATTTATATTCTGGAAGGGAAGCTTTGATTGTTCATTTTCTTGGAGGAAGATTTAACCTGGCCACCTTATTATCCATACCGAGCGAATCAGGGGAGTATTTGATTTCATTCTTTTTACTTTTTCACTTTTACATTCTTTACTTGAACATTGGGGACAATGTTCATCTTAAGTGTAAGGGGAGGGTAAAAAGATGATACCTTACATATGCACTTTCGCTTGAGTTTGTTTTGTTTAATAGCAGATGTGTAATAAAACTTTGAGAAATACTTGTTAGTGCAATTTTAGCGCCAAATTTAAATTTTTTTACAACATTTAGGAGTGAAACTTTAGCCATAGCAAGCGTCTCATGGATAGGAAATTGTATGACTAGCACAAAACCGTATATTCAGAAAAATTTTCCACCCAAATATGTGAGGTTCGCCTTTAGATTTGATAGGAAAAGCATTTACTATTAGTGCTTATGAGTGTACCGGTAACATTTAGATTCTAGAACTTGTGTTAGTGATGCATCCCGAGACCGCTAGTGAGACTACATTCGTGTGGTAGGATTTACTACATGATAAGAGGCATTAGGATCACCCTTGTGTTAAACCCGTATCATAATTACTTGATCATTTAAGTCATATTACTTGGCTAGTTAAGTCAACTAATTTTCCCACACCCTTAGCGTTATACTCATTTTTAGTACACGAAACCCCTAGTACACCCCTCCGAGCCTATCCTTTCGTTTCTAACTTTAAGCATTTTACTTAAAGGAAGAATTTGTTACACCCCACTTAAATGTACAACCAAATCGCCTTAGCCTTCCGTGTATGCGCTCATTTTTAGTGCATTATTGTTATTTGTTAAACCCTAAGTTAACTATCTAATTGATTACATGGTTGCTAAGTTGAGTCATATCATTGTACATATTGTTTTGGGACGATTGGGACTCATGGGTAAAGTACTTATTTTATGGAGTAATGGGGAAGAACATCAATTATTACCCCCATACGTACGTTAATCTTAAAAGTGCTCCAAGTGTTTTGATTTTCTTAATTCGAGTCATTAGATTAGTTTATTGTAAAGTATGTAAAGATTCAAGTGTAAGGGGAATTTTCATTCCCTATGATGTATTATTTTGGATGGTAGGGTAAGAGTGTATGCAAAAAAAAAAATAAAAAAAATAAAAAATAAAAAAAAAACAACAAAAAGAAGGAAAAAAATAGAAAAAGAAAAAGAGATAAAAAACATACGGACTACCATCCCGTTTTCATTCTATGTTCATTTTATATTTTTGTTATTTTTCATTTATTAGCTTAAGTCAAGTCTAGTCTTGGCTTAGCAACGCCACATTGTACATGTAATTAACCAAGATTGTTAACTCGCCACCAGTAAAACTTCCTTTATCCAACAAAACCGTGTATTTCATATCCCTACACCTAATGTTACAACCCTTTAAAAAGACCTCTTTGATAGTTTATCCTAGGTGCTTACGCCATGTGGTGGAGGTTTGATCCTTTCCCAAGCCTATGGTAATCTATTTTGCTATGACAGGTAGTGAGAGATATCTTTCGTTTCCATATTGTAATTTATGCTTTATTACACCCGAGAGATGTGAGTATCTAAACACTATTTGTGAGGTGCTAGTATATGACCTCCGTGCTTGTCTTTGGTCTTTAGTGGAACGATTATTTGTTGTAATTACTTTTATATTAGTGTTAAATGACCCCTAACTTGTATTTTGAGTAGAATAAAAGCGCATTTGCTTGAGGACAAGCTCAAGTGTAAGGGTATATGATGAGGCGAAAAATGAACCGTTTTTAGGGGGTCATTTAAGCCCGGAATTGAATTTATTTGATCAAATATTGCCCTAAATCGGTCCTTTTGTGATTTTAGGTACTTTGGGAGAGAAATCTGGAAAAGGAAGCAATTCGGACGTTTTTGGAGCATAAAAGTGAAGAAAATGCCAAAGTCTTAATTTTCCTTGCTGGGAACAGTAGGTGACGGCATCAAGAAGAAAATCTTGACGGCGTCAAGAGTAATTTCCATGACGGCCCAGTACAGAATTGACGGCGTCACAAGGTAGGGTGTCAAGAGGAAAAAGCATGATGACCTGGAAACACATAACACTTGACGGCGTCAGATCTGGATCAAGGCAGTCCGAGGAGTATTTTGGCGGCGAGATGACGACGTCACAAATTTTGTCTTGACGCCGTCAGACCCTATTTCCTATATATAGTTTTCTAATTTTCACATTAAAAAAGAGAGAAGTTTTGGAGAAACCCTAAGTACGAACTTGGTACGAATTTTACAGTTTTTTCAAGGGTTCTTAGCCCTTGATATCTTTCATGTGTAATTGAGATAAGTATTCTTTTAATTCAATCAATATGTCTATGTGTTGGTTGTCTATATCTTGTTCTTGTCTTAATTCCATCATGCTAGGCTAGATCTATCTTGTATTTGCTTGGATCTAATGAAACCTAGATGTTGATTATGTGTTGATTACTTGTTTATGGTTGTATTGGATGAATGATTTCGATGTTAGGCTTAAGAAAACTGGCAGATCTCCAATTGGTAACATCCTTGAACGTCTTAGGAAACATGAACTGACGTGCACTAGGTTTTATTGATTGTATTTAATGCATGAGTAAATTCTAATGATCCCATGTTAGGAGCTTCTTAGCCGGATCGACATAGGAGTGAAGTAGGCACTCATAGGATTGGGGAATTAAGTGCGCCACCCCATGAATGGTATTAAGGAATACAATCCGTCATCCACGCAACTATAACAAGTAATTAACATGTAAAAGATATCTAGGGAGTAGTGAAATCTAAGTAAACACAACTTCTCCACTTATTGCTCACAACTTTAGTTAATTTAGTTTATTTTCATTTTTTTAGTATTTTATTTTGATTGCATCTTTAGTATTGGGTTAGTTGACTAGCAACTAATTCCGCCCAAATTCTTCAAAACCCGAGATTTTTACTTGCTTTCTAGAAAATATAAAAATACAAAAATAATCATCCCTCACCTTTAGAACTAGTATTTAGGTTTTCTAATCCTAACGACACTATTCCTAGCTGAACGATCAATCCCCCGGTACTTGTCACTATACTATACTACAACGATCAGGTACACTGCCTGGTGGGGGTTGTAAGCTTCTCAAGATCCCTTGAGAGGTAAAGCCTAGTGCGATTCCCACGTATCAGTTCCTGAGGTATTTTCTTGGCAAATGGATATTCCTTTTTCAGTTTGTTTAATTTGGAGTCCAAGGAAGTATGTGAGTTCACCCATCATGCTCATTTCAAACTTTGTGGTCATCAGTTTCTCAAACTGTTTGCAAAGTTTGTAACTTGTTGAGCCAAAGATGATGTCATCAACATATACTTGGACAAGAATGACATCATCCTTTGTTCTGTAGATGAACAATGTGTTGTCAATTCTTCCTCTGACAAACTTGTTTCGGATCAGGAAGGCTGAAAGAGTTTCATACCATGCCCTGGGTGCTTGTTTCAGTCCATAAAGGGCTTTGTTAAGCTTGTAGACATGGTTAGGGTATTCACTACTTTCGAAACCAGGAGGCTGTTGCACATAAACATCTTCTTTGATGTTACCATTCAGGAATGCACTTTTAACATCCATTTGGTAAACTTTAAAGTACATGTAAGTTGCATAAGCAAGGAAGATCCTGATGGCTTCCATTCTAGCAACAGGTGCAAAGGTTTCCTCATAGTCTATACCTTCCTGTTGATTATATCCTTTGGCAACCAGTCTTGCTTTGTTTTTTATGACTGTGCCATTCTCATCAGTCTTGTTCTTAAAGACCTATTTCATACCAATGATTAAAACACCCTGGGGGCATTCAACAAGGGTCATGACATCATTTCTGTCAAATTGTTCCAATTCATCTCTCATGGCCTGAACCCAACTTTCATAAGTCAGGGCTTCTTTAACATTTTTAGGCTCAATCTCTGAGAGATAGTCAGCATAAAGACATATATTGGCAGTGGCAGCCTTGAGTTTAGCAGCCTTGCTTCTTGTGAGCATGCCTTCAGTGGGTTCACCAATGATGTTCACAAGCTCAATGATTTTGGATCTAGTCCAACTATCCTGAGGTTTGGGATAAGAATTTGAGCTTGAAGGAGCCTGATTAGGTTCAGACTCAGGAACATGAGGTAACTCATCATTATGTGCTTCAGTGACAACTGTAGGAACAATTTGTCCTGAGGGTTCCTGAACAATTTGTTCAGTGGTGTTAGTCTCATTTGAGACAGGCTGAGTTTCAATGAACTCACTGATAGGTGGTTGGGGAAGGTTGTGAGGGATGATGTAATAGGAGACGTCAGCATCAGCTTGGTATTGGGTTGAGGGATTGTTCTCAGGATGATACTCATCAGGAGGATACCTTGATGAGTCATCATTACCAATTTCATCTACTGAGGAATTTGAGAACCTGATGGATTCAGTGCTCTCATCAACAGTAATGTGATAAGTTTCCTCAGTTTGTTGTCTCCTTGTGTTAAACACCCTGAAGGCTTTAGAAACCAGGGAATATCCTAGGAAGTATCCATCATCAGCTTTGGCATTAAATTTTCCCAAGTGATCCTTGTAATTATGTATAAACACAGGACACCCAAATACATGAAAGTAGCTGATGTCAGGAATCCTTCCTTTGAATATCTCATAAGGAGTCTTGTTATGCCTTTTCACAATGATTGACCTATTTTGAGTGTAGCAGGCTGTTTTAACTGCCTCAGTCCAAAAATGTTTTGAGAGGACTGAGCCATTTAACATTGTTCTTGCTTCCTCAATGAGTGTTCTATTTCTCCTTTCAGCTACTCCATTTTGTTCAGGAGTATAGGGAGAAGTGAAATTTTGAGAAATTCCTTTCTCATCACAAAAACACTCAAGGTCTTGGTTTTTGAATTCAGTGCCATTGTCAGTCCTGATCTGTTTAACTTTGACATCATTTTGATTTTCAATGTTCCTGACAAATGACATGATGGTATCAGCTGCCTGACTCTTCTTGGTCAGGAAGTAGACCCAAGTGTATCTTGAGAATTCATCCACGATGACCAGAGTATACTTCTCATGGTGAATGGACATTGGACTGACAGGTCTAAAAAGGTCCATATGGAGAAGATGTAGGCAGCTTTTGATGGAAAAGGTTTGTTTGGTTTTGAATGATGCCCTGTGGTATTTTCCTTTTTCACAAGCAGAACAAGGCTTGTCTTTGGTATACACTAGGGATGGAAGGCCCAGAACTTTGTTCTGTTTGGCCTGGTTGTTGATGGTCTTGAAGTTCAGATGAGAGAGTCTCCTATGCCATAGCCAGTTGATTGTCTCACTTTCCTTTGAGAATAGACAAGTCCCATTCTGAGTCAGGGATGACATGTCAAGGACATATACATCATCCCTCCTAGGGGCAATCAACACAACTTCCTTATTGGCATTAAAGATGGTCCCTCTCTTATCATCAAACTGAACTATGTATTTGGCATCACATAGTTGGGAAACACTTATCAGGTTATACTTGAGACCCTTAACATAAGCTATTCTTGTAAAAACTATACCATTGCAGTTTCATGAACCATAACCTTCAGTGGGAGCTGATGAGTTATCACCAAATACTACTTTGGATCCTGGTTCTTCCACATATTTGTGCAGAAAGCTTTTCACACCAGTCATACTTCTGGAGCATCCACTGTCTAGATGCCAAGTAGGATCCTTGATGTGTTTCTGCACAAACAGTAAACTGGGTTAGTTTTTCTTGTTGACCCACTTTCTTGTGGGCTTGGTCCTCAGGGACTTTTTGAACTCAGTTAGTGAATCATGGTCTGAAGTTGTGTGACCTGAGCTTCCACATGTTTCACATGTTTTACACTTTGTCATGTCCCCTGGTTTCATGGGAGGGATCTCCACAGATGTCACAGCAATCTTTCATCATACAATCATCAGGAAGATGATCATTGAAACCACAATGAGGACATGGTGAGAAAGGCTTGGCCTTCAGTCTTTGTTTGGAAGGTGTGGCATACTGATAGCCTTGGTTTTTGTAAAGACCTCTTGCTTTTAAAGAAGCAGTGTGAGAGATGTGATCACAAGTTCTGTGGTCCTCTTGTTTGCATATCATACAAAACAGGACTCTGTAGCATTTATCAGTGCTGTGATTTGGATAATTGCACAGCTCACATCTCCCTGAGGGTTTGGGTGTGGTCTTTATTTTGGAAGAACCTGAGGATACTGAGGGCTTTGTAGATTTTGAGTCAGAGTTTTTCTCAGTAGACTCAATTTTCTCACTCAGCATCCTGACAAGTTCAGCAAGCTGATCAACCTTTGAATCAGTGCTTTCAAGCTTCACTTCAGTAGTTACTGAAGGTTTTTGGTGTTCAGTGGGTGCAGGAGTAGGTCTTTTCAGAATAGTCCTTCCTAACCTTGATTTCTCTTTAGGAGAATGTGGTTGATAGACTAATGGTGCAAGGTCAGAATTGGGTTCCGCTCCCTGAAGTTGTTTCAGTGGAGGGAGTGGTGAATCAGACTTAGACTCAGTGATGGACTCAGTAGGACTAAGTTCATCAGTGACTCCTAGCAGCTCCTTAATAGCCTGACTTTCAGGCTCCAGGATTCTTCCAGTATTAAAATTTGGCATTTTACTGTCATGATTGTTTCTTTCAATCCAATCACTAGGTTTGGGAGCAAGTTCTTTGCTAGAGAGTATGTTGGTTAATAGAAAAGTTGTAGAATGGCTACTCTCCCCAGAAACTTCAGTGAGTTGATCATCACCCAGACCTGCCTTTTTGGGGCTGGGTGTGAGACTCAGTGTTTCATAAAGTTTGGGGTTTTTCTGAGTCCATTTCCAAATAATTTCCTTTTCTTTCTTAACTTCTTCCTGAAGAGCTTGATTTTGTTTTACAAGTTCAGAGTTTTGAATTTGAAGTGTAACACTTTCAAGCTTGGCTTGTTTTAAAGCAAGTAATTCATCTCTACAATGATTTAATTCAAAACTCAGTTTGTTAAATTTTGAAAACAAATTAAGTCTTCGCTCTTCAACATACTTAAGATCAACATTAATATAATCTAAGTAAGATTTCCAATCATCATTATCATCCATAGAAAGTAAAAGATTTACCTTCCTCATAGTGATGTTAACCCATTCACCATTTCTTGCATGACTTTTCCCCACAACAAGCTTGTTGTCATCTGATAGAGCCATCAGGGCACTGATGTGAACTTCATCATCATCAGAGGACACTTCAACCTCATCCCAGTCATAAGTTTCAGCAACAAGCCCTTTGTTCTTGGCTTGAGAAGGCTTTGGAGCCTGAGGAGGTTGAGAGACTGTTGAGGATGATTCAAGAAGGGCAAGTTTAGCTTTTGCCTTTATATACTTGGCTTCAAAGTCAATTTGAGGGACTTTTTCAAATCTCTGACTAGACTGAAGCATCTTTGGTTGAAATTTGCTGGGGCCTGAAAAAGAGTTATTTCCTGAAAATTTGAAGGATGGTTCTGAGGTGGTTTTTGAAAAACAATCTTTAGCAAAATGTCCCATTTTACCACATTTGAAACATTCAGTATTATCATTTGCTTTTGAAGGGAATTTGTTTTTCTTGAAAAATCTTTTTGAATTAGCAAGGAGTGCTCTTTCATGAAATTCAATTTGAAGATCATTCAGGTACTCCTCACTGGTTCTTTGGTCAACCTCATCATCAGAACCATCCTGAAAATCCTGCACAACACCTTTAGAATAGAAAGCAGTTGATATGGGTGAAATTGTCAAGGCCTTTTTGGTCTCCTGAGCTTTACCAGGGTATCTCCTGGTGATAAGATTGTCTTCATAGACAAACTTCCCATAGATGGCAGGGAGCTCAAGGTTATGAATGTGGTTTGCATTTCTCAATCCCTGAGAGAAGTTTAACCACTTCTCAGGGAGACTGTTGACAAAACCAACATTGATCTCATGTTTTGACAGTATAACACCATCATTGGTCAGCTCATTCAGGAGGGTCTTATACCGAGTATAAGTCTCAGAGAGACTTTCAGAATCCTTGGCCCTGAAGGTATTGAATTCAAGCTTCAGGTCCATGATTCTATTCTCTTTGGTATCAGAAGGCCCTTCATAGCTATGAACCAGGTCAGTCCATGTCTGCTGGGCAGTGGGACAATTGATCACTTATTCCATTATATCATCAGGGAGGCATGATATAATGATGCTTTTCAGGCGTTGGTCTTGATTGACCACCCTCCTTTCATCTGGGGTCCACTGAGCTTCAAGTTTAATTAAACCTTGGGCAGTTGTTAGGACATATGGACCATCATTAATCAACTTAATGTAATATGGTTCCATCCCAGTTAAGTAGCAAAGCATTCGCTTTTTCCACTTATTAAATTTGCCAACTTCTAGTCGAGGGGCAGTTGCTGAATAACTTCCACCCTTTTTGTCGACAAGTTGAGGAACATCTATGTCAGTCATAGTGGGATCTTGATTTTAAAAACTTGAGCACTCTTAAAGTTTTGAAAACAGGTTTAAGTTTTACAAATCAGAGGCTCCGATACCACTTGTTGGTCCCTTTTACTTGGTTAACTATAACTACAAAGCTAAAGTAACCAAGTTCTATGACATTTAGACAAAGATATATAAAAGATTAACAATAAAGTAACGTAAATGTGAGAGACAATATTTTCCAACGTTTAATTCTTTATTAGAAGTTAATCAAAAAGAATCGTACCCAAGTGTTTGCGGAATAACACTTGGGATTGAAAATGACAAGTATGGTATAGACTCCTCACTAAACTCAAATCAATGTTGAGTAACAACTTTCAGGACCCACTGAGCTATCTCAGGGGTTATGTTGTTATTTGGAGGAGTAAAAGTGGTTTGTGAATGCTTTGCATTAATTGCACAAACTTGTCAACTATTACTCCTCACATATGCTTCCTATTTATACACAAGTATAGAACAACTAGTTATACGTTGGACATAAAGCTTCCTTAACAATATCTTGAAAGATATTATTCTTCTGGCAAGGAACCTTCATTGAGTTAAGTCCAAAAGGCACTTTCTGATGACAGACTGGTTTTAACCATTTTGGGAAAGTTTGACATTAAAGTGATAAAGCACTTTAATAATGCAGCTCAGACTTTCTCGCCCAGTCCCGCCAAAACTTCAGGCTTTAGGTCATCAGTCATCAGTACCATGGTTTTTGTTGAGGAGTCTTGGGGTTCAGTGAGTTATTGTCATCATCACTGAACCCATCACCTTCTTCTTGGCTTAGATCACACTTCACTGAGTTCCGCCTCACTGAATGGAGAACCTTTCTTCTTAGGCTCGGTCTTAGCATCCTGAAGGTGACTCACTGAGTTACTGTTCACTCAGTGACTTGCTTACACTTAGGGAATTTTACGTTCAAATCCTTGTTAGAGAAAGATTGGGGAATTCAGTGACCCAACACTGTATGATCAAAGCAGCTTCAGTTTCAAGCAATTTCTTCTTCTTTGTCACTCCATAAACCATTCCCTTACCACTTTGATTCCCTTCATCCTTTGCTGCATTCTCACAAGGATCACCAGGACGATCTTTTTCTACCTTCTTAACATCATCAGTCAATCACCATCTGGCTGACTCCTTGTAATTCACAAAATAAACTATATGATGTGTCAAAAGCACCATCTGGGTAACATTGGTTCGATCAAGGCAATTAATGAAGTTAGATTGAATTATTTCATTCTGCTCGGCTATCAACTCTCTTTCAAACTTGAACACTAAAATATAATGCATAAGCCATCATAGCACCATTTAAGGAGACTATTTCAGGATAAAAACATGTAGAAAGTATAGTCAAGCTTCGCTAATACCCTTGTTTATCAAAGTAGTTGGCTATTTCATCGTATAGAAGTTTCAAAGTTTCAAAATTTAAGCCGCCGCAACATTGATGGAAGTCAAATGATACGAACCTGAATCAATAATAAAGTCACATTAAAAGTGCAATATACCTTGTCTAAAACAGCCACAACGAAAAACAATCACGTCCGTTATTCTTGAAAACAAAATCGACTTTTGTAGGAAATAGTCATGTATAATAAGCGAATACTAACATTGTTTGAATTCTTGTTTACTGATGAAATAACATCTATGTTTAAAGTTGAAAGCGGAAACTTATATGATCATAATTCAAATGCGCTTTTTAAGGGATAAAGAAATAAATACCTTGACCTTGAATGCCTAACAACAACAACAACAACTTATGTCGATTATATCAATTGATTCAATTAAAATAACTTAGCCTCATTAAGAGCTACATGACAATCATTTGGCCATTTTTCATCTGTTTTTCTGCTATGTTTTCATTGTTTTGCCCATTGTTCATCTAAATCCACCTTTAACAAATACAAAAGAGTAATCACACAATATCATTTATCTCAATAGATAAAGATCAAAATACTTACTTTTTGAGTTAAGAACACAATATCATTTATCTCAATAGAACCCGGAAGAATTGTGCCGTCTTTTTAATGATGATTTTGATTCGTTAATGATCACTACTTAGGAAGCAGTGGGTGAGAAATTGCGTTTGTTTGATTCATAGGGTAACAGGGTTTTGGTTCGTGAATACTGATGGTATATGGGTTGGGTTACAACATCTGTAGCCAAAAAAAAGGGGCTTATACCATAAGCTTTGCATATATTCTTTATTAATTCTGGAAATAATGTAAGAATTAAATAGCAGATATCACAACACCAATGTCTGCTAATCTTGGATAAACAAAATCACCATTATGCTGCAGAAACCAAAAAAATAAATAAAAAAAATTGGTACAGCCATTCGGGAATAAGATTTTTACTAATTATTCTCAAAAAGCAAAATAATGTAGAATGTTGAGCTTTGGATTTCGTTGCTTACCAAAGGGTGTGAAGGCAAGTATGGTGCTAAGTGTTTATTCACACCAATTGGACACATTCCCGAACAACCTCCACCGTGTTGGTTTTGGTAGCATTCATGTGCATTGGTCTTCACTTGATGGAAGTCCCAAATAACACTGAACTTGCCTATTGTTGCAACAACGTTCTTGCTTCCCGCGCTCAATACCCTGAAACTTTTAGTCGTTTGTTGCATCTTGCAGTAATATTTTGCAGCTTTTAGTTATTATCAGATCAAACAAACATATTGTTTTTATTGTATGCATCCCTATAAGCATCTTTGATTCAATAACGTATTAGACCACAAATCAACTTTGTAAAAAAAAGACTAAAAAAAATCAATATTAACTTACCAGTGGCTGTAAGTTGACGTTGGATTTCCACTAACTGATTCGTGAAAAAAAATATCTAACTCTCGGGAAATCTTTTGTATCTAATGGAATGAATTAATATGGTGGATAATTTACCTACCTCAAAGCTATGGAGGAAACACATGTTTTGATTTAGGGTTTCAGAGAAGAAAACGAATGAATTTGTCTGTGTTTTTTTTCTTTTTCTTTTTTTTATTTAGGGTTTTTAGGTATTGTTTTGTGTTACATTATGTTTTATTGGTTTTTTATTCGAAAATAGTTTACGTGGCTTTATCAGTTTTGACTTGGAAGGAGAATAACAAACGTATCATTGTTCAAGTGGTTGAGATGTTGTTATTGTTGGTAGAGATCCATGTTTGAACCTTGTTAGACATATTTTTTGGCTGTATATTTAATCCGAATTTTTAAGTTGTGGAGTTGCTTATGTGGCATTAATGCGATGACATGGACATATTACAATTACATGGCATTGAGGTAGCATTAATTACGTCATACGCCTCCTGTTATATATAATGTAGATATATATATATATATATATATATATATATATATATATATATATATATATATAAAATGAGCGACTTAATAAATAAATAATAACGTTAACGATAACTATAACTATTGACTATTAAATTAGATTAATACTTATTGGTAACTTTATTAAAACAAATCGACTTTTACGATTAAACGGAAATGTTTCGGAAATAATAGAAAGTTTTCTAGAACGAGAGTTATTAAATGTTCGAGTGTACATGAAACTAAATAGATACTAGCTTTCTTTAGTATTTATTACCCTCATTTATTGTTGAAGTTACGGATCGGTTTAACATTAATAGGTCATTTAGTACGTTTGTTGGACCTATCGGACTGACGAGCCCAATAGGAGCTCAATAAAAATACCAAGTGACAATATTAGTAGGAAATGTATCCTACGACTCGTGTATATGATATAACTTTGGAATCAATAAGTAAACGGAAGAATGGTTAAGCTTATCAGGTTGATGAATCTGATAAGAGATTGACCCTTCGAACGAGAACTTTTCGACTCTTAAGGTCATATCTTTGACCTTAGCTTTGACTTGAGACTTGACTTGATTGACGTTATATGTTTCGTGTACTACTTGGTTTGTTTGACGCATTATGCACTTGCATGCTATTTGACTCTTTCATTTGAGGCCATTTTTGACTCGTTTGTTTTGCGTGAGTTTACTTGAATCGAGACTTTGTCTCTAGTATACACCCACCCGACGATACCAAACGATACCAAACATTAATTAACGATTTTCAAGCGGTTGTTTTGGAAGATAAAACGGAAACTATTTGGGAAATTTTGGGAATATACTAAACTCTTTTAAAAACGATATTGAGCCGAATTTTATATGATTAGGTGCCAAGTCCGTATATAACCGAGATGTTTAGCTGCTTCTATACTCTCTTGATTTGTTACCTGTGCTTTATTCGATTTGAGGTGAGTTTCATAGCCCCACTTTTACTCATATTTTACTGCTTTCTAAACTTGGGGGAGAATACATGCAAATTATTTTCGGACCTGCTACTACTTTTAGTTTTGCTGTATTGTGTTAACTAGTTAAGGTTAGATTAGCGGTAGTTGGTGACTTTCTAGGGTTGACCTAGTTAAGAATAGACTTCTACTTACGGCCTAGACCCAAGGCAGTAACGGGTGGTTCCTTACTGTAGCGTAGTCTTGGCTACTGACTGCCGAGGGATCCGCTCAATATGACCACTTATCTTTCGTAGATAAGAAATTTATCGTTGGGAATTGTTATGATGTTGGAATGCTTATCTATGCCTGCCTCTAGTCACACATAGCACTTAACTCTTGAGGTCCATAACTACTTTATGATTTAAACCTATGAACTCACCAGCGTAAGTTGACTTTTTAGCATGTTTTTCTCAGGTAATTAGAGGCGTATTTTCATAGTTTGGATTCGGTGGCGTAGCTTGGATTTGGTATGGTTTGAGGCATCGATGAAACTCTGATATTTCTTTTTATGGACCTATTTACTTTATCTATTATGGGGTTTCCTTTTTCAAAGATTTTTGGATGAATGTAAACCTTAACTAAATGTTGAATTTTGTTTACATTTTATCTATGCTATCTTGCTATCTATACTTGTGATGTTACCAATCCCCGTAGCATCCCGAAAGCTTGTAAGTCTTCCGTTGTACCAAATTTTGGGGGTGTTACATGGGTCATGGCTTTTTGGCTAATTCGGTCCTCGGTCTTGTCGGTCCGGTCCTGGACCGATGCTCACCCCTACTCTGAAGTTATTTAACAAAAAACTACAATATAAACTTACATGTGATTTATAATATATGAAAGAGTAAATTACACCGTTAGTCTCTATACTTTTTTTCACATTTCATACGACATCAAAAAACGCGAATATTTTCTTTTTTGATCCAAGACCTAGAATATATTACTCCGCTAATTCAAAATCCTGACGATCGTTAGTTTTGCCAGTTATCTTGGACATATACCAGGCACATGAGAATGCACATGAGGGTAGGTTAATCTTTTCACGATTTTTGTCTTGTATTTGTTTAATATTTTTTTCTTTTGTCCTTCATATGATTTTTTAATACTTTTCATTAATTAATTTGTTTTCCATTTTGTCGTTACTATAACAATGGTCCATCACCACCACCAGGCATACTTTTCTTCTTCACTCACCACCCTACCACTGTCAATTACCACCACCGTCCACCATCTACCACTAGTGTTATGAAATGATGAAATAAAACCATTGAAATCAAACACCACATGAAACCTACTGGATTAAACACTAACCTTATTGAAATCATTTATCTCTCATCAATCATTATATCTTTTTCTTTCTTTTTCACTTCATCTTCCATATTCTTTATGATCTAACACCTAATTTTCATTTTTCTATATCATTACCAAACCAATAAATTAAAACCATCTATCACTAATATCTACTTATCACAAATCTCAGATTATTGTTTCCTCAGAGTTTTTATTTAATCATAGTTCTTTTAAAATTTATTTAACAAAAGATGGTACTTTAAAATTTATTTAATTAAAGATAGTATTTTTACATAAATCATGGTTTTTGGCTGTTGGCAATAAAATGAAACCAAACAATACTCGTCGGCGACTCGTCCGCCTCTTCCGGTGACTCACCCGCTGCTCCTCTGGGCACCCCGCTACTCCTCTGTTGTGCAATAATCAAAACTACAAAAGCTACAAAAAAGAAAACACAAACTAACAAAAAAAAACTTCAAATGATTAAATACATCTCAGCAATACATATTACAGTACATAGCATAAGCAAATTAATGGATACACAATACAAGAAAGTAGGATACATAATACATGTTAGCAATACAAAGTATAACTAGACCCTCATATATTTACATCTTTGTTGTCCTACACAAATGCTGCAACTTGAGTTTGTTATGGAGCCCCACTTGCAAATTGAAATCCATTGCATTCTTATGCTTCCATAACACCCAAACTGTCACACGAATAGTTACTTCAAATAATATGCCACCCTGCCCATTATAGCATAGCAAATCGAGCGAAAAAGGAGCATGTACCTTCCAGCAACTGCACAAAAAAGTGCCACAACAACTGCACACAAACAAGGATTAGCTACCTTCCATTATGGCAATCGAAACTAACGTAATAACAAAACCCATGAGCAAAACTTGTATAAACAACTTCAAAATAAAGCACTACTTCATAAACTAATTGGTATTGAAACTAATTGATTGTGTCATATGGAAGTCACCTTTTGTTAACTAAACAAAATTCTCTACCAAAGCAATGTTTCTATTTTCGAGCTATAACCAAATTTAAGTTAGCATATAACATATTATAGCAACGGTAGTCAAAACTAATACCTAGAATCAAGAATTTCAGTTTAGTGGCAAAGGAGTGACTAGAAGAGCAGCGGATGAGTCACCGAAGGAGGTGGACGAGTCGCCCACTAGTATTGTTTGATTTCATTTTAGCAGCCAAAACCATGATTTATGTAAAATAACTATATTTTGTTAAATAAATTTTAAAGTATTATCTTTTGTTAAATAAATTTTAAAAGAACTATGGTCCAATAAAAAACTCTGTTTCCTCATTGTTCTCATTTCTCAATAACAACTCCACCAAATCTGTTACAACCAAAATCATAACTAACCAACATATAATACATAAATTAATTAGAAAGAACATGTCTGCAAGACTGCACGTTCATCAAAATTCAACCCATTGTCTTTTAACTCCATCTAATGAGTCGCCGCCGGCGTAAAGGACGAGCAACCGGAAATGTTTCACATAAATGTTTACAGGAAATGTCTCACATAAATTTCCAGATCTATATTTGGGATACGAGATGCCAAATATTGATTTCAATTTACAGGAAATGTTCACATTAATTTCAATATCTAAACTTGAATAAGTGAATCAATATAAACAATATTGAGCAGCGATGACAATGAGTCGCCGCCGGCGTAAAGGAAGACCAACCGGAATGGCGGAACTGCGGTATGAAGATGAAAACCTCGTTAGATACTATCGTTTTCGGGATATCAAGGGTGTATTTAGTTGGAGAAAAAAATCTCTTGTTTTCTATTTCTAGTTTTGTAAAAATTTGAAAAGGAAAAAATCTCCACAAAATACTTGAAAATATAGAAAATGCGTTTAGTTGATATTTGTATTTTCTATTTTAAAAAAGGGGAGGGATGGTTGTGGGTTACACGGGAAAACAAGGAAAACAACTAAAATTTGTTTTGTAGTTTTCCTTGTCAAGTTAGGAAATAGGGGATTTTGTGTTTTGCAAAACAGTTTGTTGGAAAACGCTTATTTGAACGCAATATCTGTTTTTCTTCTTTTCCACAAAACATTTTGTGGAAAACAAGGGTGTTTTCCTCCAACTAAACGCACCCCAATTATTTCGATATTGTGGGTTTCTTACCTTGATCGATCCGCTGCTACTCTTTCTCCCTGAATTAAGATTGTGTCGCTCTTCTTGGAGTAGCTTTGTGCCTTTGTCAACTTCAGGTTTTCCTTGTCAAGCATACTGTTTTCACCATACAGTAACCTAGCCACATGTAACTACATAAGGTCATTTAGCATATAAGGTGAGATGAAATAAAGATTAGTTGTGGGCCAGAATTTAAATATCATAGAGAGAAGGGTACCATGGGCTGTTAAGCTCGTGCCATGGTACCAGCCAAGAAAAGAGGATGGCGCACGATACCGTGGGTGGCGCCGTCGGCTGTTGCGCCGTGGTGGCCAGCCCACGCCGTGAGTTTTTTTTTTTTTTTTTTTTTTTTTTTCATGTTCTTTGTATAAAAAAAATACTACTTAGATAGTAAGTTCATGTAAGATTTTAACGAAATGAAAATACGTTAAACATTAAAACGAAAATACATTAAACATAGATACGTTAATTAAACCATGAAACAACGAAACGGAAATTGAAAGCCCTAAACTACAGTACGATAAACCGCCCATTTGAATTTGAAATTCAACCGTTTAACCGCCCATTTGAATTTGAATTTGAAATTTCGTACGTTTGAATAGTAAATGTTTACTGCACACGTTTTTTTTTTTTTTTTTTTTTTTTTTTTTTTTTTTTTTTTATATTTGAATTTGAAATTTAAAAGTTTAACCGCCTATAAATAGCATACATTATCATACAATTTTTCACACACTTCACTTTCTAAACACACTTCACTTTCTAAACAAAATTCACAATGGCAAATCGTTGGACGATTGAAGAAGAAACCTTGCTAGCCGATATGTGGCAAAATGTTCATGAGTTCCATGCGATGGAAGGCCGTTTTTGGACAGTCGTAACACGAGGATTCAATGAACAATCAGATGGTCCTCACCGTACCAAGAGCCAAATAACGAGTAAGTGGTCACGGTTGAACTCTGAATGTCAAGTATTTCATGACATTTTCTTGAATTTGCAGCCTACACGTGAGCCAGATGTTCGTATTGAAGACGCATTAAACGTGTACAGAGAACGCCATGCTGGGCAACCATTCCAATACTTTCACATTTGGTTGATCTTGAGAAGAAACCCATTCTGGAACCGATATCGGGATTAATGGCTTTGTATTACTGTATCGTGTGTTGCTTTATGTTAAGTATTTCCGTATGGTCTTGTATAATGTAACTTTAAGTTTAAGTTTGAATAAAATGCTTAACGGCTAGTTTCTCCATTATAATTATCTAACGGCTAGTTTCTCCATTAAAATTATCTAACGGCTAGTTTCTGTATAAATACCATCTTTGCACAACTTTGTATCAACAAACAACTCAAACTAAATTTCAACAAACACTATGGCTAACCAACCAGATGAGGCGCAAAGAACAATCCTTACCCGATTACGCATTGAACAAGAAAATAAACTTAAGTTGATTAACAAGTTGTTTGGTGAGATCGCTCGTACTATTCGACAGAGGGAGTCTCGTGCTCCAGAGGTCGAAAGGTTACGTCATTTGCCTCAAGACCATCCAATAATCAGGGTCGGCATAAAAACCCTTTTAAGAAATGATGAAACGGATTTGCAACTTGAAGTCACCTTGAAAATGGTCAGGGAACAAGTGTTGCAAGTTTGGGAAGAAAAGTCAGAACTCATCGATAATTACAAGTCTATTTAAATTGTATCGTTATTTCACGTTTCGTATGTTTTCACCGTTGGGGAATTGTATTTGAAATTCAATGTAATGTGTGTGTGTTTTTTTTTTATGTAATGTTTGTTTTTTTTTTTTAATGTTATGTATGTTTAATTTTATGTAAAAGAGAAAAAAAAAAAAAAAAAAAAAAAAAAAAAAAAAAAAAAAAAGGCCGATGGCACCAGAATTTCTGGTGCCAACGGATACGGCCAGAATGTGGTGCCGTCAGATTTCTGATGCCATAGAGATTTTTGCTGACGTGGCAGTAACTTTTGGCCCATGGCACCAAGGTTACCATTGCTCTAAAGAAATGTGTGTGTGGGCATAAAAATGCTACAAATAGTATTGCAACTTGAAGGTTTTTTTTTTTTTTTTTTTTTTTTTTTTTTTTTTTTTTTTCAAATGATTACTGGATATATTAGTTTTTTGTTCTCATTGCTACTTTTGACGCCACACAAAAATTCTCGATTAAATATCAAAAGGATGGCGACAATCGCCACGTTGTCGTCGTGTCTGTTTTTTTCACAAAATTATAATAACCCGAAATTAAGTTGAAAAGTTTATATCCTATCACAATTGAAAAGACCTTATATTATACATCTTTATTAATTCATAAAATGTTAAGCATGCATACACTTTAATAGTGTAAATGTACTTGTCAACATTCAGTGTTCCAACTCACATTAACTATCATTGCTCAAAAAACATGCGACATATAATTAAGATATTCACCTCATGTTTCATCTGACACGGGTAGGTTGACCTGATTGGGGTGTACGCTGAAGATTACCCGAAGCAGCCGGAGAGGAATCAACGCCATAGGGAGCACGTGTGGTGGCTGAGCCTCTGTAAGATACAAAGCACAGAAGTAAGAAACACAATAAAAATGTAAATCTTTTAATTAGAAGTGAGCCATTTAGTAGAGATTACCTCTGGAGCCATCCATCGACAGTTTCCGGTTTCTGCAGCCATAATCTCCGTTAATGATTCTTCTTTTGCTAAACTGGAATCCGCAAGTTTCAGAATCTTGTGGTCTACTGTTAGCATCAACTTTTCTGAAAACAACAATTATATGAAAACTATGAATCAGTTGTCACGGGGAGGCAGAATATGTGACAAATTCTTAGTAAACAAACAACGGATTCTTTCAAAAACAATTCTTACGATTTAAAATTGCTACATGAGAACTTTGCGCTGGAGTCGCTTTGTTAATGCCTCTCGTTGACACATGTTACAAAAAGACAACTACTAAAATATATATAAATAAATTGACAAAACTTGATTGATTTACTCATCTGATTAGTTCTTGGCATCAACGACCATATCTTCACATGTTTAATATTATTACGGGTACCCATGTAATTCCCGCTGGTGAAACTTCTCTCACCATAATGAACCTTGGCCGTCAATGGTACCCATGTGCCTGCAAATATTCAGAAAGCAATAAGCATGAGTTATTCCAATCACCTCAACTCCATAATATTATAAAAGAGCAAAGACGTAGATGAAATATTACTTACTCACGAATTGGCATGATTCTTTAGTGGAAACCTATACAACAAAACGGGACACAACACTTATCCAGCGACAACGTAAAGTGTAAAATTGAGAACCCATAAAAGCTTCACGACATACAAATTACTAAAATAAGGTGGATGAACTTTTACCTTGGAAAGTTTGTAGACCTCGCCTTCAAAATGGCCGCTTTTGACCCGTTACCTCACCTACCTTGCCTCACCCCATTGTTCAGTAACATCTAAACAATCGAAACTACTTATCTACTTGTATGGCTCAGACAACCTACCAGCCTTGAGTATCTCATATTGGTTCTGGATCAAAAGCTTGACATGCTCAATGGGACCAGCAACTGTCTTTGACACAGCAGCAAAGACCACTCTCATAAGAAAGTCGATAGCGAATCCTGAAAGACCTTTCTCAGCTGGTGGTTGAAGGTCATGGAAAGATCAACTGATTGTTGGGTATGGTACTGGAATGTGGCGTTTGAGTAGTTTCCATATTGGAAACGCCTCTGGTAAGGCTCTGGTTGTTGGACACCCTGTGTCATGGTGGATCCGTAAAGACCAAGCTTCCGGGAAACACTTGGAAGTGAATGATCAATTGTCATTGCTGAAAAAACAAAGACACTTAAGATTAGAGAATGTACCTTAAAGTATAACCCAAACTGTAGGCACATATTAAACGCGCGCAAACAATTTTATTATCCCGTTAACATTAAAGAAAATTTTCAAAATATTGAAGAATTATCAATTATCAAACATCGTTCTTTATTGATAATTTATGGTGTGTAAAACTACGATACATGTCTATCTTATGAATAAAGTGATAGTAAACACTCTAAAACAACAACTGGTATAACTTAACCAACAGCTAAAAGTAGTAATACATGGAGCTGATGCAAGAATGCATCAGTACCTGATTTCAACTATGTCTAAATAACCATGAAATTAAATGAAGTGCCGTTTGGAACATTATGTTTGACGACAATTTTAAAAGCAAAAATTATCCATTTTTATTTTCTTATTAATAAAAGAACACACTGTAAAAATATTTATTCCAACTCAGAAGAGCTAATCAAATTGAGTCCCGTCAAACGGAACTGCAATAGTAACAACTCAACTATGCATAAGCGTTGCCACAATTTAGAAGTGTATTATTCTATTAATTGCTAAAAAACTGTTAACGTAAACATACCTCAGTTGGCATAACCGGTATAATGAAGTAGCTGGTTTTGAAGACTAAAAATTCATAGCAGGTATATCCTCCTCTCTGTCTCTAGCGTTTTTGTCTTCTGAAGCACCTCTTTAACCGGTATAATGAAGTAGCTAATTTATGTTCACAAAGCAAACCAACTCTTTAGTCCGGACAACATGTGTGGCTATCCTAGCAAGAATTCTTGTAACCTAATCGGGTAGATACTACTGTAATTCGTTATCCTAAACCCTAAATAATTTTAATCGAAAATTGAAAACACAATAATTTCGGAAACAAAACACCAATCAAGAAACACAATCGTATTACACAAAAGATCACAAAAACCCTGATAAAAAAAATAAGCAAAACCTATTAAGGCATTTCATCAAACACCTTGCCTACAAAACAAAAAACACCTCAAAATGAGCCAATTTTTTATGGGTATTCACAAAATGAGCAAAAAGATTAAATACCTTGCTGCAAAGATAAATGATTTCCATATCGACAGAGATGGAAAAATCACAACCACAGGATCCCCTGTTCCAACCGCAACAATCAGCTGAAAGCAATCGATCTTGAACCTCATCGTCCTTCCCCATCTCCTTCACAACAATAGAAGCCATAGGTTTTGGATGTGCGGGTACCTAGAAACATCCGCTATACTTATCTAGTAAGGTTGGGCCAGGACGGGCCATGGAAAAAGGCCACAAAGGACGGCTAAACGGCTAATAAGCTGGACCAGTTTTTGGCGGGAAAAAAGGGGTGCAAAACGGCACCGTATGTATTGAGATTTATTATAAACTCTAATTTATTTGTGAACAAAAGTACAAAAAATATAGTGGGGTGGTGGTGTACGGTGGTGGTGGTGATTGACAGTTGTAGTGGTAGGGGTAAGTACGACTCGTGGTGGTGATGGGCCATTATTATAGTAAGGACAAAATAGAAAACAAATTAATAAATGAAAAAATATTAAAAAATCAAACGAAGGACAAAATGAAAAAACATTAAACAAATACATAAAAAGACAAAAATCGTGAAAAGACCGACCTACCATCATGTGCCTGGCATGTGACCAAGATAACTGGCAAAACTAACGACCGTCAGGATTTTGGACTAGCGGCGTAATATATTCTCGATCTTGGATCAAGAAAGAAAATATTCGCGTTTTTGAATATCGTATGAAATCTGAGAAAAGTATAGGGACTAACGGTGTAATTTACAGTATATGAAATCTATTGATTTAAGTGATAGGACATATATGTGTGCATGAGATCGTTGCGTAAGACTAAAAGTAATGGTGGGTGAGTCACTAACCACCACTTCAGCTTTCTCTCCTCTCACTTTCAGTCACTCTCACTCATCATACATCCGTTTTGGTCACTTTTTTCTTACATTTTATTAAAATACTCATTTTATAGAAATGTACCTCACAAAATAACCCACACGCACTCACAAAAAAAAATAATAATAATAAAAAAATAAAAGATAAAAAAAAAATTACTTAATAGTTTGCGGCCACTTTGTCTGCTTTAATACCATGTTGAGTAACTTACTATAATTTGCATTTCAAGGCGTGAGTTGGGATTCCACTCCGTTCAGCCTAATATAAGATAGAAATTGCAAAAATCGTTATCGTAGTTTGGCCAAATTTCAAGTTCGGTCTCCATTCTTTTGAAAGTGCACTCGTCGTCCAAGTGAAAGTAGGGGTGAGCATCGGTCCAGGACCCGACAGACAAGACTGAGGACCGAATTAGCCAAAATGCCAAGACCGAGGACCAGACCGAATGTGGTCGGTTTGGTCCGGTTCGGTCTCGGTCGGTCCGTCGATCGGTCCGGTCCAACAAGGCCAAATAACCGGGTTGTGGTCCGGACCGGACCGGACCGGACCGAGGACCAAATTAGCCAAAAAGCCAAGACCGAGGACCGGACCGAATGTGGTCGATCCGGTCCGGTCTTTGTCGGTCCGGTCCGGTCCGGTCTTTGTTGGTCCTTCGGTCGGTCCGGTCCATTCGGGTCGTTTGCTCAGCGCTAAGTGAAAGAGAAGACAAAAAGATTATTTTATTAATCTAACTTTAGCGAGGGGTCAAATATGCATTTATAAGTTTTTCACAGGGATGATGAGTGCATTTTCGAAAAGATAAAGATCGAACTTGCAATTTGACCAAACTGCATAGACGTTTTTTGCAATTTACTCCAAAAATATTATAATAATTTTCTTTTGCTTTGACACTAAAGCCTTAAAGGGTCTTTGATTATTTTGTGTGGGAAATTAAAGTTTATAGATGGGTTTATGATTAAGATTTCGATTTGGATTTGAATTTGGTTTAGGATTTAGGGCCCGTTTCGTTTGTAGCTTTTGGATTCAAGGAATGATTTCATTTCAAAAATTACATGTTTGGTTCAAGATTTTGGGAAACAAAGTGGGCCCGGTAATGATAGATTGATTCATGGCATATGTGGTATTTTTTGTAAATAATGGACCCCACATTTATATCTCACTCACAATCTATATATAAATTAAGTATTAAAAAATAAAACTATCTCACTTTCTTTCTAATAAATCATTTATCAACTATTAAAATAAAGTTTTTAATAAAATATTATTTTTTTCTCTTACCTCATTTTCTTTCATTATAAACTGATTCCAAATCTTTTTACAAACCAAACGGGCTTTTAGATTTAGATTTAAGGTATGGGAGAGAAAATAATATTTAAATATATATTATATATTAAAATATAAATTAAAAATTATTTATATCTATACTCCTTTATAAAAGGGCAATAAACACAGCCTAAAACCGAATCTCACTCCTAACCTGAATTTTAAGATTCAACACCCGAACCTCAAATACGTACTCACATGCTTATCCATTTCCTAAAATCAAACCAAATCTCGACCCTAACTTTTAAGATTCAAATAACCGAAGCTACACTAAAGATATAACCTCACTCACACATACCGACTCATAACATACCCATCATTTTTCTCTTTCTAAAATAAACACACACACAAATGCTATCAAACACTCTCTCTCTAACCTTCCTTCTCCAACCACAGCCACCATCGGCACCACAACCACCACTGGACCACCATTGAACCCCGACCACCACACAACAGCTACAACCAAGAGGAACCAGCTAAACGAACCACCAAGTTTTGAGGTATTTCCGAGTTTTTTTTTCATAGTTCTATATATATTAATCAAGTTATAAATGTTTTTTTTAATCTCTATATTTTATTTGTAGATCAATGTTTTTTTTTTTTTTTTTTTTTTTTTTTTTTTTTTTTTTTTTTTAATTTGGTACTTTTTTCTACAGCCGGCGCTGCCGTTGCCGCCACCGTAAACGGAAACTGCTGCTACAACCGCATCCTCGCCAGAAAAGACTGCTTCCGCCACATGTGTTGCTGGAAAAGTTGTTGTTGCCGAAGTACTCTCGGCTATGTTTTGCAGTTTTTTTAGTTGTTTAAACTTTTTTCGAACCGATCTATTGTTACAATGGTGTGTTACGGCAAGAATGGTTAGTTGGTTGTGGTTTTGGTTTCCTATGATGTTATTTGTATCTATGTTTTGTTTGTTCTAACGATTTTTGTTTATTTTTTTTTAGATCCGTGAGTTTGAAATCTTGGGTGATAATTTGAGGCCATTGATATAGTTTGAGGCCGCTAATGCTTTTGGCGTTATATTGAGGCCAATGATGGTGACACTATATCTTGTGGCTTACAGTAGATTCAAACCTTCTAAGCCTTTTTTCTATAGATCTACAACATTGCTCGAGTTCAGTGACGTTTTTTAAGGCCCAATGATGAGGCCTATCTGTTATGTAAAATTTCTCGAGTTTGTGCAAGTATATATATATATATATATATATATATATATATATATATATATATATATATATATATATATATATATATATATATATTTAGAGGCTGTTATGATAAATTATCTACTAAAGCTTATTTTCTATAAAATAATCCATATTCTTTACATAATACTAATAATAGTAGTGAGTGTATTTTGTTTAGGTTGAAATGTGGCTTGGTATGGTAAATGTGTGAATGGTAGTGTGTCTACTTTTTTTTTTGCATATTTGCATATCAGACTTCGAACCATGTCTCTAATTTGCTTCTTTTGAAAAAGGAAATATCTCAGCCTTTTTTTTTTTTTCTAAGTTTTATTACTGTATTTGATATAGTAAAAGGCTTTCTACTACCTATTTTTTTACTTTGTTTCAAAGACCATGTTTTATTTTTTGATAAAAGTTTCAAAAACCATGTTGATAAAGACTTATCATCTATGATTTTTACCAAGTTACATGTCAAGTGGAAAAACTAGTAAAGAGATGACTGCTTGAATCGTAAATTGAGATATAACTTATCACCAAAGTACCAAGTCACATGTCAAGTGGAAAAAGTAGTAAAGAGATGACAGCTTGCATCGTAAATTGAGAGATAACTTATCACCAAAGTAGAAAAAAAAAAGATCGTAAATTGAGATATAACTTATCACCAAAGTAGAAAAAAAAAGGACAGGTTCTTTGTTTTATGTTAGATGTGTCAAGTAGAAAAAGTATATAAAAGAGGATAACTTTATAACTCGGTATATGTCATGAAAAGAAGAAAAAAAATGGCACTTTTGGTCAACAAAATGACTTCTTATGAACCGGGCGATAGGTAAATAGAAAGAACAATGGAAGCCAATCTATTTAAAAATGCATTCTTTGTCCATCTACTTTGAACTTGGCTTAATATTTAAAGTAAACTTTTATAGTAAACTGGTAACATTAAAGTTTTTTATTTGAATACTTAGAACGATTTAGTAATGTGACAACTTTTAAATGTGAAGAAGAATTGCACGGATTCATAATTTACAAGAAATAAATCATGGTTTACAACATTTTAATATACTCAATTTTCATACTTACCATAAAATAAGTATAGTGTACAACAAAATAAGCATGGTGTTATTTTCAGGCTAATTTTCTATCAAACAACATTAATGTTATTAAATAGTAGTCATTATAGTCATTAATACACAATTTAAAGAACCTCATCACCAATATGTACAACTATCTAGGCACAATGTACAAAGCAATCCAACTCCAAATCAACTACATCACCAACTGCTAACATTAAAAACTTTATCTCTAAACAACTAACTAAATTCGAAAATCAAAAGAACAACAAAGAAAGATCCCGGGTTTCTTTATTTGTGATAGATCTTTACAGATCGAAGAATACCCATCATCAATCTATTACATGCTCGGAATACAAAAGAAGATCTCGGGCTGTTAAAGGTTTCTCAACCGATAATACAAGATCTCACAAGAAACACCCTTCATTGATCTTTAAATAAAGCACAAGGTTTTTGATACTTGCGTTTGTTGATTGGTTCAAGAAGAAACAACAAAAATATAACATTTACATGGTTAAAAAAAACAAGATTTTAAATCGACATAAAAAAGAACACGTAACAAACAACATTTGTTCGCCGCAAAATATAGTCACAGGGTACCCGCGCGATGCGGCGCGAGTACCCTGCTAGTTTAATAATAAGAGGATAAAAAAGAAATACGAGAAGTAGAAACCTAGTGGCCCAACTTGTGTCATAAAAACCTTTAAAAGACCCTCCTTTTCTACACACCCTCTTATTTAGGATTAGAAGCCAAACCCTTATCCCAAAAATTCAACCAAACAACATATTTGACGACAAAATCCAAACCCATCATAACCCTACAAACCAAACGGACCCTTAATGTTACGTAACTTTTACACGCAAGTCCGCAAACACTTATCTGGTTTGAGTGATAAGTAACGACACACGACACTATGTGTAATATTTCTAACACAAGGTTGCTCAGTACATTACGCTGTGTGGTCCAAAATATCTTAGGTGTTACGCCGCCAGATAATTAACTACCACCGAAAATATATACCATTCAAATAGAGCTCGTTTAAATATATACTATTCAAAATATCTCAGTTGTTTCATCTCATTATATTGCTTGTGAGTCATCTTGTTGGCATCACACAAAATGATATCACATATCCAATGGTCATGGGATTTTGTACTACTCACTTGTTCAATCATCACATTTGCTATTTTATGGCGCAAGTTCTCTAGCAAGGAGCGGTTGCCTCCAGGACCTCGTGGTTTGCCCTTACTCGGGTACCTTCCATTTCTTGATCCTAACTTGCACCATGGGTACACCAAACTGGCTCAGCGTTATGGACCTATTTTTAAGCTCAAGCTCGGAAGTAAGACTCACGTTATTGTTAGCTCTTCAGACCTGGCTAAAGTTGTTCTGCGTGAGCAAGACAAGATTTTTGCTAACCGAGATCCTCCGATAGCTGGTGAAGTCGTCTCATATGGTAGGCAGGATATAGTATGGTCTGATAACAACTCACTTTGGCGTAATCTTCGTAAAGTGTTTGCATATGAAGTCCTAAGTAATAATAACCTCCAAGCGTCTAGCACTTTTCGAGAAGGTGGAGTGAGAAAAACCATCAAGCATGTGTATGAAACAATCGGGACAGAAGTGGACATTGGTGGGATTGCTTTTTTGACATCGTTGAACGCCTTAACGAGCATGGTTTGGGGGAAAAGTTTAGTTGAAGATGTAAAAAGCACTAATCTTGGGGTTGAGTTTCGGGAGGTGATTGCAAAAATTGTGGAGCTTCTAGGAGCTGTGAATGTGTCGGACTTCTTCCCGGTGCTGTCAAGATTTGATTTACAAGGTGTTGCACGAGAGATGAAGCGGCAACAGAAGATTGTAGATGCTATTTTCGAGAGGATTATCAAAGAGAGGATAGCCATTAAACCGGAAAAAGTTGTAGAAAAAATAGGAAGAAAGGATTTCTTGCAGATTCTACTTGAGCTTAAGGAGCAAAAAGCTTCTACTTCACTCAATATTACTCAAATCAAAGCTCTTCTGATGGTATGTTCGTCCTCTTTATTATTAGTAACCTTATTTGTAGGGACTTTTACTAAATATTTAGAAAGCGATTGGTTATTGATTATCCAATAAAATGTCTATGCATATATTCAAGCTGAATTCGAGTCCTCTCGAGCCTAGCTAACCATGACTAATTTGGACCCCGAATTCCAAAGCCTGGACAAAATAGTCAAGGTGGTAACTTAAATATGGTGTTACGTGATCGACTTTCATACCCTTTTCTTTTTCACCATGGTTTCTAACTTTTTGGCCGACTAATCCACAAGGTTTGAACCCACCGCACCTCAAAGTCTCAAACCGGGTAGAGGTCTCTCTTTTCAAGAGGTTGGCATGGTCACATCATGCTTGTTTAGACCTAGCCAGAATTAAACTTGACACCTCTCACACTTTTAGTGATGATAGTCGCAAGTCTTTTACTACTAGATCACCCTTTAAGTCATAGCAAACGTAATGTATAGCTAACTATTATTTTTCGGAATTATATTTACTACTCACATTTTTAGCAAACCCAACCATGTTTCTAATATATTTGTTTGATGGAGAAAGGCCAGTATGCTTAGTCAATATTATTCTATACGACTGATATATCAAACATCCTATTTTGTTCATACAGGACATTTTTGTTGGAGCAAAAGACACAACAACAACAATGGTAGAGTGGACGATGGCCGAGCTTTTGAAAAATCCTGGCATGATGAAAAAGGTAAAAGACGAATTGAAAGAAGTTGTAGGCCTAAACAATATTGTTCAAGAATCTCATCTTTCAAATCTGAAATACTTGGACGCAGTTGTTAAAGAAACATTCCGACTGCATCCTCCACTTCCTTTGCTGATAGTCCGATGTCCAAATAAACCTTGCAATGTAGCCGGATACACAGTCCCAAAAGGTGGAAATGTCTATTTGAATGTTTGGGCTATACACAGGGATCCTCAATATTGGGACAATCCGTTAGAATTCAATCCAAATAGGTTTCTTAGTGTTGATGATGGAACAACAAAGTTTGATTATAATGGATACAATCCCAACTTTATCCCTTTTGGATCGGGTAGAAGAAAGTGTCCTGGAGTTCCCTTGGGTGAGAAAATGTTGGTGTATTTTTTGGCTTCGATGTTGCACTCGTTTGATTGGACTTTACCAAATGGCGAGTTTGAACTCTCCGATAAATTTGGCATTGTCCTAAAGAAAAATAGTCCACTTATAGCCATCGCATCACAAAGATTACCAGACAAAACCCTCTACATGTAATGGAAACTATTAATACCTTCATTGCACACTATATATGTGATAATTTCTCTATCTTCCACCGAAAAACAAATGTAAACATTTCCGTATCAGAATTTTTAAATAAGTACAATGATGATGTAGTAATATTTGGTTTAATTTTTGTTCATTTGAGATCCATTTCATTTCTGCTTTATATATACAGTGATAAGAACACATCAATCTACCAAAGGGCTTGCGTCCCAATGGTACCCCTTGTTGTGTGTGAAACTCTTCAACCAAATGGTGCGGGCTCAATTCCTGGTTAGGACATGTAAGATAGTCTGTGGTGTATTATGAGATAATTAGTTGCCGTGCTTAAAAAAAAAAAATAATAATAAAATAAAAAAAAATAATAAAAAAACTGTGTTAGTTCTGTATTAAGGCAAAACAGATAATTGTAGTACTATTTATAATGCAAACAAGTGTACCTTCAACCTCCGGATTCATGTACTTACGACAAGGTATTTTAGGAGCTAAAAGTATGCAACAACTAGCATCTCCAGCGTTCAAAAGTGCAAATTAAATACATGTTTAATAAACATACAAAAGAGTCGAGAGCTCACAACCCCTTAAAACTGTCGTCACAGATTAGAATCAACCATAATCACACCAAGTTTTCCAATACAGAATGTGCATAGTTTGGACTAATTAAAGAAATGTTGGTAATTCAAAGGACGAAATAAAAAATAAATCGACAAACGAAGCAGAAGTTTTATTCCAATTACCAACCAAATACAAAGCCAAATTCAAAGACAAATTCAAAGGTACATAAATTCTAATTCAAAAAGGTACAACTTCAATCTCTATTTATAGAGAAACTAATGGCTAAAAATGATTGCTTAATCCTAAAGCAACTCAAATTAGAAAACATACAAAAACTAATATCTATTAAAAACCAAATTTACCAAACAATTCTTAAATTTTCAATCACCTTCTAACAATTTCCACCGTGACTTAAATACCTCCATCTGTTTTAAAACAAATTAAAATTTTCAAACGCTAAAGATACTTAGCCAAATTCAAATCAAACGGTCCATTCCCAAAAACAATCCAAAACAAACGCCGACGACTTGAAAGCGAACATTCAAACGTTAACTGAGAAATTCAAAATGACTAACCAAACAAACAAACCACCTCAAACAATCAAATTTAGGCAAACAACTTCAAAAGCCCGACAAACGAATATCCAAATTTTTGAAATTCATAAATTCCAACGATCAACAAAATCCAAACGACGTGATTATAACCTATATATAGAGAATAAAGTGAACGAGTAATTGTAAGATGATGTTACTTCCATGTATGTTATCTAAACACTCTTAATGTATACATTGAACAAATACACTGTTGAATCAAATATTTTCTTTTCTTTTAACAATTATAGTTTTTGATTTTTTGACCGATTAATTTACGAGATTTAATTACATCGCTACACAAACACAAATCAGGTTAAGTGCTTCAATTCCTTTCTAAGAAAGTTGACATTATCACAACAAACTATTTTCACCAAATTAAATTAAACTTTAGAGCAACTGAAAACCATATATTCATTTATTCTGAGTATTGAAAATATAATATAAAAATACGTGTGATTTATAATATATGAATTCTATATATTTAAGTGATATATAGGACATATATGCGTACTCGAGATCGTTGTCATAATAAAAGATAGATCGTTGATTTTTGTGATAGGACATAGTTTGTCATGATATATGAGATCGTTGTCATAATAAAAGATATTATAATTATTTTCTTTCACTTTGACACTAAAGCCAAAATGCACTTATCTGGTTTGAGTGGTAAGCATTTTCGGCACATAAGTCGCAGAAACTTTGACTTGATATCAAGTTGCAAGTTGTAGCTAGCTTGGTATCAAGTATTCAAGTTGGACGCCAGAGTACATTACGCTGTGTGGTCCAAATAATCAAAATTATCTTAGGTGTTACGCCCGACTACATTGCACCGAAAATATATACCAGTCAAATATAGAGCATATTGTTTGTGAGTCATATTGTTAGCTTCGCAAAATGATATCACATATCCAATATTGGTCATGGGATTTCGTATTACTATTCACTTGTTCAATCATCACATTTGCTCTTTTATGGTGCAAGTTCTCTAGCAAGGCTGGGTTGCCTCCGGGACCTCGTGGCTTGCCCTTACTAGGGTACCTTCCATTTCTTGATCCTAACTTGCACCATGGGTACACCAAACTGGCTCAGCGATATGGACCTATTTTTAAGCTCAAGCTCGGAAGTAAGACTCACATTGTTGTTAGCTCTTCAGACCTGGCTAAAGTTGTTCTCCGTGAGCAAGACGAGATTTTTGCTAACCGAGATCCTCCGATAGCTGGTACAGTCATCTCATATGGTGGACAGAATATAGTATGGTCTGATAGCAACTCACTTTGGCGTAACATGCGTAAAGTGATTGTATATGAAGTCCTAAGCAATAAGAACCACCAAGCGTCTAGCACTTTTCGCCAAGGTGGAGTGACAAAAACCATCAAGCATGTGTATGAGACAATGGGGACAGAAGTGGACATTGGTGGGATTGCTTTTTTGACATCGTTAAACGTCATAACGAGCATCGTATGGGGGAAAAGTTTAGTTGAAGATGTAAAAAGCACTAATCTTGGGGTAGAGTTTCGGGAAGCGATTACAAAAATCGTGGAGCTGCTTGGAGCTGTGAATGTGTCGGACCTATTCCCGGTGTTGTCAAGATTTGATTTACATGGTGTTGAACGAGAGATGAAACGGCAACGCAAGATTGTAGATGCTATTTTCGAGAGGATTATCAAAGAGAGGATAGCCAATAAACCGGAAGAAGTTGTAGAAAAAATAGGAAGAAAGGATTTCTTGCAGATTCTACTTGAGCTTGAGGAGCAAAAAGCTTACACTTCACTCAATATTACTCAAATCAAAGCTCTTCTGATGGTATGTTCATCCTCTATTCCTCTTTATTATTAGTAACCTCATTTGTAGGGACTTTTACTCAATATTTAGAAAGCAATTGTTTATTGATTATCCAATAAGATGCCTATGCATATATTCATGCTTAATTCGAGTCCTCTCGAGCCTAGCTAGCTCGAGCCTGAATCATGCTTGTTGATATTGTGTCATCCCCAATCTAAGTTTGTTGAGTTGAGCTCGAACCCTATCGAGCTAACCACGACTAATTAGGAACCCGAGCTCCAAAGACTGGACAAAATAGTCAAGGTGGTAACTTAAATATGGTGTCACCTGATCGACTTTCATACCTTTTTTTTTTCACCATGGTTTCCAACTTTTTGGCCGACTAATCCTCAGGGCTTGAACCCACCGCGCCCCAAAGACTCAAACCAGGTAAAGCTCTCTCTTTTCAAGAGGTTGACGTGGTCACTTCATGCTTGTTTACACCTAGCCAGAATTGAACTTGACGCCTCCCACACTTTTAGTGATAATAGTCAGTAGTCTTTTACCACTAGATCACCCTTTAAGTCATAATCAAAGGTAATGTTTCTAATACATTTGTTTGATGGAGAAAGGCCAGCTGTTTGCCTAGTCAATCTTCTATATGACTTTGATACATCAAACATCCTATTTTGTTCATACAGGACATTTTTTTTGGAACAACGGACCCAACATCAACAATGGTAGAGTGGACGATGGCCGAGCTTTTGAAAAATCCTAGCATGATGCAAAAGGTAAAAGACGAATTGAAAGAAGTTGTAGGCCTAAACAACATTGTTCAAGAATTTCATCTTTCAAATCTGAAATACTTGGACGCCGTTGTTAAAGAAACATTCCGACTGCACCCTCCAGTTCCTTTGCTGGTAGTCCGATGTCCAAATGAATCTTGCAATGTAGCCGGATACACAGTCGCAAAAGGTGCCAATGTTTATGTGAATGTTTGGGTTATACACAGGGATCCTCAATATTGGGACAATCCTTTAGAATTCAATCCAGATAGGTTTCTGAGTGCTGATGATGGAACAACAAAGTTTGATTATAATGGATACAATCCCAACTTTATTCCTTTTGGGTCGGGTAGAAGAATGTGTCCTGGAGTTCCCTTGGGTGAGAAAATGTTGGTGTATTTTTTGGCTTCAATGTTGCACTCGTTTGATTGGACTTTACCAAATGACGAGCTTGAACTCTCCGATAAATTTGGCATTGTCCTAAAGAAAAATAGGCCACTTATGGCCATCGCATCACAGAGGTTACCCGACAAAACCCTCTACATGTAATAGAAACTATTAATGCCTTCATTACGCACTATATATGAGATAATTTCTCGATCTTCCACCAGAAAACAAATGTAACATTTCCTTATCACAATTTCTAAATAAGAATGATGATGTTGTAATATTTGGTATGATTTTTGTTCATCAACTTGATTTTTGTTTATATAGTGATAAGAACATACATCGATTAGTTAGCCTACTCACAGTAAGGGGATTCAATCCTCCTTTCTCTCTCTAGCGATCTGCAGGCGATTGAGTACCCCAGGGTGACCAAGTTTCATTTTTTTTTTTTTTTTTTTTTTTTTACTTCAAATTCAAATTTCATTAATAATTAAAACGTTACATAATAATTCAAATAAAATAAAAACATTACAACACTTATTAAAACATTACAACACTTACTAAAAACTAATAATCTAGGTTGTGGCGTTCCTTGATCGAATCTTTGATTTCATGCATTTTTTGTCGTTGTAATACGGGCAACGCTGGGTCGATTGGTGTGAGATAGAATATGAGGTCTTTTTGATATTTTTTTTTTGTCGCTCAAATTCAAGTTTTTGTTCTTCTATTGCCAATCTTCTGTCATCTTGCTCCGCTTTCTTTCACTCCAGCTCTAACTCCTTTTCCCTTTGCTCCAGCTCTTTTTTCTTCAAGTCTAGTATCCGTCTGCGAGCTCATGCTTCTTTCCCAATGACATTGACTTAATGGTTTTCCATTTGTCGGCTACCCCATCCAAATACGGAGACTTGGAATTCTCCGACGATTTCTTCTTATTTTTCTTAGCGGCATCACGACCAACTGATCGCTCATTTCGAGTCTCTTAATTATCAGGCGTATCCGAGCCGGTTTAAGAAGTCCTTTGGTTTTTTTCGAGCTGCATCTTGGCTTAAAAAAACCGGCATCTCATTTCTCTTCCAAGTCTCATGGTCCCTTAAAATTTCCCAACAATGATCCAATACAACGACATGCTTCATCATTATTTCATATTCATCACACGCTCGTTTGAAAACAGTGAGATCACTCGCACCACTTCCAAAATTGGTAAAACAATTATCGTAAATGGCACAAAATGCACCAACTCTAAGACGAATCCTATTTTTCCACTTGCTGACAATTGAGTTGTATGATCTCCCTTCACCAACATCTTTTTCAAAGTATCTAATCACTTTCTTCCAAAATCCCTTAGAATTTTGGTTGGTTCCAACTATGCTATCCTCTGACGAATCACACCAAGCCATGCACAACGCGATCTCTTCTTTGCATGTCCAAATCGCCGAATCATTCGTGGTTTCTTTCTCAACCTCTTTCTCAACCGCCTTCTTCTTACCCCTTGTAACTTGTTTCTTAGGTTTGACTGATGACATCTCTTCCGAAAAAGTGTTGTTGTCGTCATCATCAAGAAAATCATCATTCGGAACCGAATCATGATACGATCCATGACCCGAACCTTGATAACCCGGTGACATCTCTTGACTCGGATAATCCGAACCGGTTCCAACATAAAAATCTGGATTATTGCATAATTGATCCATAAAATCACAAGCATCAAGATTGATGTGGTTAATCAGAGAATAATTTTGATAATTTGAATAGGAAGACGTTGATGAGTCAATTGTTGGACGATACACCGATTCGGGGGAGCCATACATAGATTGTTGGCTTCGACGGGAGCGGCTTTGTTGTGGTTGTTGGTTGTTTTGATACGGTGGAATAAATGGACGATTCATATGACGATTCATAGCAAATGGATTGAATGTTTGTTATTGTGGAGGTTGTTGAGATTGATAATCAAGATTAGCGGGTCGGAAATTGATGTTTGGTGAGACACCGGTTAACCGGAAATTCGAATCTGGTGTCAATTGCAGGATGTTTTGTTGTAATCGGGATTTTCGGCCTTTTGGATGTGGTGTTTTCTTAGACATTTTGAATAGAGATAATTTTGAGATTTTGTGAATTGGATTGTGTTTATGTTGTGTATTTATAAGGTAGTTTAAAAGTTTGTTTTTATTTATTTTTATTTTTATTTTTTTGTTTGGTTCCAAACGGCTACATTTCAAACGGTTTGATTTTTTTTCTTTAACTTCAAACGGCTACATTTCAAACGTTAACTTGGATCAAAAAGGCAAGCAAAATGGAATTGTGAATCGATCGACCAAACGACCCATTTCCTTTTTTTTTCGTCGTGCGACCGAATCACCACACAAGGGCGATCGAATTGGATTCGATCGTGAATCTCGATAGACCATGCCTTCTGTGAGTAGCCTTATGTATAAAGGCAAAACAAATAATTACTAGTACTATTTATAATGCAAACAAGTGTACCTTCAACCTCCTGATTCATGTACTCACCACAACGTATTTTAGGAGCTAAAACTATAAAACAACTAGTATCTCAAGCGTTCAAAAGTGAAATAAAATAGTACATGTTCAATATACTATACATACAAGAGAGTCGAGAGCTCATAACCCATTAAAACTTTTGTCACTGATTAGAATCTACCATAATCGCACCAAGTTTTTTTAATACAGAATGTGCATTGTTTTGACTAAAGAAACGTGTTCACAATTTGCTTTTAATATAATACTGAATATGTAGTTTTTGATGCTTGTGTATACAATATACTTGACGGACGTAAGATTGGAATGTCATGAAATTTGATTCTTGTTTGTGCTATTTGAAATTTTCACTGTTGCTGTCAAGCTTTACCTGAGGTTAGTTTCTGTTATGCGTAATGAGTTGATTATATTATCTTTTTCCGGTGATGTCATAAACTCATAATAGATGCTGAAAACCCCGATGGAATCAAAATATGATCCCGGATTCAGTGGTAACTTATATAGTTGTACCATACTCATTTCTCTGCACCAAAGTTACTAGAGTTGTGATGTGACTTTTGAATTCAAATTGGACTATGGACAATTGGGGCACAATTTTATGCTGCAGAAAAGATAATTTTTAGAAAATAGTATAGTACGAGTAATATTATAAGTATCAGCTACGCTTCAATAAGTCTCTAGTGAATCTGGTCAAGTTTTGACATCGGTCATAACACATTTTTTATACACTATAATGTTTTAGAAAGATTGTCTAAACAAGTTATTATACCAACGACGTACTAAAACTAACGTCATTAAGCATGTATTCATGTCTTAAATGTTTTTTATTGACAAATTGTCATTTCTCAAAAACCATCATAATAAGATTTTCGTGTTTTAAGGAATTTGTGCTTAGTCAAGTTTGTGCCAGTTTGGTCATATGTTTGAGGTTTCTCGACATAAAATCCGCCCTCAATCATCTACTGAGCTTGGAGGTTTCCACTTCAAAAATCTTTTGTAAAAGTGGTGCATCTGGTCAATTAAATCCAATTTGTTGTAAATGTAATGAACAAGAACACCAGAATGAGTGAGGAAGAGAATTCTTATTATTGAGATGTATTCATAATGTTACAATAGAAGGTATTTAAAAGGAAAACCCTAACTTGTTAATCAAGATTAGGATGAATACACATAAGCCCATAAGCACATAATATTTTATAATACTCCTCCTTGGAAATTCATCATTCATTATACTTCATAGACTGTCTCATCAAAAACCTTATCTAGAAAAACCCAATGGGATACAAAAACTTGATGAAGGAAAAGAGTGCAGTGTGTATAATGCTCCTCCTCCTCAATTTAATGTGTATATTTCAAGCATCGAATGCTAATCTTCTAAACGAGTTGCTCGTATACTTTTGTTGGAAACAACTTTACAATGAAGTCCATCAAATTGATGATATTAAGAATAAGTCCTGTAAAAATGACAAAAGATATATGTGTAGCTTCCAACCCAATATCAAATTAATTGGTTGTAAAGCATACAATGCATGTACAAATATTAAAAGAGAAAAATACACTCTTGTGATGCATATTAATTAAAAAATTGGCATCTAAACCTCAATTGTACTCATATATGGTACTTGAGGACCAATTATTTCTTTGAGACATGCATGTGCAAAAACAATTTATATAATATGCGTCCAAAATCATGTGGATCCATATACAGATTCATTTAACTTTATCAAATAAAGTTATTGAGAACTTTATTAATCGTATCTACAAGTTGAAGTTGTAAGCCATGCTTGAGACATTACAGATCATTCCTCATTTAGAGCGAATTAAATACTTCAATATTGATTGTCTCGTAAAATATCAATAAGATATTTATATCCACCTCGAGACAATATGTCTTTTAATAATCAACTTTGTGTTTTTGTGAATTTATTTATTCACAACTCATGTCTTAAAATATATAACTTTAGAGCTCTTATTTCGGTCTAGCACAAAAACCAATTTATATCGAATAGATTTTACACATTGACGTGTACGAACTTCACTTGTCAAGACTTTTAGTATTTGCAAGATACTAAGTCCTTTTATGTTGGCCAATCATTTCGTTGAGCGCACATTTGGATATTAATTGACATTTGATCTTCATCATGCATAATAGCAAGCAATATATTGTATGTAGACAAATTTATCGACTTCGTTTATATTTCGATTCCATATAACTTTAGACATGATATAATTTATTAAGATCTCATTAGCTATTTGAGGTTCTTTGGAACATTCAAGTCTAGTGTCTCATTATGAGACTATCATGGGGTCTTTTATACCTCGAATAACCATCTTGTTTTCATGCTCCATATTTTTCATCGAGGATTTTATTTGGAATCGATTTGTCTACCATGCTTGAGGCATGTCATAATAAAATAGTGTTCTTGAGGGACACCTTATAATCAGAGCATGAGTAGCTGAAATTTTGTTTTTAGCCAATGTTTATTTATGTCTATTAGATTATCCATTTTAATAATCAATTTATAAAATTTCTTTCGAGGATCAACATAATATGATAATTCACTCTGAATTTGCAGCTACTTCTCTCCACCTGAAGGAATTATCCATGTTCTATATTCCATATATGTGCATTTAGGTGAAGTAATTTGCACACAAAAAAATAAAAATGGGATATGTTGGTTTATAACCAAAACCAATTATAAAATGGAGGATTTATAATAACATATTGGCATAATGCTAATTTTGTTTGTTGTGTATATTATAATATAGCCCCATACAACAACAACAAATTTCTCTCAATGTCATTGAAGATTTTAAGTAATTCATCGAATATTCATGATGAAATACTTACTCTGGAATGTTAGGCTCATTTTGAGCTATTAATCATGCAAACTTGAGGTTGCAATCTGATGACCATTTAGATGATGCATCGATTTTAAACTCTAAATGATTCATACAATGGATTTTTATGCCTACATATATCCATTTCTTTTCTTTCCAGAAAATTGAGGAATTGAGTCCTCATTCTAGTTGATAGATTAACAATCAACTTCTTTTGAGAGATAATACCATTTATATTAAAGAATCTTATTCTTCTATAGTTTCGCATCATTAATGACTCGGGATGGTGTAACCGGTCATGCCAAAAATATTATAATTATAGTTCATAAACTTATGTTATGGCTATGATTAGCTTTTACTAATATTTATATAATGCATGTCGAGGAAGATACAAAAGAATATAATGCATCCTTAATATTTAACTTCGTTCCTCATGACAATTTTATATTTCTTTTACGGAGCAAAATGTGCTAGCATAGATTCTTAAATCTATGAATATAGTGTGTAATATCTTTGATACACTTGTATATTGCATACATCACATTGCATTTTTGCATAAATAGCATTTTTGTTTGCTCCTTTCTTATTGTATTTTCGCCACTACTAGTGGTTGTCATTGTCATACTACCTCGACCATAGCATTTACCATGATAAATGATTTTTAACCATTTATCGTTACATTATCACATTCACATTAGGGAATGAGGATCTCATATTGATCATTTTATCTCATTCACTTGAGGGAATGAACATCTTATATTGATCATTTTATCACATTCGCTTGAAGGAATGGAGATCTTTATGTTGCAACTTGAGGTTGCCAACCAGTTTCTTTAACATGACAATATGGAGCAAATTTAGTAAACGGGTTTATCGTGTTTGAAACATGCCCATTTGTTTTATATCAAAGCATCGTTCTCGATATATGAGTATATTCGAGGTATTAACCATCTCATCGCATTTTTTCTTTTCATCATTCAGATGTACAACTTAATATTGCGAAAAATGTGCTCGCATTTGCAAGAATCTCTTGCTTATGATGGTCAAATATTTCTTTTAGATTTTGACATACATTTAACGGATTTTTCACCGTTATATATTTTCTTTTTAATTCAGATCTAACACTGAAATTGTGAGACCGAACTCGCTTATGCTTTATTTTTTTTAATGCAGCTTGAGGTGCATACAATCATAGCGAGATTTTTGGGAATATTACTTACTTTTGTGTGGTAATGTATCTTTGAGATCTTACCATAATTTAACGAATCTTTTATCGTTAAGCTAAGTATTCCCTTTTAAGGTCCTCACGAAGAAGATGAAGTTCTCCTAAACATTTTTACAGTTAAAATAGATCTTAACATCAAAAGCCCACACAAATATTAGGAACAAAAGTCCAAAATTGCAACAAATTTTAATTGACCATAAATTACATGCACTGATCTGAAGTTCAAATGTATATGACCGGCAACATATAAACCTTAAAGTCTAAAAGAATCCAACTAGTTATCCCTTTAGTTGGGATTATTAACCAAACTTAAGATCAAGACATACATAGTATCAAATCACTTAGTATAGCAAGCATCATTCATTCTCAAATTATATAGGTGCAGACAATTTATACGAGCCAAATAACATTGTATGAATAAGAATCAATATCTTGAATAACGGATTAAAATAATTACTAACATGATCATTTACAAAAGAAATTTACACACAAATAGGTATTAGTAAATTAATGCTCATAGATCATAGTGATTTTTTATTTAACAAATACTATTAATCAGTAATTAGTAATTCACGTCAGCTTATTTATTTTTTATTTTAATACTCAAACAAGCATATATATATAATACTAGTATTTAACATGGGTTCAAGATTTACCTTGAATAAAAACTGAATTGACCGAATCAATTGCTCCCTTTATTGAATTGTGAGCCGTAATATATATCAAAGCAGTTATCTAAACAAAAATTGTTAGTGTATACAATCAATCAATAACATGCCAAGGTACAAGGGATATCAAAGAGCATATGAGGAGATGCAAAGACACTTCGCAACAAAGAATCATAATCATATTGTGATCATGCATGTATGTAATTAATACAATTTAATCAACATTGGGTACTAAGATTATTTTTCGAATTAAAATACGTATGCACTGACTTTTGATATTGATGATCACAATTACATCAACTTATAATAAGCATATATTTTCACATATCTAGAAATATCCAAAAAATCATTAATATGCTCACATATTTTTAATTTAGTAATAGATATGATCACTAAAGTTGTTTTAAAAAAACAAATATATTTAATAAACGTAGAGATTTACCTTTTTGAGATTTAAATTAAAACGTAAGATTCCTTTTGTAATTACACCTTAAACTTCTTCGTTATCTTCTCGAAAATAAACTACATATTTATAAGTATAAATTCATTTGTAATCAAAACATAAGATTCCTTTAACAATATTTATACTCATTGAATATGTTTGACAATGTTATAGAACTGTTTAGATACAGAGGAAACAAAAGAATTATACAATAACATAAATATCTACAATTAAGTAATCATAAGACAAATAACAATAGAATGTAAAAATTCTACGAAAAAATTTACCTTATTTGATTCACTTGAGGGAATCATAATAGAACTTGTGGTTCTAATTTTTTTTTTTCTCTACATAACATGAAGTTATGCTATTGATTTTATTGATTGAATCATATTAGAACATGAAGTTCCTTTTTTTTTTTTTTTTTTTTTCTAACATAACATGAGGTTATGTTATTGATCCAATTGATCAAACCATATTAGAACTTGAGGTTCTAATGTATTATCTCTCACATAACTTGAGGTTATGTGATCATGATTATGTTCATCGTAGTATAACTTGAGGTTCATACTTTTTTTTTTTCTAAGCATAACGTGAGGTTATAATATTGTGATTATCTTGAGAGAATAATAACTGAACTTGAGGTTCATTAAAAGAGATACAATAACTTGAGGTTATTGTATTCTTAATTTATTCATTGTAATAAAACTTGAGGTTTTATTATGAATAAATATAATCATAACATGAGGTTATGATATTGATTCATGAAAGAATCATATTAGAACTTGAGGTTCTAATAATAATTTTTTTTCTACAATAACATGATGGCTTTGTTGTTTTAATTCTCTCTTTGTAGTCACGATAAAACATCTATTGTTTTTATAAATTACATGAGAGTTTGAAAAATTAACAATAGAATATAAGATAATTCTCGTATGTAATCACAATAGAACATTTGTTGTTCTTGTAAATCACAATAGAGTTTAAAAAATAAAAATAATAAGATATTACTTTAGAATTCCATATCTATTTTTCTGTTTTTATTATTTTGTTATAGCATCATGATTTACGTATTGCACAACTTATATATGAAACAATATATTAACGTTATAATGTTAACTAGAAGCAAAAAGAATTCATACGAAGCAAACTTTCTTGATACTCAAAATCTAATTGATTGTTTATTTGTTAACTTGTAATGTTATAACAAATACATTAATTTAAACCCACTATTATAATTAAAACAAATATATTATATGAAGCGTATAATAAACATATACCATCACTGATTTCTTTTTGTCAAAGAATTAAAGGAGTTATAGTATCAAATAAATACTTCACGAGTTGACATGATTATCAATGTATAATCAAATTTACCTCTTGTAGGTGAACCATGATCATTGATGAACATCAAATCACTGTGATCGTTACTTACAACTGATCTCTTCTTGATTTTTTTTTAAGCTTTTGTGCTGATAACATAAGAACACCAGAATGAAAGAGGAAGAGAATTATTATTATTGAGATGTATTCATAATGTTACTATAGGAGGTATTTATAAGGAAAACCCTAACTTGTTAATCAAGATTAGGATAAATAGACATAAGCCCTTAAACTCATAATATTTTACAATACAATTTGTTTCCATCTGGTTTAGCAAAATTGCATATTTGCATGGGTACTCCTTACAACTTTGGAAATGCCAAGACCATCCCTATTAAAAAGTTGGGCTAATGGTCTGAAAATGCATCAAAGTTACCACAATTTCTTTTTGTATGCTTTAAACTTTTAATTTTCTTATTGTAGCATCTAACTTTCTTAATTTTCCTATTGTACTCGTCCAACTTCCTTAATCATTCTATTGTACGCATTCAACTTCCTAAATTTTTATATTCGTAGGCATTCAGCATCCTTAATTTTCATATTGTCACGTAATTTTTTTCCCGCTCAGTCTATGTCTTTTCGAAAAAGCGTATGTTGTTTCCATGAGAAATCATTGGTGTGGATATCATCTCTGGGTGGTACAATAACGATTTTCGCAATTTACTCTTAACTTTTGTCACACCCCCAAAATCGGGTCCAGCGGAAGCTTACATGTAGCTGGGGTGTAACTCAATTGGTATTACAACACAAGTTCAAAAATGGTTTTCACTTCAATCATTTAGAATAAAATCATTTAACCAAAAGTGTTGAATATACATTGTTAAAAGTAGTGCAGAAGTAGGCCTTTAAAATAGTTAAAAACGGTCCCCAAATGAATAATCAGAGTCTTCTATGACCATGCCATGCCCTGCCAAAACCTCCAGTAGCGTGCCATTGCTTAATACCTAAAAATACATGTTAAAGTGTCAACACGAGGTGGGTGAGTTCATAGAGTCTTGTGAAAAAGAATTGTTATGCATATGAATGAAGATTTCCCAGCAAAGGCATCGTAAATCCACTCAGTTCCAAGTCCCGCCATAAGAGACTTGTAACCTGTGTGTTTACGACCCACTGCCAAATATGATTTGGTTTATGTAAACAAAAGTAATATGTGGACCAAGATTCAAAGATAAGTGGAATTCGACCAATACATTTGGCTACGTGACCAATTCATTCGGTTATGTTACCCGTACATTTGGTGATGTGACCCGTTCATTCGGTGATGTGACCCGTTCATTCGGTTATGTGACCCGTACATTCAGTTATGTGACCCGTTCATTCAGTCATGTATGTACATAGTGGTGGAGCCGGTTCATTTGGTTAAGTGTGCATAATAATGGAAAAGGCTTGGGTCCAAAGGTAAAAAGGATTAAGTGTGAGGCAAATGAATATACACTACATTCGATTGAGTAACGAATTCATAACTGGAGCAAATAAATGTTTGACTAAACATGTAGCATAATAAATTAAATCAAGTATACATTTAGATGAAAGTGAGCATGTATTCTCCCCCAAAGAGTTTACCAAAACAATTGAAAGAGTAGGGGCTATGACTCACCTCGTGCGATAGCTACGATGACAAAAGTGGATACACTGAAAATGAGGCACGATCTCTAACCGCAACCTAATATGAATGATATGATCTATTGTAAGAAATGAAATGATGCTACACATGCAAATACGTATGTGATCGATACCACTCGTGAAACTTGAAAATAATGTTTATCGTCGAAAAATACATTTTTGACGTTTCGTTAAGTTAATAAACACTTCTCATGAAAATATATTAAAACGGTACTCCACGATCCTTATTTGGTGTTCTACCAGCAAATATCGTGTTTTCGTCGTAAAGAAAATATGCCTAAATGGCTTCGCAAAACTAGTCACAAAATATCGTACGTTAAGTGTTAGTGATGAAACTCGGCGTTTTTGAAAACCTTGCAACAATATCTAGAAGTCATGTCATTTAACTTTTACGGGTCTCGGCGGTCAAGAAATATGGCTTTCAATGTCGTTACTTGAAAAATATAGTTTTCAACACTAAGCAACTTTTATTACCAAAAGCTGTCAATTTTATTATAAGTTTTGTCGGGTTTCAAACATGTATATCTTGGTCGTTATGAACTCGTTTTCTACGTTCTTTATATCCCCGGAATCGTATTTATATATACTAATATATTTTCAGTAGTTTGGCTCCTATAGATTACGTCTAACGCCTCTTTTTGTCCGTCGAAATTCGTCCAACAGCAAGTACATTTTCAGAAAATAGTTTTCGTCGTTAAACTTGCAAAAATCATATCTCCTTCGTTATAAACTCGTTTTAATCCGTTCTTTCGCCCATATCTTCGTTTTTGAAAGTATTTTCTAAATCTATAGCCCAATGTTACCCGGAAACCCCTGAGTTTTCTGTATTTTACAAAAATGGACAGCAACTTTCTAATAGTGGTTAAAATAGACTTTTCTAGTTTAATACTTGTTCAAAACTTAACCAAACTACTTCAAATCAACTCGACAAGTACCCAATCCTAGCATACACCTTCTTAGGGTGCCATGGGGTTCTAAATATCACCAATCTTGGTGGATCTCTTGAAGTTACTAATAAAAATTATAGATCTAAAATTAAAGAGTATTATTGTATAAAGTGGTATATATAACATATATATTTGCATAGCTAGTTACTAAAACATCAAAATATATTAAATGAAAGTATGAAAAGTTAGAAAAATTTACTTGAAGCTTACTTGATGTTTTGAGATGATTTGGATGAGAATACTTAAAGAACCTTGGGATTTTTATTTCAAAATCTTAACTAGGAGTACAAATAAGACTTGATTATGACTTGATCTTCAAAAGTTTATGGTTTCTTCTTGTTCTTGTGTTGTTGGCCGAACCATATGATGGAGAGAAAGGAGAAAGAGTTTTGCTAGTTTATTTTTATTACATGTGCCAAATGAAGTATAATATCTAGTAGTTTTGATATATATTATTTGCAAGACATAAAGTACCATTATTAAATGAAGTAAGTGCAATTTTTCAAGATTGTAAGAAAAGGGAATGGGGAGGGGCGGCTAAGGGATGGGAGTGAAAAAAAATATTGGATTTTGTAAGATATTTGTTGTATATTTAGTGTTTTAAGTGATACCGGGTACCGAGTTTGCTAGAAATAAAGTTTAACTGTACCAAATAAAATGTGACGACGTTGTAAAAATTATAAAATTACATTCCTGATAAGAGTCGGGTGTTAAAATAATTATCGTATTGAAATATCGTGATTCGACGTAATTATAGTCGTTTACCGGAAAATATAGCAATAGGTCTCGAAACACCGGGTAAATTAATAATATAAATTTTATATAATTATAATGAGTATGAAAATATATTAGGATCGTAGACGGAAGTATCGGGTATATATTAGTAGTAAAACTGAGTGGTAACGTTAATTACAAATTAAGCATACGTAAATTGAAATAATGCATATCCGTGTAGGACCTAAAGTGCTGATGATGATACTAATGATATGTAGACTACTCCAGTCTATATGACGTGTCCCTACTGATGATGCATGAATTCGCAGATTAACCTGACCGGTTACGCGAATTTGAATACCCGTAAACTAGATTTATGAAATGATGAACAACAATCGAGAATAGTGATTTCCTTCCGGGAATGAATAGTGTCATATGAATAGTAAAATTTTCGAACGCTTCTTGGAATCTCAAACTAACTCCAACAACGATGAATAGTAAAATGATGAATAGTAACTTCCCGAGATGAATAATGAAATTTTGACGTTTGAAAAAGGACCTGAAATTACGAGTTGTGACAGTCTTCCCCTCTAACAGGAACTTCGTCCTGAAGTTAAGTTTATGTTGGTCTCTAGAGTGGTATTGGTGAAAAGATGATGATATTTATCATGTAAACTACTGAGCTCTAATGGGAGCTCAAGTCTGATGGTCACTAGGCTCATTCTGTCTGAAATATTTAATGGTCCAATGTATCTCGGGTTTATCTCTCCATGTTTGTGAATTGTGTCTCAATGATGTTGTCCTTGGGTTCATGTGATATATATTGTTGTAAGTGAATCCAATTTATAGCAAATGGTCAACCCAACCATTTCCAGAATCAATCACACCCGATTTGGGCATATCTCCCTATGTTTGAATCATTCTCTAATTCTGACCATTGGTCTGAAGATGATAGGTGGTGTGGTTCCAAAGGAATCTTAATGAAATCTGCCAGAAGTTTGGGGTGAATTGAATTCCTCTATTAGGAATAATTGAAATGGATATCATGAATTTTGTGAAAAAACTTACAAGGTTAAGTCCGTCAAAGGGTGTTGTTGAAAATAATAGATTAGGATAAGGATGTGATCCTCCGCAGGATGTCATGAATTGAGTCTTTCTCCACCTACGTTGCTTAGTCTCCATTACTAAGATTTTCCCCAAGCTCTATGTCATCAAATCACAAAATCCTAAATGTACAAGTGATGTAATATAGTGATCGATTTTCAAAGTTTGTTTTGAGATTGTGTGTTTTGTTCATAAACCTTCCCTGAATAAATGAATTTACAACTTTAAGCAAACGACTTTCCAAGTAACATTTTTTTTGATGTTTCAAAATTTAATAGTTATGCAAGATAGGACAATTTTCAACATAAGGTGGATAATATGGTTTACCAAAGATTGATGTTTAAAATTTCCTAACATTCAATAGTTTTGTAAAAGATTAACCAAAAGGAATTTGCTTGTCAAAATAAGTGCCTCAGGAAAGTATTTCTTACAAGATATATGTTTTGTATAACTATAGTTTGGAGAAAAATCCATTTAAAAGTGAAAGTATTAAGAAGATAAAATAGTCGGGAGGTATGTCTGCACAAATGCATAGGTGTCTAACATGTTTGAATAATGTCTATTTGTGAGGACATGTTCAATTGAAGGTTTTATAGTATTGGTTAAGAGGTTGGATTTATCTCTATGGTGTTGCTTAGTGAGCACTCGTATCTAAACGAATCTTGTAATTCAGTCAAGCCAATACTTTCTAGATGATAGAATTTTGGCGATCAGGCCAGTGATAGTGGTTCGAATTATTTTGTGATATCCTGAGATTTCTGTTGAGTTTTGAATGGTCTTAATGTACCGAGGGATCCTCCTCATAGATGGTATGGAAAGTCTTTCCTAGAGGGGGGGTCATTGATAATATCCACTTATTAATATTGGGAATAGTGAGTGACGAGTGACATCGGAATCTATAGAGTGTAAGCTAATTCCTTATATATATATAGGGATGGGGGAAAGGAAATGATAGTGATGGTGAGAAGGGAAAAGACTGTGACAACTACGACAAAATGGGATTCTGATAAAAGAAAATACTGTGATGTAAGTGTATTGTGCATAAATGTAAATGTTAATGAGATGAAATGACCAGTTGACCTGCTTCCAATCAGTGGTTCACGAAGTGATGAAAAGTATGAATGCTCTGACAACGAGTGTATACACACACATAAATGAAACATTTGGAAATTGAGTAGAGGATTCAATCCAGACAAAATTTTATTATAACCATTCTCAGTGTTGCAAAATTCATCTCTGAGTCAGACATAGGTGGTCAGCCTATATCTCACTATCCCGGGTTTAATATAGATGACCAGTCTATATCCCACCGAGGTTCCATGAATTTTGAAATACTCAACTCAGTTATACTAAAACTATGTCCTTCACAAATACAAAGACGTTCTGAAAGACTAAGGCAAGTGACCAAACTCGAGGTCGAATGATGAAACTATGCAAGGAGAAGGCGTAACAATGAGATGCATATGTTATGTAAGCATACTAATAGGGAACACAATTATGGTAATCAACTAGATTAAATAAGTATGATATATCAGATAATGAGACACAAATCTCATCACTTATGTCAGCAACTAACCAATAATGAGGCTTCAGCTTGGCAGGCAGGCACGTGACGGTCATAGGGTTAAGTTTTCGTGAAAGTAGCTATAGTCTAGGTTTTAAAAACAATTAGTTCGCTATAGCCAAAGCTCTGATACCAATCTGTCACACCCCCAAAATCGGGTCCAGCGGAAGCTTACATGTAGCTGGGGTGTAACTCAATTGGTATTACAACACAAGTTCAAAAATGGTTTTCACTTCAATCATTTAGAATAAAATCATTTAACCAAAAGTGTTGAATATACATTGTTAAAAGTAGTGCGGAAGTAGGCCTTTAAAATAGTTAAAAACGGTCCCCAAATAAATAATCGGAGTCTTCTATGACCATGCCATGCCCTGCCAAAACCTCCAGTAGCGTGCCATTGCTTAATACCTGAAAATACATGCTAAAGTGTCAACACGAGGTTGGTGAGTTCATAGAGTCTTGTGAAAAAGAATTGTTATGCATATGAATGAAGATTTCCCAGCAAAGGCATCGTAAATCCACTCAGTTCCAAGTCCCGCCATAAGAGACTTGTAACCTGTGTGTTTACGACCCACTGCCAAATATGATTTGGTTTATGTAAACAAAAGTAATATGTGGACCAAGATTCAAAGATAAGTGGAATTCGACCAATACATTTGGCTACGTGACCAATTCATTCGGTTATGTTACCCGTACATTTGGTGATGTGACCCGTACTTCATTCGGTGATGTGACCCGTTCATTCGGTTATGTGACCCGTACATTCTGTTATGTGACCTGTTCATTCAGTCATGTATGTACATAGTGGTGGAGCCGGTTCATTCGGTTAAGTGTGCATAATAATGGAAAAGGCTTGGGTCCAAAGGTAAAAAGGATTAAGTGTGATGCAAATGAATATACACTACATTCGATTGGGTAACGAATTCATAACTGGAGCAAATAAATGTTTTACTAAACATGTAGCATAATCAATTAAATCAAGTATACATTTAGATGAAAGTGAGCATGTATTCTCCCCCAAAGAGTTTACCAAAACAATTGAAAGAGTAGGGGCTATGACTCACCTCGTACGATAGCTACGATGACAAAAGTGGATACACTGAAAATGAGGCACGATCTCTAACCGCAACCTAATATGAATGATCTGATCTATTGTAAGAAATGAAATGATGCTACACATGCAAATACGTATGTTATCGATACCACTCGTAAAACTTGAAAATAATGTTTATCGTCGAAAAATACATTTTTGACGTCTCGTTAAGTTAATAAACACTTCTCATGAAAATATATTGAAACGGTACTCCACGATCCTTATTTGGTGTTCTATCGGCAAATATCGTGTTTTCATCGTAAAGTGACACTTTTAATAACTTGAAAATATGCCTAAATGGCTTTGCAAAACTAGTCACAAAATATCGTACGTTAAGTGTTAGTGATGAAACTCGGTGTTTTTGAAAACCTTGCAACAATATCTAGAAGTCATGTCATTAACTTTTGACCATACGGGTCTCGGTGGTTAAGAAATATGGCTTTCAATGTCGTTACTTGAAAAATATAGTTTTCAACACTAAGCAACTTTTATTACCAAAAGCTGTCAATTTTATTATAAGTTTTGTCGGGTTTCAAACATGTATATCTTGGTCGTTATGAACTCGTTTTCTACGTTCTTTATATCCCCGGAATCGTATTTATATATAATAATATATTTTCAGTAGTTTGGCTCCTATAGATTACGTCTAACACCTCTTTTTGTCCGTCAAAATTTGTCCAACAGCAAGTACATTTTCAGAAAATAGTTTTCGTCGTTAAACTTGCAAAAATCATATTTCCTTCGTTATAAACTCGTTTTAATCCGTTCTTTCACCTATAGCTTCGTTTTTGAAAGTATTTTCTAAATCTATAGCCCAATGTTACCCGGAAACCCCTGAGTTTTCTGTATTTTATAAAAATGGACAGCAACTTTCTAATAGTGGTTAAAATAGACTTTTCTAGTTTAATACTTGTTCAAAACTTAACCAAACTACTTCAAATCAACTTCACAAGTACCCAATCCTACCATACACCTTTTTAGGGTGCCATGGGGTCCTAAACATCACCAATCTTGGTGGATCTCTTGAAGTTACTAATAAAAATTATAGATCTAAAATTAAAGAGTATTATTGTATAAAGTGGTATATATAACATATATATTTGCATAGCTAGTTACTAAAACATCAAAATAATTAAATGAAAGTATGAAAAGTTAGAAAATTTTACTTGAAGCTTACTTGATGTTTTGAGATGATTTGGATGAGAATACTTAAAGAACCTTGGGATTTTTATTTCAAAATCCTAACTAGGAGTACAAATAAGACTTGATTATGACTTGATCTTCAAAAGTTTATGGTTTCTTCTTGTTCTTGTGTTGTTGGCCGAACCATATGATGGAGAGAAAGGAGAAAGAGTTTTGCTAGTTTATTTTTATTACATGTGCCAAATGAAGTATAATATCTAGTAGTTTTGATATATATTATTTGCAAGACATAAAGTACCATTATTAAATGAAGTAAGTGCAATTTTTCAAGATTGTAAGAAAAGGGAATGGGGAGGGGCGGCTAAGGGATGGGAGTGAAGAAAAATGTTGGATTTTGTAAGATTTTGTAAGATATTTGTTGTATATTTAGTGTTTTAAGTGATACCGGGTACCGAGTTTGCTAGAAATAAAGTTTAACTGTACCAAATAAAATGTGACGACGTTGTAAAAATTATAAAATTACATTCCTGATAAGAGTCGGGTGTTAAAATAATTATCGTGTTGAAATATCGTGATTCGACGTAATTATAGTCGTTTACCGGAAAATATAGCAATAGGTCTCGAAACACCGGGTAAATTAATAATATAAATTTTATATTATTATAATGAGTATGAAAATATTAGGATCGTAGATGGAAGTATCGGGTATATATTAGTAGTAAAACTGAGTGGTAACGTTAATTACAAATTAAGCATACGTAAATTGAAATAATGCATATCCGTGTAGGACCTAAAGTGTTGATGATGTTACTAATGATATGTAGACTACTCCAGTCTATATGACGTGTCCCTACTGATGATGCATGAATTCGCAGCTTAACCTGACCGGTTACAAGAATTTGAATACCGGAAACTAGATTTACGAAATGATGAACAACAATTGTGAATAGTGATTTCCTTCTGGGAATGAATAGTGTCATATGAATAGTAAAATTTTCGAACGCTTCTTGGAATCTCAAACTAACTCCGACAACGATGAATAGTGTGGTGATTAGTAAATGATGAATAGTAACTTTCCGAGATGAATAATGAAATTTCGACATTTGAAAAAGGACCTGAAATTACGAGTTGTGACAACTTTCGTATAAAAAGTTTCATTTTGAGAGGTGTTTGTTTAAGCTTATTTAAAGGGCTTATAAGTTTATTAGCTTATATAACAAAAATAAGCCTAATTAAGTGTTTGACTAAGCTTATATATTTTAGCTTATGAGCTTATATGAGAGGGTTTTGATAAGCCTCAATTTTGAGGCCTAGACTTATATAAGTGATGCTATAAAAAGAATTTTATACCCTTATTTACTAACTTACAAAAATAACTACAAAAATAATTCAGAATGTGGACAAGCTTGGTAAAGCAGGTGAAACGGTTAAAGTTGCCCTTGGAAATTTCCGTAACCACCTCATGCCTAAGTTGCTTGCAGTTCCAAACATTGAAAAGTTTGCATATCTCGTCGCTGAGCAGAGGAATGTTGTTTTCTTGACCTATTTAGTAAGCTCGTAATATTTAATGCGCTGTAGACAAAGTTTGATTATCTTATGAAAGAACGCTGAAATGCGAAGTGATATTTGCTAATCTGTTGAACGCCTATTTGATGGATCTAAACACACCTTGATCTGTGTTAGAATGATACTTTGAGTTATACTACCAAGTATGCGGAATCTACTTAGTAATACTTACACTGGTACAAAAATGGCCTTTCGTCACACATGGTCGATTTCAAATGGTCACACTGTAACATATTTACGTGACTAAATGTATGAAAATAAAATAAACAGCCACACTCAATCCGACTTGTGTGACCATTTCGGAAGATATATGTCACACATTTGTGTATTTATGTGACTAGAGGGTAGCTGGTAAATATTTTTCGATCATTTAGTCACATTTAATTTGGGACGTGTGGCCGATACAAATCAGCTTTAAGCATTAGTCACACTACAGATATACATATGTGACAAATATATGTCACACAATTGAAGAGTGTGACCAAAATAGATATATGGTCACATGAAGTAATTGTGTATGTGACTAAATTATATAGTCAAGTTTGTCAAACATTATTTAAACGTGACTGCTATTCTTTGCTGAATATTTAGCCACATAGCATTTGAAATGTTTGACAACTAAAAAGTAAGTTTGAAGCGTTAGTCACGATATGCATTTAATAGTGACAAATATATATGTCACACACTTGAAGAGTGTGGCCAAATGTCATATATGGTCACACGAAACCATAGAAACATGATTAAGTGTAACGAAAATTCGATACATATGGTCACGTAAGTAAATATGTGTGTCTAAAGTGTAGTGTGTGTTTGCTTGCCACAACCTAATGTGTATAGTCACATTTAATTGTAGCATGATCATGTGACTATAGGCTTTACAATAGTCACACCATATCACAAATGTGTATCTAAATTATGTTTATTGCGACATTATAAGGGTATCATATGTGCAATACATTCAAAATAGTCACATTGTGATATTTATGTGACTATTATTTATAGCAAAATGTGATATTTAAGTGTAACGAAAATTCAAAATATGTGCAACACATTCAAAATTAATGTTGCTAGGCATAAATTAATGTTACTAGGAATAAATCAAGCTTAATGAATAGATGAAAAATCAAGCTTAATCAAGCTTTAATGAAGCAAGAAAGTTAAAATTCATATATAATAAACCAAAAAAAAAAACATTAGTATCCATATATAACAAAAGTAAAATAAAGCAGTTCATACATATAAAAAGTTTAACAATTAAATTTCGGAGATTTCGCCGGATCAAATGACAAATGCACATTATCGTAGTCAATGGAGTCGAATCTCTCTTCCTCACTCAAAAATCCAACATCAGCCGCATCATCTTCCACTAAACCAACCCGCGACTTTGATCGCTTATATTCCTTCTCATCTTTCTTAATTTGAAGCAAACTTGCTTTGCGTCTTGCCTTGTTTCTTCAAGAACTCTACGACTCATACCACTCTTCAATGTTAAATACCTTCTCTGGTTTCCTGAAATCAAATAAGCATTAGATGATAAATTTATAGATTATCCTTTTAATTTGGTATTCTTAATTATATGATGTATATAATGTAACATTCTAACACAATTTCATAACTGATTACCTAATTAGCTACCAATTGATAACCATTTTTATAAATTCATAAAAGCTTAATACACCAAAATTATTATGGATTAACTAACTTCTACTAGGAAAAAAAAGTCAACATGTACGTACATAACATCTTTACAAACTTTGAATGTTTATGTGTACAAAAGTTTAATTAGTAGTACTTACTTTGAACACTTCTTCTTTGATGAAAGTTTAATTACGTGTACAAAAGTTTCATAAAAGCTTAATAATCCAAAATTATCTTATGTTTCTTTGTTAATCAAGTTATCGATTAAATTACTATATGATCAAGTTATCTTTTTGTTGGTTAATTGTGTTATGTTGCTTTGTTGACTATGTTACGATGCTTTGTTAAAAGTCAAACAAAGATTGTCAAACTTGATTGTCATTTGCAAAAGTCAAAGATTGTCAAACTTATCTTATGGGCAACTCCGGGTTTGGATTGGAATTTGGGTGAATGCTAGTAACTCAGAACTTAATACTGCTTGGCATAACTTAATGCTGCTAGGGATAAAAATAAAATGCCACAAAAATTAACCGATTCATATTCAGCTCATTAATGAGAAAAATTGAGCAATGACAACATGTTTATTCATAAAGTCAAATAAAGTAGTACAAACGGATTACACAGGTTTATTCAAATTACTTCCTAACTCAACTAATACATTTTCTTTTTACCCTTCCCTTTTGAACAAACTTTGGGCATTTTTGGTTCCCATGGTTTTATACCCTTGTCTTCACAAGTCTTAGCATTGGGCAGGCCTAGCACCTAAACCCTCTCATCAAAAAGCTCTTTGGCAGTCTTTTTTGGAGTTTTAACCTTCCTAGCATCTTCCTTTTTTGTGCCTGATCCAGAATATCCCATTGGAAAGTAGTCTGCCCATGTATTTGGAGGACCTTCAGAACTGCTTGATATGTTAAATGAACTTGAGTCACTGCTGCCAACATACGTAACCCTTCTAAGTTCCCGATACAGCTCCTTTTGTCGTTTCAACTCCCTTTGAGCAAAGGACTGCACCAGCCGCATTGCTAGATTGTTGAAAAAACAAAAGGAACTGTATGGGAACTCAGAATGGAATGGTATGAAATGAACTTGAGTCACTGCTGTCAATGTATGATTTCTGCAAAAAAATTAAAAATATATATATTAAAATTTTAAAAAATATAGTTTAAATGAAATAAAAGATAATGTTGCAATTCAGGGTGTATTTGAAACAACCTTTGTTCTTGGAACTCCAATGGCCACATTACTTGGTGGATGGTTGGTTTTAGATCATAAAAAAGAATGGAATGCAATAAACCAACATACGTAACCCTTCTAAGTTCCCGATACAGCTCCTTTTATCGTTTCAACTCCCTTTGAGCAAAGGACTGCACTAGCCGCATTGCTAGATTGTTGAAAAAATAAAAGGAACTGTATGGGAACTGAGAATGGAAAGGTATGTTGAAATTACAGACTCATTTAGATCATAAAAAAGATTTGAAAGCAAACAGAGTGATACAAACAATCTACAAATGTTGAGTAAAGAATAGAGTCTAAGTAACATCACTCATCTTAAATGCGATGATGAAGGAGTGTGGCCTGTCATGAACAATACACACTATATCATCATCGCATTAAAGACGTCTCAATGATCAGGCCAGATCTATCAAACGATGTAGATGGGTTCCATCGCTTTAATTGGACCCCGTTTTCTAACGATGTTTAATCTTGATTATTGAAAGAACCATTAAACATCGTTAGAAAATGGGGTCCAGTTAAAGCGATGGAACCCATCAACATCGTTAGATAGATCTGCCCTGGTAATTGAGCTTTAAATTCTTAGCAACCAAATTCTTACTATCATTTATATTGCTCACTTAAATGTGACGAACATACATATTAATTATGTAGGTCCTACGACATTAGAGAGTTAATCATGAATCAATGAAATCATATTAAATTTATATCAACAATGCAATGAAAATATTTTCATTGTAACTAAATACATGAAAAAACTCTTTAAGTTCTTGATATGTTTATTGTACTTCAACCTAATCCTAAGATAAAATATTTTCATTGTTTTTGTATTTTGGCAAAGAGAAAAGATGTATCAGTAATGGATGAAACACCAGAACAAGTTTATGTTCATACTTGAAAGTGGTGTCTTTTCATCCATCACTGATACTTCTTCCATCTTTGATACAGATACATATTATGTTCATACTTGAAAGTGGTGTCGGTTCACCCATCCTTGATGGAAGAAGTGTTTTAGCCTAAATATTCGCACTAAAACTAAAAAACAACCAAAAACCCTAACAATAAAAAACACAAATATACAGATCATACATAAACCCTAACACTAAATAACACTATTTAAATAACCACAAACAATGAAATAATCAGATAAACCAAAAAAATAACTAAATAATCAGATAAATCAAATCATCTGTCAAACTTAGGGTCAATATAGAAGCGATCTAAGTATGTTACCATATGCTTCCGATCTAACTTAGGGTCAAACTTAGGGTGTAGTAGTGAGAGAGAGAAAGAAAGAACAAGGCAGCTGTGTGTGATTGTCGGATATAGTATTAAGTATATGTTGGAGTGTGTGAAGTGTGTTTGATAAGCTTTGTAAATAATATATATTGTAAGTGATGTGTGTTTGATAAGCTTTGCATATGTTATATATTACTAGCGGGGCACACGCGCGTTGCGGCGGGAGGTACCCTGTAATTAAAGTTTACAGGTAGCGAAAATATTTTTAGATGCATGATAAACTGTTGAAGTTATGAGAAAATGTCTTACAAATTTTATGAAAAGAGTGTTTAGCAACTTGATTTGTTTGTACATTGTGGTTTATAAATGATACTTTTAATTGAAAAAGTGTTTTAAATGTTATATATATTAATTATAAGTGTTGACCAGTCAATGTGTGTAAGTGCTAAAACTTAAATTGATTGTACATATAGCTTAATTTGTTGTATTTACTTAAAATGTATAAATGAAAACCTTAAAAAATTGGAAGAGAGAGTCAAAGATGCATTATAAGATGTATAGATAAGTTTAAAATGATTAAAAGTATAAAAACTAAAAGTATTAAAAGTTTCAAGATCGGGATGATCAGATCCTACCCAGGATCGTTTTCGTCTTTGCAAGATCATGATCGTATGATCGGATCGGGATCGTAAGATCCTACTAGCTATAATGTCATTTTCTTTATAGTCTCGTTCTCTTTAACATGCAGTTTTCTTGTAAAATCGGATACATGAACATGCATGCATGCCTACCTTAACTCATTAGTACTTGTTTGAGTCAAATGCGTGTATCGAGTCACAATGAATGTTTTGCAGGATTTTTAGGATGAGTTACACCACCGGCAAACTCATTAACTCATTAGTAATATACTCTTAGTACTTACACTAGTAAGATCTATCTTCTATATATTCATCTATTCTCCTTCTCTCTAGAACCGACTCACACCACCGCCAAACTTCACAGCCTTATCTCGCCGTGGTTCCACCAACCATCGATCCTCCACGTCATCACCGTCATCAAGACAAGGGAACTATATGGGAGAGTTTGTTTGCTTCGGTTGTTTGGTTCGAGATAACCACCATATCCACTTCCATCACAGTCAAGCCTCCATCACCCTCGTGATCATGTTATACGGGATCAAGAAAGTTTGAACTCGGCTTGAGCTTGACTCGAAAAGCTCGATTTATCTGTGAAGATGTGTTTTCTGACACAAATTAAAATTGAGATATAATATAACCTAAGAATTGAATTCGGTTCGACTTCAGCTCGAAAAGCTTGATACATTCATAAATAAATATTTACATTTACTACACTTAAAATATTTATATATATATATATATATATATATATATATATATATATATATATATATATATATATATATATATATATTTTATATTACTTACAAGCTCGAGAACTCAACAATAACTCGAGTCGAACTTATATAAGATTGAGCTCAACTCATTAAACCTTTCGAGGTCATTTGATAGGCTTTCAATCTCTAAAATTTTAATCAGGCACTCAAGATCTCAACATCCGCCTCTAATTTTTCCCCAAAAATCTAAATCTCCCGCTCAAGATCCCGCCCCTTTTTCCCTAAAATCAAAACCCTAACACTTACACTAGTCAGATCTATCTATCTATTCATCTATTCTCCTTCTCTCTAGAACCGACTCACACCTCCGCCAAACTTCACCGCCTTATCTCGCCGTGGTTCCACCAACCATCGATCCTCCACGCGATCACCGTCATCAAGACAAGGGAACTATATGGGAGAGTTTGTTTGCTTCAGTTGTTTGGTTCGAGATAACCACCACATCCACCACCATCACAGTCAAGCCTCCATCACCCTCTCGATCATGTTATCCGCGATCGAGAAAGTTTGAACTCGGCTTGAGCTTGACTCGAAAAGCTCGATTTATCTGTAAAGATGTGTTTTCTGACACAAATTAAAATTGAAATATAATATTACCTAAGAATTGAATTCGGTTCGATTTTAGCTCGAAAAGTTGATACATTCATAAATAAATATTTACATTTACTACACTTAAAAAAAAAATAAAAAAAAATAAAAATAAATAAAAACATATTTTATATTACTTACAAGCTCGAGAACTCAACAATAACTCGAGTCGAACTTATATAAGATTGAGCTCAACACATTAAACCTTTCGAGCTCATTTGATAGGCTTTCAATCTCTAAAATTTTAATCAGGCGCTCAAGATCTCAACATCCGCCTCTAATTTTTCCCCAAAAATCTCAATCTCCCGCTCAAGATCCCGCCCCTTTTTCCCTAAAATCAAAACCCTAACACTTACACTAGTCAGATTTATCTATCTATTCATCTATTCTCCTTCTCTCTAGAACCGACTCACACCACCGCCAAACTTCACCGCCTTATCTCGCCGTGGTTCCACCAACCATCGATCCTCCACGCGATCACCGTCATCAAGACAAGGTAACTATATGTGAGAGTTTGTTTGCTTCAGTTGTTTGGTTCGAGATAACCACCACATCCACCACCATCACAGTCCAGCCTCCATCACCCTCTCGATCATGTTATCCGCAATCGAGAAAGTTTGAACTCGGCTTGAGCTTGACTAAAAAAGCTCGATTTATCTGTAAAGTTGTGTTTTCTGACACAAATTAAAATTGAAATATAATATAACCTACGAATTGAATTCGGTTCGATTTCAGCTCGAAAAGCTTGATACAATCATAAATAAATATTTACATTTACTACACAAAAAAAAAATAAAAAATAAAAAAATAAAATAAATAAAACATATTTTATATTACTTACAAGCTCGAGAACTCAACAATAACTCGAGTCGAACTTATATAAGATTGAGCTCAACTCATTAAACCTTTCGAGCTCATTTGACAGGCTTTCAATCTCTAAAATTTTAATCAGGCCCTCAAGATCTCAACATCCGCCTCTAGTTTTTCCCCAAAAATCTCAATCTCCCGCTCAAGATCCCGCCCCTTTTTCCCTAAAATCAAAACTCTAACACTTACACTAGTCAGATCTATCTATCTATTCATCTAGTCTCCTTCTCTCTAGAACCGACTCACACCACCGCCAAACTTCATCGCCTTATCTCGCCGTGGTTCCACCAACCATCGATCCTCCACGCGATCACCGTCATCAAGACAAGGGAACTATATGGGAGAGTTTGTTTGCTTCAGTTGTTTGGTTCGAGATAACCACCACATCCACCACCATCACAGTCAAGCCTCCATCACCCTCTCGATCATGTTATCCGCGATCGAGAAAGTTTGAACTCGGCTTGAGCTTGACTCGAAAAGCTCGATTTATCTGTAAAGATGTGTTTTCTGACACAAATTAAAATTGAAATATAATATAACCTAAGAATTGAATTCGGTTCGATTTCAGCTCGAAAAGCTTGATACATTCATGAATAAATATTTACATTTACTACAATAAAAAAAAAAAAAAAAAAAAAAAAAAAAAAAAAAAAAAAAACCATATTTTATATTACTTACAAGCTCGAGAACTCAACAATAACTCGAGTCGAACTTATATAAGATTGACCTCAACTCATTAAACCTTTCGAGCTCATTTGATAGGCTTTCAATCTCTAAAATTTTAATCAGGCGCTCAAGATCTCAACATCCGCCTCTAATTTTTCCCCAAAAATCTCAATCTCCCGCTCAAGATCCCGCCCCTTTTCCCCTAAAATCAAAACCCTAACACTTACACTAGTCAGATCTATCTATCTATTCATCTATTCTCCTTCTCTCTAGAACCGACTCACACCACCGCCAAACTTCACCGCCTTATCTCGCCGTGGTTCCACCAACCATCGATCCTCCACGCGATCACCGTCATCAAGACAAGGGAACTATATGGGAGAGTTTGTTTGCTTCAGTTGTTTGGTTCGAGATAACCACACATCCACCACCATCACAGTCAGGCCTCCATCACCCTCTCGATCATGTTATCCGCGATCGAGAAAGTTTGAACTCGGCTTGAGCTTGACTCGAAAAGCTCGATTTATCTGTAAAGATGTGTTTTCTGACACAAATTAAATTTGAAATATAATATAACCTAAGAATAGAATTCGGTTCGATTTCAGCTCGAAAAGCTTGATACATTCATAAATGAATATTTACATTTACTACACAAAAAAAAAAAAAAAAAAAAAAAAAAAAAAAAAAAAAAAAAAACATATTTTATATTACTTACAAGCTCGAGAACTCAACAATAACTCAAGTCGAACTTATATAAGATTGAGCTCAACACATTAAACCTTTCGAGCTCATTTGATAGGCTTTCAATCTCTAAAATTTTAATCAGGCGCTCAAGATCTCAACATCCGCCTCTAATTTTTCCCCAAAAATCTCAATCTCCCGCTCAAGATCCCGCCCCTTTTTCCCTAAAATCAAAACCCTAACACTTACACTAGTCAGATTTATCTATCTATTCATCTATTCTCCTTCTCTCTAGAACCGACTCACACCACCGCCAAACTTCACCGCCTTATCTCGCCGTGGTTCCACCAACCATCGATCCTCCACGCGATCACCGTCATCAAGACAAGGGAACTATATGTGAGAGTTTGTTTGCTTCTGTTGTTTGGTTCGAGATAACCACCACATCCACCACCATCACAGTCCAGCCTCCATCACCCTCTCGATCATGTTATCCGCGATCGAGAAAGTTTGAACTCGGCTTGAGCTTGACTAAAAAAGCTCGATTTATCTGTAAAGATGTGTTTTCTGACACAAATTAAAATTGAAATATAATATAACCTACGAATTGAATTCAGTTCGATTTCAGCTCGAAAAGCTTGATACATTCATAAATAAATATTTACATTTACTACACAAAAAAAAATAAAAAATAAAAAAATAAAATAAATAAAACATATTTTATATTACTTACAAGCTCGAGAACTCAACAATAACTCGAGTCGAACTTATATAAGATTGAGCTCAACTCATTAAACCTTTCGAGCTCATTTGACAGGCTTTCAATCTCTAAAATTTTAATCAGGCCCTCAAGATCTCAACATCCGCCTCTAATTTTCCCCAAAAATCTCAATCTCCCGCTCAAGATCCCGCCCCTTTTTCCCTAAAATCAAAACTCTAACACTTACACTAGTCAGATCTATCTATCTATTCATCTAGTCTCCTTCTCTCTAGAACCGACTCACACCACCGCCAAACTTCATCGCCTTATCTCACCGTGGTTCCACCAACCATCGATCCTCCACGCGATCACCGTCATCAAGACAAGGGAACTATATGGGAGAGTTTGTTTGCTTCAGTTGTATGGTTCGAGATAACCACCACATCCACCACCATCACAGTCAAGCCTCCATCACCCTCTCGATCATGTTATTCGCGATCGAGAAAGTTTGAACTCGGCTTGAGCTTGACTCGAAAAGCTCGATTTATCTGTAAAGATGTGTTTTCTGACACAAATTAAAATTAAAATATAATATAACCTAAGAATTGAATTCAGTTCGATTTCAGCTCGAAAAGCTTGATACATTCATAAATAAATATTTACATTTACTACACTTAAAAAAAAAAGAAAAAAAAAAACATATTTTATATTACTTACAAGCTCGAGAACTCAACAATAACTCGAGTCGAACTTATATAAGATTGAGCTCAACTCATTAAACCTTTCGAGCTCATTTGATAGGCTTTCAATTTCTAAAATTTTAATCAGGCGCTCAAGATCTCAACATCCGCCTCTAATTTTTCCCCAAAAATCTCAATCTCCCGCTCAAGATCCCGCCCCTTTTTCGCTAAAATCAAAACCCTAACACTTACACTAGTCAGATCTATCTATCTATTCATCTATTCTCCTTCTCTCTAGAACCGACTCACACCACCGCCAAACTTCACCGCCTTATCTCGCCGTGGTTCCACCAACCATCGATCCTCCACGCGATCACCGTCATCAAGACAAGGGAACTATATGGGAGAGTTTATTTGCTTCAGTTGTTTGGTTCGAGATAACCACACAATCACCACCATCACAGTCAGGCCTCCATCACCCTCTCGATCATGTTATCCGCGATCGAGAAAGTTTGAACTCGGCTTGAGCTTGACTCGAAAAGCTCGATTTATCTGTAAAGATGTGTTTTCTGACACAAATTAAATTTGAAATATAATATAACCTAAGAATAGAATTCGGTTCGATTTCAGCTCGAAAAGCTTGATACATTCATAAATGAATATTTACATTTACTACACAAAAAAAAAAAAAAAAAAAAAAAAAAAAAAAAAAAAAAAAAACATATTTTATATTACTTACAAGCTCGATAACTCAACAATAACTCGAGTCGAACTTATATAAGATTGAGCTCAACACATTAAACCTTTCGAGCTCATTTGATAGGCTTTCAATCTATAAAATTTTAATCAGGCGCTCAAGATCTCAACATCCGCCTCTAATTTTTCCCCAAAAATCTCAATCTCCCGCTCAAGATCCCGCCCCTTTTTCCCTAAAATCAAAACCCTAACACTTACACTAGTCAGATTTATCTATCTATTCATCTATTCTCCTTCTCTCTAGAACCGACTCACACCACCGCCAAACTTCACCGCCTTATCTCGCCGTGGTTCCACCAACCATCGATCCTCCACGCGATCACCGTCATCAAGACAAGGGAACTATATGTGAGAGTTTGTTTGCTTCAGTTGTTTGGTTCGAGATAACCACCACATCCACCACCATCACAGTCCAGCCTCCATCACCCTCTCGATCATGTTATCCGCGATCGAGAAAGTTTGAACTCGGCTTGAGCTTGACTAAAAAAGCTCGATTTATCTGTAAAGATGTGTTTTCTGACACAAATTAAAATTGAAATATAATATAACCTACGAATTGAATTCGGTTTGATTTCAGCTCGAAAAGCTTGATACATTCATAAATAAATATTTACATTTACTACACAAAAAAAAAATAAAAAATAAAAAAATAAAATAAATAAAACATATTTTATATTACTTACAAGCTCGAGAACTCAACAATAACTCGAGTCGAACTTATATAAGATTGAGCTCAACTCATTAAACCTTTCGAGCTCATTTGACAGGCTTTCAATCTCTAAAATTTTAATCAGGCCCTCAAGATCTCAACATCCGCCTCTAATTTTCCCCAAAAATCTCAATCTCCCGCTCAAGATCCCGCCCCTTTTTCCCTAAAATCAAAACTCTAACACTTACACTAGTCAGATCTATCTATCTATTCATCTAGTCTCCTTCTCTCTAGAACCGACTCACACCACCGCCAAACTTCATCGCCTTATCTCACCGTGGTTCCACCAACCATCGATCCTCCAGGCGATCACCGTCATCAAGACAAGGGAACTATATGGGAGAGTTTGTTTGCTTCAGTTGTTTGGTTCGAGATAACCACCACATCCACCACCATCACAGTCAAGCCTCCATCACCCTCTCGATCATGTTATTCGCGATCGAGAAAGTTTGAACTCGGCTTGAGCTTGACTCGAAAAGCTCGATTTATCTGTAAAGATGTGTTTTCTGACACAAATTAAAATTAAAATATAATATAACCTAAGAATTGAATTCAGTTCGATTTCAGCTCGAAAAGCTTGATACATTCATAAATAAATATTTACATTTACTACACTTACAAAAAAAAAGAAAAAAAAAAAACATATTTTATATTACTTACAAGCTCGAGAACTCAACAATAACTCGAGTCGAACTTATATAAGATTGAGCTCAACTCATTAAACCTTTCGAGCTCATTTGATAGGCTTTCAATCTCTAAAATTTTAATCAGGCGCTCAAGATCTCAACATCCGCCTCTAATTTTTCCCCAAAAATCTCAATCTCCCGCTCAAGATCCCGCCCCTTTTTCGCTAAAATCAAAACCCTAACACTTACACTAGTCAGATCTATCTATCTATTCATCTATTCTCCTTCTCTCTAGAACCGACTCACACCACCGCCAAACTTCACCGCCTTATCTCGCCGTGGTTCCACCAACCATCGATCCTCCACGCGATCACCGTCATCAAGACAAGGGAACTATATGGGAGAGTTTATTTGCTTCAGTTGTTTGGTTCGAGATAACCACACATCCACCACCATCACAGTCAGGCCTCCATCACCCTCTCGATCATGTTATCCGCGATCGAGAAAGTTTGAACTCGGCTTGAGCTTGACTCGAAAAGCTCGATTTATCTGTAAAGATGTGTTTTCTGACACACATTAAATTTGAAATATAATATAACCTAAGAATAGAATTCGGTTCGATTTCAGCTCGAAAAGCTTGATACATTCATAAATGAATATTTACATTTACTACACAAAAAAAAAAAAAAAAAAAAAAAAAAAAAAAAAAAAAAAAAAAACATATTTTATATTACTTACAAGCTCGAGAACTCAACAATAACTCGAGTCGAACTTATATAAGATTGAGCTCAACTCATTAAACCTTTTGAGCTCATTTGATAGGCTTTCAATCTATAAAATTTTAATCAGGCCCTCAAGATCTCAACATCCGCCTCTAATTTTACCCCAAAAATCTCAATCTCCCGCTCAAGATCCCGCCCCTTTTTCCCTAAAATCAAAACCCTAACACTTACACTAGTCAGATCTATCTATCTATTCATCTATTCTCCTTCTCTCTAGAACCGACTCACACCACCGCCAAACTTCACCGCCTTATCTTGCCGTGGTTCCACCAACCATCGATCCTCCACGCGATCATCGTCATCAAGACAAGGGAACTATATGGGAGAGTTTGTTTGCTTCAGTTGTTTGATTCGAGATAACCACCACATCCACCACCATCACAGTCAAGCCTCCATCACCCTCTCGTTCATGTTATCCGCGATCGAGAAAGTTTGAACTCGGCTTGAGCTTGACTCGAAAAGCTCCATTTATCTGTAAAGATGTGTTTTCTGACACAAATTAAATTTGAAATATAATATAACCTAAGAATTGAATTCGGTTCGATTTCAGCTCGAAAAGCTTGATACATTCATAAATAAATATTTACATTTACTACACACACAAAAAAAAAAAAAAAAAAAAAAAAAAAAAAAAGAAAAATATTTTATATTACTTACAAGCTCGAGAACTCAACAATAACTTGAGTCGAACTTATATAAGATTGAGCTCAACTCATTAAACCTTTCGAGCTCATTTGATAGGCTTTCAATCTCTAAAATTTTAATCAGGCGCTCAATATCTCAACATCCGCCTCTTATTTTTCCCCAAAAATCTCAATCTCCCGCTCAAGATCCCGCCCCCTTTTCCCTAAAATCAAAACCCTAACACTTACACTAGTCAGTTCTATCTATCTATTCATCTATTCTCCTTCTCTCTAGAACCGACTCACACCACCGCCAAACTTCACCGCCTTATCTCGCCGTGGTTCCACCAACCATCGATCCTCCACGCGATCACCGTCATCAAGACAAGGGAACTATATGGGAGAGTTTGTTTGCTTCAGTTGTTTGGTTCGAGATAACCACCACATCCACCACCATCACAGTCAAGCCTCCATCACCCTCTCGATCATGTTATTCGCGATCGAGAAAGTTTGAACTCGGCTTGAGCTTGACTCGAAAAGCTCGATTTATCTGTAAAGATGTGTTTTCTGACACAAATTAAAATTAAAATATAATATATCCTAAGAATTGAATTCAGTTCGATTTCAGCTCGAAAAGCTTGATACATTCATAAATAAATATTTACATTTACTACACTTAAAAAAAAAAGAAAAAAAAAACATATTTTATATTACTTACAAGCTCGAGAACTCAACAATAACTCGAGTCGAACTTATATAAGATTGAGCTCAACTCATTAAACCTTTCGAGCTCATTTGATAGGCTTTCAATCTCTAAAATTTTAATCAGGCGCTCAAGATCTCAACATCCGCCTCTAATTTTTCCCCAAAAATCTCAATCTCCCGCTCAAGATCCCGCCCCTTTTTCGCTAAAATCAAAACCCTAACACTTACACTAGTCAGATCTATCTATCTATTCATCTATTCTCCTTCTCTCTAGAACCGACTCACACCACCGCCAAACTTCACCGCCTTATCTCGCTGTGGTTCCACCAACCATCGATCCTCCACGCGATCACCGTCATCAAGACAAGGGAACTATATGGGAGAGTTTATTTGCTTCAGTTGTTTGGTTCGAGATAACCACCACATCCACCACCATCACAGTCAAGCCTCCATCACCCTCTCGATCATGTTATCCGCGATCGAGAAAGTTTGAACTCGGCTTGAGCTTGACTCGAAAAGCTCGATTTATCTGTAAAGATGTGTTTTCTGACACAAATTAAAATTAAAATATAATATAACCTAAGAATTGAATTCGGTTCGATTTCAGCTCGAAAAGCTTGATACATTCATAAATAAATATTTACATTTACTACACAAAAAAAAAAAAAAAAAAAAAAAAAAAAAAAAAAAAACATATTTTATATTACTTACAAGCTCGAGAACTCAACAATAACTCGAGTCGAACTTATATAAGATTGAGCTCAACTCATTAAACCTTTCGAGCCCATTTGATAGGCTTTCAATCTCTAAAATTTTAATCAGGCGCTCAATATCTCAACATCCGCCTCTAATTTTTCCCCAAAAATCTCAATCTCCCGCTCAAGATCCCGCCCCCTTTTCCCTAAAATCAAAACCCTAACACTTACACTAGTCAGATCTATCTATCTATTCATCTATTCTCCTTCTCTCTAGAACCGACTCACACCACCGCCAAGCTTCACCGCCTTATCTCGTCGTGGTTCCACCAACCATCGATCCTCCACGCGATCACCGTCATCAAGATAAGGGAACTATATGGGAGAGTTTGTTTGCTTCAGTTGTTTGGTTCGAGATAACCACCACATCCACCACCATCACAGTCAAGCCTCCATCACCCTCTCGATCATGTTATCCGCGATCGAGAAAGTTTGAACTCGGCTTGAGCTTAACTCGAAAAGCTAGATTTATCTGTAAAGATGTGTTTTCTGACACAAATTAAAATTGAAATATAATATAACCTAAGAATTGAATTCGGTTCGATTTCAGCTCGAAAAGCTTGATACATTCATAAATAAATATTTACATTTAGTACACAAAAAAAAAAAAAAAAAAAATATATATTTTATATTACTTACAAGCTCGAGAACTCAACAATAACTCGAGTCGAACTTATATAAGATTGAGCTCAACTCATTAAACCTTTCGAGCTCATTTGATAGGCTTTCAATCTCTAAAATTTAAATCAGGCGCTCAATATCTCAACATCCGCCTCTAATTTTTCCCCAAAAATCTCAATCTCCCGCTCAAGATCCCGCCCCCTTTTCCCTAAAATCAAAACCCTAACACTTACACTAGTCAGATCTATCTATCTATTCATCTATTCTCCTTCTCTCTAGAACCGACTCACACCTCCGCCAAACTTCACCGCCTTATCTCGCCGTGGTTCCACCAACCATCGATCCTCCACGCGATCACCGTCATCAAGACAATGGAACTATATGGGAGAGTTTGTTTGCTTCAGTTGTTTGGTTCGAGATAACCACCACATCCACCACCATCACAGTCAAGCCTCCATCACCCTCTCGATCATGTTATCCGCGATCGAGAAAGTTTGAACTCGGCTTGAGCTTGACTCGAAAAGCTCGATTTATCTGTAAAGATGTGTTTTCTGACACAAATTAAAATTAAAATATAATATAACCTAAGAATTGAATTCGGTTCGATTTCAGCTCGAAAAGCTTGATACATTCATAAATAAATATTTACATTTAATACACTTAAAAAAAAAAAAAAAGAAAGAAAAAAAAAACATATTTTATATTACTTACAAGCTCGAGAACTCAACAATAACTCGAGTCGAACTTATATAAGATTGAGCTCAACTCATTAAACCTTTCGAGCTCATTTGATAGGCTTTCAATCTCTAAAATTTTAATCAGGCGCTCAATATCTCAACATCCGCCTCTAATTTTTCCCCAAAAATCTCAATCTCCCGCTCAAGATCCCGCCCCTTTTTCCCTAAAATCAAAACCCTAACACTTACACTAGTCAGATCTATCTATCTATTCATCTATTCTCCTTCTCTCTAGAACCGACTCACACCACCGCCAAACTTCATCGCCTTATCTCGCCGTGGTTCTACCAACCATCGATCCTCCACGCGATCACCGTCATCAAGACAAGGGAACTATATGGGAGAGTTTGTTTGCTTCAGTTGTTTGGTTCGAGATAACCACCACATCCACCACCATCACAGTCAAGCCTCCATCACCCTCTCGACCATGTTATCCGCGATCGAGAAAGTTTGAACTCGGCTTGAGCTTGACTCGAAAAGCTCGATTTATCTGTAAAGATGTGTTTTCTGACACAAATTAAAATTGAAATATAATATAACCTAAGAATTGAATTCGGTTCGATTTCAGCTTGAAAAGCTTGATAGATTCATAAATAAATATTTACATTTAGTACACAAAAAAAAAAAAAAAAAAAAGAAAAAGAAAAAGAAAAAAAAAATCATATTTTATATTACTTACAAGCTCGAGAACTCAACAATAACTCGAGTCGAACTTATATAAGATTGACCTCAACTCATTAAACCTTTCGAGCTCATTTGATAGGCTTTCAATCTCTAAAATTTTAATCAGGCGCTCAAGATCTCAACATCCGCCTCTAATTTTTCCCCAAAAATCTCAATCTCCCGCTCAAGATCCCGCCCCTTTTCCCCTAAAATCAAAACCCTAACACTTACACTAGTCAGATCTATCTATCTATTCATCTATTCTCCTTCTCTCTAGAACCGACTCACACCACCGCCAAACTTCACCGCCTTATCTCGCCGTGGTTCCACCAACCATCGATCCTCCACGCGATCACCGTCATCAAGACAAGGGAACTATATGGGAGAGTTTGTTTGCTTCAGTTGTTTGGTTCGAGATAACCACACATCCACCACCATCACAGTCAGGCCTCCATCACCCTCTCGATCATGTTATCCGCGATCGAGAAAGTTTGAACTCGGCTTGAGCTTGACTCGAAAAGCTCGATTTATCTGTAAAGATGTGTTTTCTGACACAAATTAAATTTGAAATATAATATAACCTAAGAATAGAATTCGGTTCGATTTCAGCTCGAAAAGCTTGATACATTCATAAATGAATATTTACATTTACTACACAAAAAAAAAAAAAAAAAAAAAAAAAAAAAAAAAAAAAACATATTTTATATTACTTACAAGCTCGAGAACTCAACAATAACTCAAGTCGAACTTATATAAGATTGAGCTCAACACATTAAACCTTTCGAGCTCATTTGATAGGCTTTCAATCTCTAAAATTTTAATCAGGCGCTCAAGATCTCAACATCCGCCTCTAATTTTTCCCCAAAAATCTCAATCTCCCGCTCAAGATCCCGCCCCTTTTTCCCTAAAATCAAAACCCTAACACTTACACTAGTCAGATTTATCTATCTATTCATCTATTCTCCTTCTCTCTAGAACCGACTCACACCACCGCCAAACTTCACCGCCTTATCTCGCCGTGGTTCCACCAACCATCGATCCTCCACGCGATCACCGTCATCAAGACAAGGGAACTATATGTGAGAGTTTGTTTGCTTCTGTTGTTTGGTTCGAGATAACCACCACATCCACCACCATCACAGTCCAGCCTCCATCACCCTCTCGATCATGTTATCCGCGATCGAGAAAGTTTGAACTCGGCTTGAGCTTGACTAAAAAAGCTCGATTTATCTGTAAAGATGTGTTTTCTGACACAAATTAAAATTGAAATATAATATAACCTACGAATTGAATTCAGTTCGATTTCAGCTCGAAAAGCTTGATACATTCATAAATAAATATTTACATTTACTACACAAAAAAAAATAAAAAATAAAAAAATAAAATAAATAAAACATATTTTATATTACTTACAAGCTCGAGAACTCAACAATAACTCGAGTCGAACTTATATAAGATTGAGCTCAACTCATTAAACCTTTCGAGCTCATTTGACAGGCTTTCAATCTCTAAAATTTTAATCAGGCCCTCAAGATCTCAACATCCGCCTCTAATTTTCCCCAAAAATCTCAATCTCCCGCTCAAGATCCCGCCCCTTTTTCCCTAAAATCAAAACTCTAACACTTACACTAGTCAGATCTATCTATCTATTCATCTAGTCTCCTTCTCTCTAGAACCGACTCACACCACCGCCAAACTTCATCGCCTTATCTCACCGTGGTTCCACCAACCATCGATCCTCCACGCGATCACCGTCATCAAGACAAGGGAACTATATGGGAGAGTTTGTTTGCTTCAGTTGTATGGTTCGAGATAACCACCACATCCACCACCATCACAGTCAAGCCTCCATCACCCTCTCGATCATGTTATTCGCGATCGAGAAAGTTTGAACTCGGCTTGAGCTTGACTCGAAAAGCTCGATTTATCTGTAAAGATGTGTTTTCTGACACAAATTAAAATTAAAATATAATATAACCTAAGAATTGAATTCAGTTCGATTTCAGCTCGAAAAGCTTGATACATTCATAAATAAATATTTACATTTACTACACTTAAAAAAAAAAGAAAAAAAAAACATATTTTATATTACTTACAAGCTCGAGAACTCAACAATAACTCGAGTCGAACTTATATAAGATTGAGCTCAACTCATTAAACCTTTCGAGCTCATTTGATAGGCTTTCAATTTCTAAAATTTTAATCAGGCGCTCAAGATCTCAACATCCGCCTCTAATTTTTCCCCAAAAATCTCAATCTCCCGCTCAAGATCCCGCCCCTTTTTCGCTAAAATCAAAACCCTAACACTTACACTAGTCAGATCTATCTATCTATTCATCTATTCTCCTTCTCTCTAGAACCGACTCACACCACCGCCAAACTTCACCGCCTTATCTCGCCGTGGTTCCACCAACCATCGATCCTCCACGCGATCACCGTCATCAAGACAAGGGAACTATATGGGAGAGTTTATTTGCTTCAGTTGTTTGGTTCGAGATAACCACACAATCACCACCATCACAGTCAGGCCTCCATCACCCTCTCGATCATGTTATCCGCGATCGAGAAAGTTTGAACTCGGCTTGAGCTTGACTCGAAAAGCTCGATTTATCTGTAAAGATGTGTTTTCTGACACAAATTAAATTTGAAATATAATATAACCTAAGAATAGAATTCGGTTCGATTTCAGCTCGAAAAGCTTGATACATTCATAAATGAATATTTACATTTACTACACAAAAAAAAAAAAAAAAAAAAAAAAAAAAAAAAAAAAAAAAAAAACATATTTTATATTACTTACAAGCTCGATAACTCAACAATAACTCGAGTCGAACTTATATAAGATTGAGCTCAACACATTAAACCTTTCGAGCTCATTTGATAGGCTTTCAATCTATAAAATTTTAATCAGGCGCTCAAGATCTCAACATCCGCCTCTAATTTTTCCCCAAAAATCTCAATCTCCCGCTCAAGATCCCGCCCCTTTTTCCCTAAAATCAAAACCCTAACACTTACACTAGTCAGATTTATCTATCTATTCATCTATTCTCCTTCTCTCTAGAACCGACTCACACCACCGCCAAACTTCACCGCCTTATCTCGCCGTGGTTCCACCAACCATCGATCCTCCACGCGATCACCGTCATCAAGACAAGGGAACTATATGTGAGAGTTTGTTTGCTTCAGTTGTTTGGTTCGAGATAACCACCACATCCACCACCATCACAGTCCAGCCTCCATCACCCTCTCGATCATGTTATCCGCGATCGAGAAAGTTTGAACTCGGCTTGAGCTTGACTAAAAAAGCTCGATTTATCTGTAAAGATGTGTTTTCTGACACAAATTAAAATTGAAATATAATATAACCTACGAATTGAATTCGGTTTGATTTCAGCTCGAAAAGCTTGATACATTCATAAATAAATATTTACATTTACTACACAAAAAAAAATAAAAAATAAAAAAATAAAATAAATAAAACATATTTTATATTACTTACAAGCTCGAGAACTCAACAATAACTCGAGTCGAACTTATATAAGATTGAGCTCAACTCATTAAACCTTTCGAGCTCATTTGACAGGCTTTCAATCTCTAAAATTTTAATCAGGCCCTCAAGATCTCAACATCCGCCTCTAATTTTCCCCAAAAATCTCAATCTCCCGCTCAAGATCCCGCCCCTTTTTCCCTAAAATCAAAACTCTAACACTTACACTAGTCAGATCTATCTATCTATTCATCTAGTCTCCTTCTCTCTAGAACCGACTCACACCACCGCCAAACTTCATCGCCTTATCTCACCGTGGTTCCACCAACCATCGATCCTCCAGGCGATCACCGTCATCAAGACAAGGGAACTATATGGGAGAGTTTGTTTGCTTCAGTTGTTTGGTTCGAGATAACCACCACATCCACCACCATCACAGTCAAGCCTCCATCACCCTCTCGATCATGTTATTCGCGATCGAGAAAGTTTGAACTCGGCTTGAGCTTGACTCGAAAAGCTCGATTTATCTGTAAAGATGTGTTTTCTGACACAAATTAAAATTAAAATATAATATAACCTAAGAATTGAATTCAGTTCGATTTCAGCTCGAAAAGCTTGATACATTCATAAATAAATATTTACATTTACTACACTTACAAAAAAAAAGAAAAAAAAAAAACATATTTTATATTACTTACAAGCTCGAGAACTCAACAATAACTCGAGTCGAACTTATATAAGATTGAGCTCAACTCATTAAACCTTTCGAGCTCATTTGATAGGCTTTCAATCTCTAAAATTTTAATCAGGCGCTCAAGATCTCAACATCCGCCTCTAATTTTTCCCCAAAAATCTCAATCTCCCGCTCAAGATCCCGCCCCTTTTTCGCTAAAATCAAAACCCTAACACTTACACTAGTCAGATCTATCTATCTATTCATCTATTCTCCTTCTCTCTAGAACCGACTCACACCACCGCCAAACTTCACCGCCTTATCTCGCCGTGGTTCCACCAACCATCGATCCTCCACGCGATCACCGTCATCAAGACAAGGGAACTATATGGGAGAGTTTATTTGCTTCAGTTGTTTGGTTCGAGATAACCACACATCCACCACCATCACAGTCAGGCCTCCATCACCCTCTCGATCATGTTATCCGCGATCGAGAAAGTTTGAACTCGGCTTGAGCTTGACTCGAAAAGCTCGATTTATCTGTAAAGATGTGTTTTCTGACACACATTAAATTTGAAATATAATATAACCTAAGAATAGAATTCGGTTCGATTTCAGCTCGAAAAGCTTGATACATTCATAAATGAATATTTACATTTACTACACAAAAAAAAAAAAAAAAAAAAAAAAAAAAAAAAAAAAAAAAAAAAAAAAACATATTTTATATTACTTACAAGCTCGAGAACTCAACAATAACTCGAGTCGAACTTATATAAGATTGAGCTCAACTCATTAAACCTTTTGAGCTCATTTGATAGGCTTTCAATCTATAAAATTTTAATCAGGCCCTCAAGATCTCAACATCCGCCTCTAATTTTACCCCAAAAATCTCAATCTCCCGCTCAAGATCCCGCCCCTTTTTCCCTAAAATCAAAACCCTAACACTTACACTAGTCAGATCTATCTATCTATTCATCTATTCTCCTTCTCTCTAGAACCGACTCACACCACCGCCAAACTTCACCGCCTTATCTTGCCGTGGTTCCACCAACCATCGATCCTCCACGCGATCATCGTCATCAAGACAAGGGAACTATATGGGAGAGTTTGTTTGCTTCAGTTGTTTGATTCGAGATAACCACCACATCCACCACCATCACAGTCAAGCCTCCATCACCCTCTCGTTCATGTTATCCGCGATCGAGAAAGTTTGAACTCGGCTTGAGCTTGACTCGAAAAGCTCCATTTATCTGTAAAGATGTGTTTTCTGACACAAATTAAATTTGAAATATAATATAACCTAAGAATTGAATTCGGTTCGATTTCAGCTCGAAAAGCTTGATACATTCATAAATAAATATTTACATTTACTACACACAAAAAAAAAAAAAAAAAAAAAAAAAAAAAAAAGAAAAATATTTTATATTACTTACAAGCTCGAGAACTCAACAATAACTTGAGTCGAACTTATATAAGATTGAGCTCAACTCATTAAACCTTTCGAGCTCATTTGATAGGCTTTCAATCTCTAAAATTTTAATCAGGCGCTCAATATCTCAACATCCGCCTCTTATTTTTCCCCAAAAATCTCAATCTCCCGCTCAAGATCCCGCCCCCTTTTCCCTAAAATCAAAACCCTAACACTTACACTAGTCAGTTCTATCTATCTATTCATCTATTCTCCTTCTCTCTAGAACCGACTCACACCACCGCCAAACTTCACCGCCTTATCTCGCCGTGGTTCCACCAACCATCGATCCTCCACGCGATCACCGTCATCAAGACAAGGGAACTATATGGGAGAGTTTGTTTGCTTCAGTTGTTTGGTTCGAGATAACCACCACATCCACCACCATCACAGTCAAGCCTCCATCACCCTCTCGATCATGTTATTCGCGATCGAGAAAGTTTGAACTCGGCTTGAGCTTGACTCGAAAAGCTCGATTTATCTGTAAAGATGTGTTTTCTGACACAAATTAAAATTAAAATATAATATAACCTAAGAATTGAATTCAGTTCGATTTCAGCTCGAAAAGCTTGATACATTCATAAATAAATATTTACATTTACTACACTTAAAAAAAAAAGAAAAAAAAAACATATTTTATATTACTTACAAGCTCGAGAACTCAACAATAACTCGAGTCGAACTTATATAAGATTGAGCTCAACTCATTAAACCTTTCGAGCTCATTTGATAGGCTTTCAATCTCTAAAATTTTAATCAGGCGCTCAAGATCTCAACATCCGCCTCTAATTTTTCCCCAAAAATCTCAATCTCCCGCTCAAGATCCCGCCCCTTTTTCGCTAAAATCAAAACCCTAACACTTACACTAGTCAGATCTATCTATCTATTCATCTATTCTCCTTCTCTCTAGAACCGACTCACACCACCGCCAAACTTCACCGCCTTATCTCGCTGTGGTTCCACCAACCATCGATCCTCCACGCGATCACCGTCATCAAGACAAGGGAACTATATGGGAGAGTTTATTTGCTTCAGTTGTTTGGTTCGAGATAACCACCACATCCACCACCATCACAGTCAAGCCTCCATCACCCTCTCGATCATGTTATCCGCGATCGAGAAAGTTTGAACTCGGCTTGAGCTTGACTCGAAAAGCTCGATTTATCTGTAAAGATGTGTTTTCTGACACAAATTAAAATTAAAATATAATATAACCTAAGAATTGAATTCGGTTCGATTTCAGCTCGAAAAGCTTGATACATTCATAAATAAATATTTACATTTACTACACAAAAAAAAAAAAAAAAAAAAAAAAAAAAAAAAAAAAAAACATATTTTATATTACTTACAAGCTCGAGAACTCAACAATAACTCGAGTCGAACTTATATAAGATTGAGCTCAACTCATTAAACCTTTCGAGCCCATTTGATAGGCTTTCAATCTCTAAAATTTTAATCAGGCGCTCAATATCTCAACATCCGCCTCTAATTTTTCCCCAAAAATCTCAATCTCCCGCTCAAGATCCCGCCCCCTTTTCCCTAAAATCAAAACCCTAACACTTACACTAGTCAGATCTATCTATCTATTCATCTATTCTCCTTCTCTCTAGAACCGACTCACACCACCGCCAAGCTTCACCGCCTTATCTCGTCGTGGTTCCACCAACCATCGATCCTCCACGCGATCACCGTCATCAAGATAAGGGAACTATATGGGAGAGTTTGTTTGCTTCAGTTGTTTGGTTCGAGATAACCACCACATCCACCACCATCACAGTCAAGCCTCCATCACCCTCTCGATCATGTTATCCGCGATCGAGAAAGTTTGAACTCGGCTTGAGCTTAACTCGAAAAGCTAGATTTATCTGTAAAGATGTGTTTTCTGACACAAATTAAAATTGAAATATAATATAACCTAAGAATTGAATTCGGTTCGATTTCAGCTCGAAAAGCTTGATACATTCGTAAATAAATATTTACATTTAGTACACAAAAAAAAAAAAAAAAAAAAATATATTTTATATTACTTACAAGCTCGAGAACTCAACAATAACTCGAGTCGAACTTATATAAGATTGAGCTCAACTCATTAAACCTTTCGAGCTCATTTGATAGGCTTTCAATCTCTAAAATTTAAATCAGGCGCTCAATATCTCAACATCCGCCTCTAATTTTTCCCCAAAAATCTCAATCTCCCGCTCAAGATCCCGCCCCCTTTTCCCTAAAATCAAAACCCTAACACTTACACTAGTCAGATCTATCTATCTATTCATCTATTCTCCTTCTCTCTAGAACCGACTCACACCTCCGCCAAACTTCACCGCCTTATCTCGCCGTGGTTCCACCAACCATCGATCCTCCACGCGATCACCGTCATCAAGACAATGGAACTATATGGGAGAGTTTGTTTGCTTCAGTTGTTTGGTTCGAGATAACCACCACATCCACCACCATCACAGTCAAGCCTCCATCACCCTCTCGATCATGTTATCCGCGATCGAGAAAGTTTGAACTCGGCTTGAGCTTGACTCGAAAAGCTCGATTTATCTGTAAAGATGTGTTTTCTGACACAAATTAAAATTAAAATATAATATAACCTAAGAATTGAATTCGGTTCGATTTCAGCTCGAAAAGCTTGATACATTCATAAATAAATATTTACATTTAATACACTTAAAAAAAAAAAAAAAGAAAGAAAAAAAAAACATATTTTATATTACTTACAAGCTCGAGAACTCAACAATAACTCGAGTCGAACTTATATAAGATTGAGCTCAACTCATTAAACCTTTCGAGCTCATTTGATAGGCTTTCAATCTCTAAAATTTTAATCAGGCGCTCAATATCTCAACATCCGCCTCTAATTTTTCCCCAAAAATCTCAATCTCCCGCTCAAGATCCCGCCCCTTTTTCCCTAAAATCAAAACCCTAACACTTACACTAGTCAGATCTATCTATCTATTCATCTATTCTCCTTCTCTCTAGAACCGACTCACACCACCGCCAAACTTCATCGCCTTATCTCGCCGTGGTTCTACCAACCATCGATCCTCCACGCGATCACCGTCATCAAGACAAGGGAACTATATGGGAGAGTTTGTTTGCTTCAGTTGTTTGGTTCGAGATAACCACCACATCCACCACCATCACAGTCAAGCCTCCATCACCCTCTCGACCATGTTATCCGCGATCGAGAAAGTTTGAACTCGGCTTGAGCTTGACTCGAAAAGCTCGATTTATCTGTAAAGATGTGTTTTCTGACACAAATTAAAATTGAAATATAATATAACCTAAGAATTGAATTCGGTTCGATTTCAGCTTGAAAAGCTTGATACATTCATAAATAAATATTTACATTTAGTACACAAAAAAAAAAAAAAAAAAAAGAAAAAGAAAAAGAAAAAAAAAATCATATTTTATATTACTTACAAGCTCGAGAACTCAACAATAACTCGAGTCGAACTTATATAAGATTGAGCTCAACTCATTAAACCTTTCGAGCTCATTTGATAGGCTTTCAATCTCTAAAATTTAAATCAGGCGCTCAATATCTCAACATCCGCCTCTAATTTTTCCCCAAAAATCTCAATCTCCCGCTCAAGATACCGCCCCCTTTTCCCTAAAATCAAAACCCTAACACTTACACTAGTCAGATCTATCTATCTATTCATCTATTCTCCTTCTCTCTAGAACCGACTCACACCACCGCGAAACTTCACCGCCTTATCTCGCCGTGGTTCCACCAACCATCGATCCTCCACGCGATCACCGTCATCAAGACAAGGGAACTATATGGGAGAGTTTGTTTGCTTCAGTTGTTTGGTTCGAGATAACCACCACATCCACCACCATCACAGTCAAGCCTCCATCACCCTCTCGATCATGTTATCCGCGATCGAGAAAGTTTGAACTTGGCTCGAGCTTGACTCGAAAAGCTCGATTTATCTGTAAAGATGTGTTTTCTGACACAAATTAAAATTAAAATATAATATAACCTAAGAATTGAATTCGGTTCGATTTCAGCTCGAAAAGCTTGATACATTCATAAATAAATATTTACATTTACTACACTTAAAAAAAAAAAAAAAAAAAAAAATATTTTATATTACTTACAAGCTCGAGAATTCAACAATAACTCGAGACGAACTTATATAAGATTGAGCTCAGCTCATTAAACCTTTCGAGCTCATTTGATAGGCTTTCAATCTCTAAAATTTTAATCAGGCGCTCAATATCTCAACATCCGCCTCTAATTTTTCCCCAAAAATCTCAATCTCCCGCTCAAGATCCCGCCCCCTTTTCCCAAAAATCAAAACCCTAACACTTACACTAGTCAGATCTATCTATCTATTCATCTATTCTCCTTCTCTCTAGAACCGACTCACACCACCGCCAAACTTCACCGCCTTATCTCGCCGTGGTTCCACCAACCATCGATCCTCCACGCGATCACCGTCATCAAGACAAGGGAACTATATGGGAGAGTTTGTTTGCTTCAGTTGTTTGGTTCGAGATAACCACCACATCCACCACCATCACAGTCAAGCCTCCATCACCCTCTCGATCATGTTATCCGCGATCGAGAAAGTTTGAACTCGGCTCGAGCTTGACTCGAAAAGCTCGATTTATCTGTAAAGATGTGTTTTCTGACACAAATTAAAATTAAAATATAATATAACCTAAGAATTGAATTCGGTTCGATTTCAGCTCGAAAAGCTTGATACATTCATAAATAAATATTTACATTTACTACACTTAAAAAAAAAGAAAAAAAAAAAAAGAAAAAAAAACATATTTTATATTACTTACAAGCTCGAGAACTCAACAATAACTCGAGTCGAACTTATATAAGATTGAGCTCAACTCATTAAACCTTTCGAGCTCATTTGATAGGCTTTCAATCTCTAAAATTTTAATCAGGCGCTCAAGATCTCAACATCCGCCTCTAATTTTTCCCCAAAAATCTCAATCTCCCGCTCAAGATCCCGCCCCTTTTTCCCTAAAATCAAAACCCTAACACTTACACTAGTCAGATCTATCTATCTATTCATCTATTCTCCTTCTCTCTAGAACCGACTCACACCACCGCCAAACTTCACCGCCATATCTCGCCGTGGTTCCACCAACCATCGATCCTCCACGCGATCACCGTCATCAAGACAAGGGAACTATATGGGCGAGTTTGTTTGCTTCAGTTGTTTGGTTCGAGATAACCACCACATCCACCACCATCACAGTCAAGCCTCCATCACCCTCTCGATCATGTTATCCGCGATCGAGAAAGTTTGAACTCGGCTTGAGCTTGACTCGAAAAGCTCGATTTATCTGTAAAGATGTGTTTTCTGACACAAATTAAAATTGAAATATAATATAACCTAAGAATTGAATTCGGTTCGATTTCAGCTTGAAAAGCTTGATACATTCATAAATAAATATTTACATTTAGTACACAAAAAAAAAAAAAAAGAAAAAGAAAAAGAAAAAAAAAATCATATTTTATATTACTTACAAGCACGAGAACTCAACAATAACTCGAGTCGAACTTATATAAGATTCAGCTCAACTCATTAAACCTTTCGAGCTCATTTGATAGGCTTTCAATCTCTATAATTTTAATCAGGCGCTCAAGATCTCAACATCCGCCTCTAATTTTTCCCCAAAAATCTCAATCTCCCGCTCAAGATCCCGCCCCTTTTTCCCTAAAATCAAAACCCTAACACTTACACTAGTCAGATCTATCTATCTATTCATCTATTCTCCTTCTCTCTAGAACCGACTCACACCAACGCCAAACTTCACCGCCTTATCTCGCCGTGGTTCCACCAACCATCGATCCTCCACGCGATCACCGTCATCAAGACAAGGGAACTATATGGGAGAGTTTGTTTGCTTCAGTTGTTTGGTTCGAGATAACCACCACATCCACCACCATCACAGTCAAGCCTCCATCACCCTCTCGATCATGTTATCCGCGATCGAGAAAGTTTGAACTCGGCTTGAGCTTGACTCGAAAAGCTCGATTTATCTGTAAAGATGTGTTTTCTGACACAAATTAAAATTGAAATATAATATAACCTAAGAATTGAATTCGGTTCGATTTCAGCTCGAAAAGCTTGATACATTCATAAATAAATATTTACATTTACTACACTTAAAAAAAAAAAAAAAAAAAAAAAAAAAAACCATATTTTATATTACTTACAAGCTCGAGAACTCAACAATAACTCGAGTCGAACTTATATAAGATTGAGCTCAACTCATTAAACCTTTCGAGCTCATTTGATAGGCTTTCAATCTCTAAAATTTTAATCAGGCGCTCAAGATCTCAACATCCGCCTCTAATTTTTCCCCAAAAATCTCAATCTCCCGCTCAAGATCCCGCCCCTTTTTCCCTAAAATCAAAACCCTAACACTTACACTAGTCAGATCTATCTATCTATTCATCTATTCTCCTTCTCTCTAGAACCGACTCACACCACCGCCAAACTTCACCGCCTTATCTCGCCGTGGTTCCACCAACCATCGATCCTCCACGCGATCACCGTCATCAAGACAAGGGAACTATATGGGAGAGTTTGTTTGCTTCAGTTGTTTGATTCGAGATAACCACCACATCCACCACCATCACAGTCAAGCCTCCATCACCCTCTCGATCATGTTAACCGCGATCGAGAAAGTTTGAACTCGGCTTGAGCTTGACTCGAAAAGCTCGATTTATCTGTAAAGATGTGTTTTCTGACACAAATTAAATTTGAAATATAATATAACCTAAGAATAGAATTCGGTTCGATTTCAGCTCGAAAAGCTTGATACATTCATAAATGAATATTTACATTTACTACACACAAAAAAAAAAAAAAAAAAAAAAAAAAAAAAAAAAAAAAAAAAACAAAAAAAAAAAACATATTTTATATTACTTACAAGCTCGAGAACTCAACAATAACTCGAGTCGAACTTATATAAGATTGAGCTCAACTCATTAAACCTTTCGAGCTCATTTGATAGGCTTTCAATCTCTAAAATTTTAATCAGGCCCTCAAGATCTCAACATCCGCCTCTAATTTTTCCCCAAAAATCTCAATCTCCCGCTCAAGATCCCGCCCCTTTTTCCCTAAAATCAAAACCCTAACACTTACACTAGTCAGATCTATCTATCTATTCATCTATTCTCCTTCTCTCTAGAACCGACTCACACCACCGCCAAACTTCACCGCCTTATCTCGCCGTGGTTCCACCAACCATCGATCCTCCACGCGATCATCGTCATCAAGACAAGGGAACTATATGGGAGAGTTTGTTTGCTTCAGTTGTTTGATTCGAGATAACCACCACATCCACCACCATCACAGTCAAGCCTCCATCACCCTCTCGATCATGTTATCCGCGATCGAGAAAGTTTGAACTCGGCTTGAGCTTGACTCGAAAAGCTCGATATATCTGTAAAGATGTGTTTTCTGACACAAATTAAATTTGAAATATAATATATCCTAAGAATTGAATTCGGTTCGATTTTAGCTCGAAAAGCTTGATACATTCATAAATAAATATTTACATTTACTACACAAAAAAAAAAAAAAAAAAAAAAAAATTATATTACTTACAAGCTCGAGAACTCAACAATAACTCGAGTCGAACTTATATAAGATTGAGCTCAACTCATTAAACCTTTCGAGCTCATTTGATAGGCTTTCAATCTCTAAAATTTTAATCAGGCGCTCAATATCTCAACATCCGCCTCTTATTTTTCCCCAAAAATCTCAATCTCCCGCTCAAGATCCCGCCCCCTTTTCCCTAAAATCAAAACCCTAACACTTACACTAGTCAGTTCTATCTATCTATTCATCTATTCTCCTTCTCTCTAGAACCGACTCACACCACCGCCAAACTTCACCGCCTTATCTCGTCGTGGTTCCACCAACCATCGATCCTCCACGCGATCACCGTCATCAAGACAAGGGAACTATATGGGAGAGTTTGTTTGCTTTAGTTGTTTGGTTCGAGATAACCACCACATCCACCACCATCACAGTCAAGCCTCCATCACCCTCTCGATCATGTTATCCGCGATCGAGAAAGTTTGAACTCGGCTTGAGCTTGACTCGAAAAGCTCGATTTATCTGTAAAGATGTGTTTTCTGACACAAATTAAAATTGAAATATAATATAACCTAAGAATTGAATTCGGTTCGATTTCAGCTCGAAAAGCTTGATACATTCATAAATAAATATTTACATTTACTACAAAAAAAAAAAAAAAAAAAAAAAAAAAAAAAAAAAAAAAAAAAACCTTATTTTATATTACTTACAAGCTTGAGAACTCAACAATAACTCGAGTCGAACTTATATAAGATTGAGCTCAACTCATTAAACCTTTCGAGCTCATTTGATAGGCTTTCAATCTCTAAAATTTTAATCAGGCGCTCAAGATCTCAACATCCGCCTCTAATTTTTCCCCAAAAATCTCAATCTCCCGCTCAAGATCCCGCCCCTTTTTCCCTAAAATCAAAACCCTAACACTTACACTAGTCAGATCTATCTATCTATTCATCTATTCTCCTTCTCTCTAGAACCGACTCACACCACCGCCAAACTTCACCGCCTTATCTCGCCGTGGTTCCACCAACCATCGATCATCCACGCGATCACCGTCATCAAGACAAGGGAACTATATGGGAGAGTTTGTTTGCTTCAGTTGTTTGATTCGAGATAACCACCACATCCACCACCATCACAGTCAAGCCTCCATCACCCTCTCGATCATGTTATCCGCGATCGAGAAAGTTTGAACTCGGCTTGAGCTTGACTCGAAAAGCTCGATTTATCTGTAAAGATGTGTTTTCTGACACAAATTAAATTTGAAATATAATATAACCTAAGAATAGAATTCGGTTCGATTTCAGCTCGAAAAGCTTGATACATTCATAAATGAATATTTACATTTACTACACAAAAAAAAAAAAAAAAAAAAAAAAAAAAAAAAAAAAAAAACATATTTTATATTACTTACAAGCTCGAGAACTCAACAATAACTCGAGTCGAACTTATATAAGATTGAGCTCAACTCATTAAACCTTTCGAGCTCATTTGATAGGCTTTCAATCTCTAAAATTTTAATCAGGCCCTAAAGATCTCAACATCCGCCTCTAATTTTTCCCCAAAAATCTCAATCTCCCGCTCAAGATCCCGCCCCTTTTTCCCTAAAATCAAAACCCTAACACTTACACTAGTCAGATCTATCTATCTATTCATCTATTCTCCTTCTCTCTAGAACCGACTCACACCACCGCCAAACTTCACCGCCTTATCTCGCCGTGGTTCCACCAACCATCGATCCTCCACGCGATCATCGTCATCAAGACAAGGGAACTATATGGGAGAGTTTGTTTGCTTCAGTTGTTTGATTCGAGATAACCACCACATCCACCACCATGACAGTCAAGCATCCATCACCCTCTCGATCATGTTATCCGCGATCGAGAAAGTTTGAACTCGGCTTGAGCTTGACTCGAAAAGCTCGATTTATCTGTAAAGATGTGTTTTCTGACACAAATTAAATTTGAAATATAATATAACCTAAGAACTGAATTCGGTTCGATTTCAGCTCGAAAAGCTTGATACATTCAAAAATAAATATTTACATTTACTACACAAAAAAAAAAAAAAAAAAAAAAAAAATTATATTACTTACAAGCTCGAGAACTCAACAATAACTCGAGTCGAACTTATATAAGATTGAGCTCAACTCATTAAACCTTTCGAGCTCATTTGATAGGCTTTCAATCTCTAAAATTTTAATCAGGCGCTCAATATCTCAACATCCGCCTCTTATTTTTCCCCAAAAATCTCAATCTCCCGCTCAAGATCCCGCCCCCTTTTCCCTAAAATCAAAACCCTAACACTTACACTAGTCAGTTCTATCTATCTATTCATCTATTCTCCTTCTCTCTAGAACCGACTCACACCACCGCCAAACTTCACCGCCTTATCTCGTCGTGGTTCCACCAACCATCGATCCTCCACGCGATCACCGTCATCAAGACAAGGGAACTATATGGGAGAGTTTGTTTGCTTTAGTTGTTTGGTTCGAGATAACCACCACATCCACCACCATCACAGTCAAGCCTCCATCACCCTCTCGATCATGTTATCCGCGATCGAGAAAGTTTGAACTCGGCTTGAGCTTGACTCGAAAAGCTCGATTTATCTGTAAAGATGTGTTTTCTGACACAAATTAAAATTAAAATATAATATAACCTAAGAATTGAATTCGGTTCGATTTCAGCTCGAAAAGCTTGATACATTCATAAATAAATATTTACATTTACTACAAAAAAAAAAAAAAAAAAAACATATTTTATATTACTTACAAGCTCGAGAACTCAACAATAACTCGAGTCGAACTTATATAAGATTGAGCTCAACTCATTAAACCTTTCGAGCTCATTTGATAGGCTTTCAATCTCTAAAATTTTAATCAGGCGCTCAATATCTCAACATCCGCCACTAATTTTTCCCCAAAAATCTCAATCTCCCGCTCAAGATCCCGCCCCCTTTTCCCTAAAATCAAAACCCTAACACTTACACTAGTCAGATCTATCTATCTATTCATCTATTCTCCTTCTCTCTAGAACCGACTCACACCACCGCCAAACTTCACCGCCTTATCTCGCCGTGGTTCCACCAACCATCGATCCTCCACGCGATCACCGTCATCAAGATAAGGGAACTATATGGGAGAGTTTGTTTGCTTCAGTTGTTTGGTTCGAGATAACCACCACATCCACCACCATCACAGTCAAGCCTCCATCACCCTCTCGATCATGTTATCCGCAATCGAGAAAGTTTGAACTCGGCTTGAGCTTGACTCGAAAAGCTCGATTTATCTGTAAAGATGTGTTTTCTGACAAAAATTAAAATTGAAATATAATATAACCTAATAATTGAATTCGGTTCGATTTCAGCTCGAAAAGCTTGATACATTCATAAATAAATATTTACATTTACTACACAAAAAAAAAAAAAAAAAAAAAAAAAAAAAAAAAAAAAAAACATATTTTATATTACTTACAAGCTCGAGAACTCAACAATAACTCGAGTCGAACTTATATAAGATTGAGCTCAACTCATTAAACCTTTCGAGCTCATTTGATAGGCTTTCAATCTCTAAAATTTTAATCAGGCGCTCAATATCTCAACATCCGCCTCTAATTTTTCCCCAAAAATCTCAATCTCCCGCTCAAGATCCCGCCCCCTTTTCCCTAAAATCAAAACCCTAACACTTACACTAGTCAGATCTATCTATCTATTCATCTATTCTCCTTCTCTCTAGAACCGACTCACACCACCGCCAAACTTCACCGCCTTATCTCGCCGTGGTTCCACCAACCATCGATCCTCCACGCGATCACCGTCATCAAGATAAGGGAACTATATGGGAGAGTTTGTTTGCTTCAGTTGTTTGGTTCGAGATAACCACCACATCCACCACCATCACAGTCAAGCCTCCATCACCCTCTCGATCATGTTATCCGCAATCGAGAAAGTTTGAACTCGGCTTGAGCTTGACTCGAAAAGCTCGATTTATCTGTAAAGATGTGTTTTCTGACACAAATTAAAATTGAAATATAATATAACCTAATAATTGAATTCGGTTCGATTTCAGCTCGAAAAGCTTGATACATTCATAAATAAATATTTACATTTACTACAAAAAAAAAAAAAAAAAAAAAAAAAAAAAAAAAAAAAAACATATTTTATATTACTTACAAGCTCGAGAACTAAACAATAACTCGAGTCGAACTTATATAAGATTGAGCTCAACTCATTAAACCTTTTGAGCTCATTTGATAGGCTTTCAATCTCTAAAATTTTAATCAGGCGCTCAAGATCTCAACATCCGCCTCTAATTTTTCCCCAAAAATCTCAATCTCCCGCTCAAGATCCCGCCCCTTTTTCCCTAAAATCAAAACCCTAACACTTACACTAGTCAGATCTATCTATCTATTCATCTATTCTCCTTCTCTCTAGAACCGACTCACACCAACGCCAAACTTCACCGCCTTATCTCGCCGTGGTTCCACCAACCATCGATCCTCCACGCGATCACCGTCATCAAGATAAGGGAACTATATGGGAGAGTTTGTTTGCTTCAGTTGTTTGGTTCGAGATAACCACCACATCCACCACCATCACAGTCAAGCCTCCATCACCCTCTCGATCATGTTATCCGCGATGGAGAAAGTTTGAACTCGGCTTGAGCTTGACTCGAAAAGCTCGATTTATCTGTAAAGATGTGTTTTCTGACCCAAATTAAAATTAAAATATAATATAACCTAAGAATTGAATTCGGTTCGATTTCAGCTCGAAAAGCTTGATACATTCTTAAATAAATATTTACATTTACTACAAAAAAAAAAAAAAAAAAAAAAAAAAAAAAAAAAAAAAAAAAAACATATTTTATATTACTTACAAGCTCGAGAACTCAACAATAACTCGAGTCGAACTTATATAAGATTGAGCTCAACTCATTAAACCTTTCGAGCTCATTTGATAGGCTTTCAATCTCTAAAATTTTAATCAGGCGCTCAATATCTCAACATCCGCCTCTAATTTTTCCCCAAAAATCTCAATCTCCCGCTCAAGATCCCGCCCCCTTTTCCCTAAAATCAAAACCCTAACACTTACACTAGTCAGATCTATCTATCTATTCATCTATTCTCCTTCTCTCTAGAACCGACTCACACCACCGCCAAACTTCACCGCCTTATCTCGCCGTGGTTCCACCAACCATCGATCCTCCACGCGATCACCGTCATCAAGATAAGGGAACTATATGGGAGAGTTTGTTTGCTTCAGTTGTTTGGTTCGAGATAACCACCACATCCACCACCATCACAGTCAAGCCTCCATCACCCTCTCGATCATGTTATCCGCGATCGAGAAAGTTTGAACTCGGCTTGAGCTTGACTCGAAAAGCTCGATTTATCTGTAAAGATGTGTTTTCTGACACAAATTAAAATTGAAATATAATATAACCTAAGAATTGAATTCGGTTCGATTTCAGCTCGAAAAGCTTGATACATTCATAAATAAATATTTACATTTAGTACAAAAAAAAAAAAAAAAAAAACATATTTTATATTACTTACAAGCTCGAGAACTCAACAATAACTCGAGTCGAACTTATATAAGATTGAGCTCAACTCATTAAACCTTTCGAGCTCATTTGATAGGCTTTCAATCTCTAAAATTTAAATCAGGCGCACAATATCTCAACATCCGCCTCTAATTTTTCCCCAAAAATCTCAATCCCCAGCTCAAGATCCCGCCCCCTTTTCCCTAAAATCAAAACCCTAACACTTACACTAGTCAGATCTATCTATCTATTTATCTATTCTCCTTCTCTCTAGAACCGACTCACACCACCGCCAAACTTCACCGCCTTATCTCGCCGTGGTTCCACAAACCATCGATCCTCCACGCGATCACCGTCATCAAGACAAGGGAACTATATGGGAGAGTTTGTTTGCTTCAGTTGTTTGATTCGAGATATCCACCACATCCACCACCATCATAGTCAAGCCTCCATCACCCTCTCGATCATGTTATCCGCGATCGAGAAAGTTTGAACTCGGCTTGAGCTTGACTCGAAAAGCTCGATTTATCTGTAAAGATGTGTTTTCTGACACAAATTAAATTTGAAATATAATATAACCTAAGAATAGAATTCGGTTCGATTTCAGCTCGAAAAGCTTGATACATTCATAAATGAATATTTACATTTACTACAAAAAAAAAAAAAAAAAAAAAAAAAAAAAAAAAAAAAAAAAAAACATATTTTATATTACTTACAAGCTCGAGAACTCAACAATAACTCGAGTCGAACTTATATAAGATTGAGCTCAACTCATTAAACCTTTTGAGCTCATTTGATAGGCTTTCAATCTCTAAAATTTTAATCAGGCGCTCAAGATCTCAACATCTGCCTCTAATTTTTCCCCAAAAATCTCAATCTCCCGCTCAAGATCCCGCCCCTTTTTCCCTAAAATCAAAACCCTAACACTTACACTAGTCAGATCTATCTATCTATTCATCTATTCTCCTTCTCTCTAGAACCGACTCACACCAACGCCAAACTTCACCGCCTTATCTCGCCGTGGTTCCACCAACCATCGATCCTCCACGCGATCACCGTCATCAAGACAAGGGAACTATATGGGAGAGTTTGTTTGCTTCAGTTGTTTGGTTCGAGATAACCACCACATCCACCACCATCACAGTCAAGCCTCCATCACCCTCTCGATCATGTTATCCGCGATCGAGAAAGTTTGAACTCGGCTTGAGCTTGACTCGAAAAGCTCGATTTATCTGTAAAGATGTGTTTTCTGAAACAAATTTAAATTAAAATATAATATAACCTAAGAATTGAATTCGGTTCGATTTCAGCTCGAAAAGCTTGATACATTCATAAATAAATATTTACATTTACTACAAAAAAAAAAAAAAAAAAAAAAAAAAAGAAAAAAAAAACATATTTTATATTACTTACAAGCTCGAGAACTCAACAATAACTCGAGTCGAACTTATATAAGATTGAGCTCAACTCATTAAACCTTTCGAGCTCATTTGATAGGCTTTCAATCTCTAAAATTTTAATCAGGCGCTCAATATCTCAACATCCGCCTCTAATTTTTCCCCAAAAATCTCAATCTCCCGCTCAACATCCCGCCTCCTTTTCGCTAAAATCAAAACCCTAACGCTTACACTAGTCAGATCTATTTATCTATTCATCTATTCTCCTTCTCTCTAGAACCGACTCACGCCACCGCCAAACTTCACCGCCTTATCTCGCCGTGGTTCCACCAACCATCGATCCTCCACGCGATCACCGTCATCAAGATAAGGGAACTATATGGGAGAGTTTGTTTGCTTCAGTTGTTTGGTTCGAGATAACCACCACATCCACCACCATCACAGTCAAGCCTCCATCACCCTCTCGATCATGTTATCCGCGATCGAGAAAGTTTGAACTCGGCTTGAGCTTGACTCGAAAAGCTAGATTTATCTGTAAAGATGTGTTTTCTAACACAAATTAAAATTGAAATATAATATAACCTAAGAATTGAATTCGGTTCGATTTCAGCTCGAAAAGCTTGATACATTCATAAATAAATATTTACATTTACTACACTTAAAAAAAAAAAAAAAAAAAAAAAAAAAAAAACCATATCTTATATTACTTACAAGCTCGAGAACTCAACAATAACTCGAGTCGAACTTATATAAGATTGAGCTCAACTCATTAAACCTTTTGAGCTCATTTGATAGGCTTTCAATCTCTAAAATTTTAATCAGGCGCTCAAGATCTCAACATCTGCCTCTAATTTTTCCCCAAAAATCTCAATCTCCCGCTCAAGATCCCGCCCCTTTTTCCCTAAAATCAAAACCCTAACACTTACACTAGTCAGATCTATCTATCTATTCATCTATTCTCCTTCTCTCTAGAACCGACTCACACCAACGCCAAACTTCACCGCCTTATCTCGCCGTGGTTCCACCAACCATCGATCCTCCACGCGATCACCGTCATCAAGACAAGGGAACTATATGGGAGAGTTTGTTTGCTTCAGTTGTTTGGTTCGAGATAACCACCACATCCACCACCATCACAGTCAAGCCTCCATCACCCTCTCGATCATGTTATCCGCGATCGAGAAAGTTTGAACTCGGCTTGAGCTTGACTCGAAAAGCTCGATTTATCTGTAAAGATGTGTTTTCTGACACAAATTAAAATTGAAATATAATATAACCTAAGAATTGAATTCGGTTCGATTTCAGCTCGAAAAGCTTGATACATTCATAAATAAATATTTACATTTACTACACTTAAAAAAAATAAATAAAAATAAATAAATAAAAAAAACATATTTTATATTACTTACAAGCTCGAGAACTCAACAATAACTCGAGTCGAACTTATATAAGATTGAGCTCAACTCATTAAACCTTTTGAGCTCATTTGATAGGCTTTCAATCTCTAAAATTTTAATCAGGCGCTCAAGATCTCAACATCTGCCTCTAATTTTTCCCCAAAAATCTCAATCTCCCGCTCAAGATCCCGCCCCTTTTTCCCTAAAATCAAAACCCTAACACTTACACTAGTCAGATCTATCTATCTATTCATCTATTCTCCTTCTCTCTAGAACCGACTCACACCAACGCCAAACTTCACCGCCTTATCTCGCCGTGGTTCCACCAACCATCGATCCTCCACGCGATCACCGTCATCAAGACAAGGGAACTATATGGGAGAGTTTGTTTGCTTCAGTTGTTTGGTTCGAGATAACCACCACATCCACCACCATCACAGTCAAGCCTCCATCACCCTCTCGATCATGTTATCCGCGATCGAGAAAGTTTGAACTCGGCTTGAGCTTGACTCGAAAAGCTCGATTTATCTGTAAAGATGTGTTTTCTGACACAAATTAAAATTGAAATATAATATAACCTAAGAATTGAATTCGGTTCGATTTCAGCTCGAAAAGCTTGATACATTCATAAATAAATATTTACATTTACTACACTTAAAAAAAAAACATAAAAAAAAAATAAAAAAATAAAAAAAAAAACCATATTTTATATTACTTACAAGCTCGAGAACTCAACAATAACTCGAGTCGAACTTATATAAGATTGAGCTCAACTCATTAAACCTTTCGAGCTCATTTGATAGGCCTTCAATCTCTAAAATTTTAATCAGGCGCTCAAGATCTCAACATCCGCCTCTAATTTTTCCCCAAAAATCTCAATATCCCGCACAAGATCCCGCCCCCTTTTCCCTAAAATCAAAACCCTAACACTTACACTAGTCAGATCTATCTATCTATTCGTCTATTCTCCTTCTCTCTAGAACCGACTCACTCCACCGCCAAACTTCACCGCCTTATCTCGCCGTGGTTCCACCAACCATCGATCCTCCACGCGATCACCGTCATCAAGACAAGGGAACTGTATGGGAGAGTTTGTTTGCTTCAGTTGTTTGGTTCGAGATAACTACCACATCAACCACCATCACTGTCAAGCCTCCATCACCCTGTCGATCATGTTATCCGCGATCGAGAAAGTTTGAACTCGGCTTGAGCTTGACTCGAAAAGCTCGATTTATCTGTAAAGATGTGTTTTCTGACACAAATTAAAATTAAAATATAATATAGCCTAAGAATTGAATTCGGTTCGATTTCAGCTCGAAAAGCTTGATACATTCATAAATAAATATTTACATTTACTACAAAAAAAAAAAAAAAAAAAAAAAAAAAAAAGCATATTTTATATTACTTACAAGCTCGAGAACTCGACAATAACTCGAGTCGAACTTATATAAGATTGAGCTCAACTCATTAAACCTTTCGAGCTCATTTGATAGGCTTTCACTCTCTAAAATTTTAATCAGGCGCTCAAGATCTCAACATCTGCCTCTAATTTTTCCCCAAAAATCTCAATCTCCCGCTCAAGATCCCGCCCCTTTTTCCCTAAAATCAAAACCCTAACACTTACACTAGTCAGATCTATCTATCTATTCATCTATTCTCCTTCTCTCTAGAACCGACTCACACCAACGCCAAACTTCACCGCCTTATCTCGCCATGGTTCCACCAACCATCGATCCTCCACGCGATCACCGTCATCAAGACAAGGGAACTATATGGGAAAGTTTGTTTGCTTCAGTTGTTTGGTTCGAGATAACCACCACATCCACCACCATCACAGTCAAGCCTCCATCACCCTCTCGATCATGTTATCCGCGATCGAGAAAGTTTGAACTCGGCTTGAGCTTGACTCGAAAAGCTCGATTTATCTGTAAAGATGTGTTTTCTGACACAAATTAACATTGAAATATAATATAACCTAAGAATTGAATTCGGTTCGATTTCAGCTCGAAAAGCTTGATACATTCATAAATAAATATTTAAATTTACTACACTTAAAAAAAAAAACCACATTTTATATTACTTACAAGCTCGAGAACTCAACAATAACTCGAGTCGAACTTATATAAGATTGAGCTCAACTCATTAAACCTTTCGAGCTCATTTGATAGGTTTTCAATCTCTAAAATTTTAATCAGGCGCTCAAGATCTCAACATCCGCCTCTAATTTTACCCCAAAAATCTCAATATCCCGCACAAGATCCCGCCCCCTTTTCCCTAAAATCAAAACCCTAACACTTACACTAGTCAGATCTATCTATCTATTCATCTATTCTCCTTCTCTCTAGAACCGACTCACACCACCGCCAAACTTCACCGCCTTATCTCGCCGTGGTTCCACCAACCATCGATCCTCCACGCGATCACCGTCATCAAGACAAGGGAACTGTATGGGAGAGTTTGTTTGCTTCAGTTGTTTGGTTCGAGATAACTACCACATCCACCACCATCACTGTCAAGCCTCCATCACCCTCTCGATCATGTTATCCGCGATCGAGAAAGTTTGAACTCGGCTTGAGCTTGACTCGAAAAGCTCGATTTATCTGTAAAGATGTGTTTTCTGACACAAATTAAAATTAAAATATAATATAACCTAAGAATTGAATTCGGTTCGATTTCAGCTCGAAAAGCTTGATACATTCATAAATAAATATTTACATTTAGTACAAAAAAAAAAAAAAAAAAAAAAACATATTTTATATTACTTACAAGCTCGAGAACTCAACAATAACTCGAGTCGAACTTATATAAGATTGAGCTCAACTCATTAAACCTTTCGAGCTCATTTGATAGGCTTTCAATCTCTAAAATTTAAATCAGGCGCACAATATCTCAACATCCGCCTCTAATTTTTCCCCAAAAATCTCAATCTCCAGCTCAAGATCCCGCCCCCTTTTCCCTAAAATCAAAACCCTAACACTTACACTAGTCAGATCTATCTATCTATTCATCTATTCTCCTTCTCTCTAGAACCGACTCACACCACCGCCAAACTTCACCGCCTTATCTCGCCGTGGTTCCACCAACCATCGATCCTCCACGCGATCACCGTCATCAAGACAAGGGAACTATATGGGAGAGTTTGTTTGCTTCAGTTGTTTGGTTCGAGATAACCACCACATCCACCACCATCACAGTCAAGCCTCCATCACCCTCTTGATCATGTTATCCGCGATCGAGAAAGTTTGAACTCGGTTTGAGCTTGACTCGAAAAGCTCGATTTATCTGTAAAGATGTGTTTTCTAACACAAATTAAAATTGAAATATAATATAACCTAAGAATTGAATTCGGTTCGATTTCAGCTCGAAAAGCTTGATACATTCATAAATAAATATTTACATTTACTACACTTAAAAAAAAAAAAAAAAAAAAAAAAAAAAACCATATTTTATATTACTTACAAGCTCGAGAACTCAACAATAACTCGAGTCGAACTTATATAAGATTGAGCTCAACTCATTAAACCTTTTGAGCTCATTTGATAGGCTTTCAATCTCTAAAATTTTAATCAGGCGCTCAAGATCTCAACATCTGCCTCTAATTTTTCCCCAAAAATCTCAATCTCCCGCTCAAGATCCCGCCCCTTTTTCCCTAAAATCAAAACCCTAACACTTACACTAGTCAGATCTATCTATCTATTCATCTATTCTCCTTCTCTCTAGAACCGACTCACACCAACGCCAAACTTCACCGCCTTATCTCGCCGTGGTTCCACCAACCATCGATCCTCCACGCGATCACCGTCATCAAGACAAGGGAACTATATGGGAGAGTTTTTTTGCTTCAGTTGTTTGGTTCGAGATAACCACCACATCCACCACCATCACAGTCAAGCCTCCGTCACCCTCTCGATCATGTTATCCGCGATCGAGAAAGTTTGAACTCGGCTTGAGCTTGACTCGAAAAGCTCGATTTATCTGTAAAGATGTGTTTTCTAACACAAATTAAAATTGAAATATAATATAACCTAAGAATTGAATTCGGTTCGATTTCAGCTCGAAAAGCTTGATACATTCATAAATAAATATTTACATTTACTACACTTAAAAAAAAAAAAAAACCATATTTTATATTACTTACAAGCTCGAGAACTCAACAATAACTCGAGTCGAACTTATATAAGATTGAGCTCAACTCATTAAACCTTTCGAGCTCATTTGATAGGCTTTCAATCTCTAAAATTTTAATCAGGCGCTCAAGATCTCAACATCCGCCTCTAATTTTTCCCCAAAAATCTCAATATCCCGCACAAGATCCCGCCCCCTTTTCCCTAAAATCAAAACCCTAACACTTACACTAGTCAGATCTATCTATCTATTCATCTATTCTTCTTCTCTCTAGAACCGACTCACACCACCGCCAAACTTCACCGCCTTATCTCGCCGTGGTTCCACCAACCATCGATCCTCCACGAGATCACCGTCATCAAGACAAGGGAACTGTATGGGAGAGTTTGTTTGCTTCAGTTGTTTGGTTCGAGATAACTACCACATCCACCACCATCACTGTCAAGCCTCCATCACCCTCTCGATCATGTTATCCGCGATCGAGAAAGTTTGAACTCGGCTTGAGCTTGACTCGAAAAGCTCGATTTATCTGTAAAGATGTGTTTTCTGACACAAATTAAAATTAAAATATAATATAACCTAAGAATTGAATTCGGTTCGATTTCAGCTCGAAAAGCTTGATACATTCATAAATAAATATTTACATTTAGTACAAAAAAAAAATAAATAAATAAAAAAAAATAAAAAAACATGTTTTATATTACTTACAAGCTCGAGAACTCAACAATAACTCGAGTCGAACTTATATAAGATTGAGCTCAACTCATTAAACCTTTCGAGCTCATTTGATAGGCTTTCAATCTCTAAAATTTAAATCAGGCGCACAATATCTCAACATCCGCCTCTAATTTTTCCCCAAAAATCTCAATCTCCAGCTCAAGATCCCCCCCCCCCTTTTCCCTAAAATCAAAACCCTAACACTTACACTAGTCAGATCTATCTATCTATTCATCTATTCTCCTTCTCTCTAGAACCGACTCACACCACCGCCAAACTTCACCGCCTTATCTCGCCGTGGTTCCACCAACCATCGATCCTCCACGCGATCACCGTCATCAAGACAAGGGAACTATATGGGAGAGTTTGTTTGCTTCAGTTGTTTGGTTCGAGATAACCACCACATCCACCACCATCACAGTCAAGCCTCCATCACCCTCTTGATCATGTTATCCGCGATCGAGAAAGTTTGAACTCGGCTTGAGCTTGACTCGAAAAGCTCGATTTATCTGTAAAGATGTGTTTTCTAACACAAATTAAAATTGAAATATAATATAACCTAAGAATTGAATTCGGTTCGATTTCAGCTCGAAAAGCTTGATACATTCATAAATAAATATTTACATTTACTACACTTAAAAAAAAAAAAAAAAAAAAAAAACCATATTTTATATTACTTACAAGCTCGAGAACTCAACAATAACTCGAGTCGAACTTATATAAGATTGAGCTCAACTCATTAAACCTTTTGAGCTCATTTGATAGGCTTTCAATCTCTAAAATTTTAATCAGGCGCTCAAGATCTCAACATCTGCCTCTAATTTTTCCCCAAAAATCTCAATCTCCCGCTCAAGATCCCGCCCCTTTTTCCCTAAAATCAAAACCCTAACACTTACACTAGTCAGATCTATCTATCTATTCATCTATTCTCCTTCTCTCTAGAACCGACTCACACCAACGCCAAACTTCACCGCCTTATCTCGCCGTGGTTCCACCAACCATCGATCCTCCACGCGATCACCGTCATCAAGACAAGGGAACTATATGGGAGAGTTTGTTTGCTTCAGTTGTTTGGTTCGAGATAACTACCACATCCACCACCATCACTGTCAAGCCTCCATCACCCTCTCGATCATGTTATCCGCGATCGAGAAAGTTTGAACTCGGCTTGAGCTTGACTCGAAAAGCTCGATTTATCTGTAAAGATGTGTTTTCTGACACAAATTAAAATTAAAATATAATCTAACCTAAGAATTGAATTCGGTTCGATTTCAGCTCGAAAAGCTTGATACATTCATAAATAAATATTTACATTTACTACACAAAAAAAAAAAAAAAAAAAAAAAAAAAAAAAAAAAAAAAAAACATATTTTATATTACTTACAAGCTCGAGAACTCGACAATAACTCGAGTCGAACTTATATAAGATTGAGCTCAACTCATTAAACCTTTCGAGCTCATTTGATAGGCTTTCAATCTCTAAAATTTTAATCAGGCGCTCAAGATCTCAATATCTGCCTCTAATTTTTCCCCAAAAATCTCAATCTCCCGCTCAAGATCCCGCCCCTTTTTCCCTAAAATCAAAACCCTAACACTTACACTAGTCAGATCTATCTATCTATTCATCTATTCTCCTTCTCTCTAGAACTGACTCACACCAACGCCAAACTTCACCGCCTTATCTCGCCGTGGTTCCACCAACCATCGATCCTCCACGCGATCACCGTCATCAAGACAAGGGAACTATATGGGAAAGTTTGTTTGCTTCAGTTGTTTGGTTCGAGATAACCACCACATCCACCACCATCACAGTCAAGCCTCCATCACCCTCTCGATCATGTTATCCGCGATCGAGAAAGTTTGAACTCGGCTTGAGCTTGACTCGAAAAGCTCGATTTATCTGTAAAGATGTGTTTTCTGACACAAATTAAAATTGAAATATAATATAACCTAAGAATTGAATTCGGTTCGATTTCAGCTCGAAAAGCTTGATACATTCATAAATAAATATTTACATTTACTACACTTAAAAAAAAAAACCACATTTTATATTACATACAAGCTCGACAACTCAACAATAACTCGAGTCGAACTTATATAAGATTGAGCTCAACTCATTAAACCTTTCGAGCTCATTTGATAGGTTTTCAATCTCTAAAATTTTAATCAGGCGCTCAAGATCTCAACATCCGCCTCTAATTTTTCCCCAAAAATCTCAATATCCCGCACAAGATCCCGCCCCCTTTTCCCTAAAATCAAAACCCTAACACTTACACTAGTCAGATCTATCTATCTATTCATCTATTCTCCTTCTCTCTAGAACCGACTCACACCACCGCCAAACTTCACCGCCTTATCTCGCCGTGGTTCCACCAACCATCGATCCTCCACGCGATCACCGTCATCAAGACAAGGGAACTGTATGGGAGAGTTTGTTTGCTTCAGTTGTTTGGTTCGAGATAACTACCACATCCACCACCATCACTGTCAAGCCTCCATCACCCTCTCGATCATGTTATCCGCGATCGAGAAAGTTTGAACTCGGCTTGAGCTTGACTCGAAAAGCTCAATTTATCTGTAAAGATGTGTTTTCTGACACAAATTAAAATTAAAATATAATATAACCTAAGAATTGAATTCGGTTCGATTTCAGCTCGAAAAGCTTGATACATTCATAAATAAATATTTACATTTACTACACATAAAAAAAAAAAAAAAAAAAAAAAAAAAAAAAAAAAAAACATATTTTATATTACTTACAAGCTCGAGAACTCGAAAATAACTCGAGTCGAACTTATATAAGATTGAGCTCAACTCATTAAACCTTTCGAGCTCATTTGATAGGCTTTCAATCTCTAAAATTTTAATCAGGCACTCAAGATCTCAACATCCGCCTCTAATTTTTCCCCAAAAATCTCAATCTCCCGCTCAAGATCCCGCCCCTTTTTCCCTAAAATCAAAACCCTAACACTTACACTAGTCAGATCTATCTATCTATTCATCTATTCTCCTTCTCTCTAGAACCGACTCACACCACCGCCAAACTTCACCGCCTTATCTCGCCGTGGTTCCACCAACCATCGATCCTCCACGCGATCACCGTCATCAAGACAAGGGAACTATATGGGAGAGTTTGTTTGCTTCAGTTGTTTGGTTCGAGATAACCACCACATCCACCACCATCACAGTCAAGCCTCCATCACCCTCTCGATCATGTTATCCGCAATCGAGAAAGTTTGAACTCGGCTTGAGCTTGACTCGAAAAGCTCGATTTATCTGTAAAGATGTGTTTTCTGACACAAATTAAAATTGAAATATAATATAACCTAAGAATTGAATTCGGTTCGATTTCAGCTCGAAAAGCTTGATACATTCATAAATAAATATTTACATTTACTACACTTAAAAAAAAAACCACATTTTATATTACATACAAGCTCGACAACTCAACAATAACACGAGTCGAACTTATATAAGATTGAGCTCAACTCATTAAACCTTTCGAGCTCATTTGATAGGTTTTCAATCTCTAAAATTTTAATCAGGCGCTCAAGATCTCAACATCCGCCTCTAATTTTTCCCCAAAAATCTCAATATCCCGCACAAGATCCCGCCCCCTTTTCCCTAAAATCAAAACCCTAACACTTACACTAGGCAGATCTATCTATCTATTCATCTATTCTCCTTCTCTCTAGAACCGACTCACACCACCGCCAAACTTCACCGCCTTATCTCGCCGTGGTTCCACCAACCATCGATCCTCCACGCGATCACCGTCATTAAGACAAGGGAACTGTATGGGAGAGTTTGTTTGCTTCAGTTGTTTGGTTCGAGATAACTACCACATCCACCACCATCACTGTCAAGCCTCCATCACCCTCTCGATCATGTTATCCGCGATCGAGAAAGTTTGAACTCGGCTTGAGCTTGACTCGAAAAGCTCAATTTATCTGTAAAGATGTGTTTTCTGACACAAATTAAAATTAAAATATAATATAACCTAAGAATTGAATTCGGTTCGATTTCAGCTCGAAAAGCTTGATACATTCATAAATAAATATTTACATTTACTACACACACAAAAAAAAAAAAAAACAAAAAAAAACAAAAAAAAAAAACATATTTTATATTACTTAGAAGCTCGATAACTCAAAAATAACTCGAGTCGAACTTATATAAGATTGAGCTCAACTCATTAAACCTTTCGAGCTCATTTGATAGGCTTTCAATCTCTAAAATTTTAATCAGGCACTCAAGATCTCAACATCCGCCTCTAATTTTTCCCCAAAAATCTCAATCTCCCGCTCAAGATCCCGCCCCTTTTTCCCTAAAATCAAAACCCTAACACTTACACTAGTCAGATCTATCTATCTATTCATCTATTCTCCTTCTCTCTAGAACCGACTCACACCACCGCCAAACTTCACCGCCTTATCTCGCCGTGGTTCCACCAACCATCGATCCTCCACGCGATCACCGTCATCAAGACAAGGGAACTATATGGGAGAGTTTGTTTGTTTCAGTTGTTTGGTTCGAGATAACCACCACATCCACCACCATCACAGTCAAGCCTCCATCACCCTCTCGATCATGTTATCCGCAATCGAGAAAGTTTGAACTCGGCTTGAGCTTGACTCGAAAAGCTCGATTTATCTGTAAAGATGTGTTTTTTGACACAAATTAAAATTGAAATATAATATAACCTAAGAATTGAATTCGGTTCGATTTCAGCTCGAAAAGCTTGATACATTCATAAATAAATATTTACATTTACTACACTAAAAAAAAAAAAAAAAAAAAAAAAAAAAAAAAAAACATATTTTATATTACTTACAAGCTCGAGAACTCATAAATAACTCGAGTCGAACTTATATAAGATTGAGCTCAACTCATTAAACCTTTCGAGCTCATTTGATAGGCTTTCAATCTCTAAAATTTTAATCAGGCGCTCAAGATCTCAACATCCGCCTCTAATTTTTTCCCAAAAATCTCAATCTCCCGCTCAAGATCCCGCCCCTTTTTCCCTAAAATCAAAACCCTAACACTTACACTAGTCAGATCTATCTATCTATTCATCTATTCTCCTTCTCTCTAGAACCGACTCACACCACCGCCAAACTTCACCGCCTTATCTCGCCGTGGTTCCACCAACCATCGATCCTCCACGCGATCACCGTCATCAAGACAAGGGAACTATATGGGAGAGTTTGTTTGCTTCAGTTGTTTGGTTCGAGATAACCACCACATCCACCACCATCACAGTCAAGCCTCCATCACCCTCTCGATCATGTTATCCGCGATCGAGAAAGTTTGAACTCGGCTTGAGCTTGACTCGAAAAGCTCGATTTATCTGTAAAGATGTGTTTTCTGACACAAATTAAAATTGAAATATAATATAACCTAAGAATTGAATTCGGTTCGATTTCAGCTCGAAAAGCTTGATACATTCATAAATAAATATTTACATTTACTACACTTAAAAAAAAAAAAAAAAAAAAAAAAAAAAAAAAAAAAAAAAAAACACATATTTTATATTACTTACAAGCTCGAGAACTCAACAATAACTCGAGTCGAACTTATATAAGATTGAGCTCAACTCATTAAACCTTTCGAGCTCATTTGATAGGCTTTCAATCTCTAAAATTTTAATCAGGCGCTCAAGATCTCAACATCCGCCTCTAATTTTTCCCTAAAAATCTCAATCTCCCGCTCAAGATCCCGCCCCTTTTTCCCTAAAATCAACACCCTAACACTTACACTAGTCAGATCTATCTATCTATTCATCTATTCTCCTTCTCTCTAGAACCGACTCACACCACCGCCAAACTTCACCGCCTTATCTCGCCGTGGTTCCACCAACCATCGATCCTCCACGCGATCACCGTCATCAAGACAAGGGAACTATATGGGAGAGTTTGTTTGCTTCAGTTGTTTGGTTCGAGATAACCACCACATCCACCACCATCACAGTCAAGCCTCCATCACCCTCTCGATCATGTTATCCGCAATCGAGAAAGTTTGAACTCGGCTTGAGCTTGACTCGAAAAGCTCGATTTATCTGTAAAGATGTGTTTTTTGACACAAATTAAAATTGAAATATAATATAACCTAAGAATTGAATTCGGTTCGATTTCAGCTCGAAAAGCTTGATACATTCATAAATAAATATTTACATTTACTACACTAAAAAAAAAAAAAAAAAAAAAAAAAAAAACATATTTTATATTACTTACAAGCTCGAGAACTCAACAATAACTCGAGTCGAACTTATATAAGATTGAGCTCAACTCATTAAACCTTTCGAGCTCATTTGATAGGCTTTCAATCTCTAAAATTTTAATCAGGCGCTCAAGATCTCAACATCCGCCTCTAATTTTTTCCCAAAAATCTCAATCTCCCGCTCAAGATCCCGCCCCTTTTTCCCTAAAATCAAAACCCTAACACTTACACTAGTCAGATCTATCTATCTATTCATCTATTCTCCTTCTCTCTAGAACCGACTCACACCACCGCCAAACTTCACCGCCTTATCTCGCCGTGGTTCCACCAACCATCGATCCTCCACGCGATCACCGTCATCAAGACAAGGGAACTATATGGGAGAGTTTGTTTGCTTCAGTTGTTTGGTTCGAGATAACCACCACATCCACCACCATCACAGTCAAGCCTCCATCACCCTCTCGATCATGTTATCCGCGATCGAGAAAGTTTGAACTCGGCTTGAGCTTGACTCGAAAAGCTCGATTTATCTGTAAAGATGTGTTTTCTGACACAAATTAAAATTGAAATACAATATAACCTAAGAATTGAATTCGGTTCGATTTCATCTCGAAAAGCTTGATACATTCATAAATAAATATTTACATTTACTACACTTAAAAAAAAAAAAAAAAAAAAAAAAAAAAAAAAAAAAAAAGAAAAAAAAAAAAAAACATATTTTATATTACTTACAAGCTCGAGAACTCAACAATAACTCGAGTCGAACTTATATAAGATTGAGCTCAACTCATTAAACCTTTCGAGCTCATTTGATAGGCTTTCAATCTCTAAAATTTTAATCAGGCGCTCAAGATCTCAACATCCGCCTCTAATTTTTCCCCAAAAATCTCAATCTCCCGCTCAAGATCCCGCCCCTTTTTCCCTAAAATCAAAACCCTAACACTTACACTAGTCAGATCTATCTATCTATTCATCTATT